>JAHLJT010009436.1:88936008-89298293 GCA_031308135.1 Acheta domesticus | reverse complement strand
AGTACCTTGTCTGGATCGATCAGAAGCTTATACTTGACATTGTTGGTACCGGGTTTAAATGACTCTTTGGGGGCCACTCCTTTTGTGAGAAATTTTTCCTGTAGCTCTTGAGTCCCAAAGACACAAAAAACAAAAGTGCTTTGTAAATCCACCTTCCAGACATTGGTCTGGTCCAGACATTGGACATTATAATATTGCAAATACTTTTACATGTCCACAAATTTGCCAAATTGATCTTTGTATTTGATACGATTTAAAATGTGTGTGAGATCCTCGTAAGTATCATTCATTGGAACAGAGTGTGCCACAGGCAGGTTATTTCCATTATGAAGCAAAACTGCTTTCAGACTGAACTTAGATGAATCTATGAAAAGACACCAATCGAATGGATTACGTTGGATACCTAACTCATTCGTCATGCCATTGATGTCCGTACATATGCAAAGGGAATCTTCCATTCTGTAATATTCTGAAAAAGGCTCGTTCCTTTTCCAGTAATATCGATAGTTTCCCAATCGTTTGGAGGAGTAGGATCAGGTAAATTTTCTCCATCAGGCACTGGTCTGATCGCGGATTGCAAGATTGAATATTCGATGGCACACTGTTTCTTCTTGTTACTTCCTGCTTTATTCGTCATACAGAAACAAAACGCCATAGTGATTCCGGGGTTCTCTCCATATCATCGGAACAGCAAAAGGCATCTATTTCTTGGATCCTTTAAGCCAGGTCTTCAGTCCAGCTTTTATACTGATCCTCAATCTTACAGTCAAAATAAAAATAATATTATTCCCTCACGACATCATTCATCGATCTAATCTGAGACTTAACCATAACATGCCACAGATGTAACAAAATCAACCCGGTGAGTTTTTACTACCTCTGCGGGAAGAACTTGACATTTTGCGCAGGAAAGCGAAACTTAGAACCACAGAACAACCATGAAATCACTGTATGATAACAGTAAAACATTTCCGAAAATACGGGACAATAACTGAAGTTAATGAGTAAAACTTCGTAAGTCGATTCCCACGACAAACATTTTCATACTTCAGAGATTACTTACTGCAATACATACTCGTAAGAATAAGACTGAGCCACGCAACAACGACATTTCCCACTTCATATATTTGCTCGCCCGCGTCATCATGCCGCCCATTGGTGCCACATAGACGAGGCGGCTACATTCAGTGTGTAAAAAAACACTTAAAAACAAACAATAGAAGGGGAGGGAACACAAGTGTCAAGGTTTTCAATCATCGCAAATATTTCTCTCCCTCCGTTTCACTGTGATATATATGTATGTGGTGTATATATATATATATATATATATATATATATATATATGTGTGTGTGTGTGTGTGTGTGTGTGTGTGTGTGTGTGTGTGTGTACAGGATGTCCAGAAGCTCCCGTTACAAAAAAAATACTCCAAATTCTGTGTCGCACGTCGTGAAAAATGGCAGGTCCAGATTTTCCGAAAAAAATTTTGTCTTTGAGAAAATTGAGTTTAAAAATCACTTCCGGGCCGCGAAATTCAAACCGGCCGCTACGACACCAGACGGCGGCGTCTCCTTCTGCGCGGAGCATTTCCTCGTTTCTCCGCGTAAGCGGCGAAACAGTCGAGTAATATTCTCTAAGGAAAGCATTGCGTGGCTTACACTAGAATATGTTAATAGTATAAAATGTTTGTAGGTTCTGTTTAATAAATATTTTAAATGTACTTATTGAAAATTCAGTTTTGTTCAAAATGTAGCCACGGTACACGGCGGCGTAAACGTATATGATGAACACATCCAACACTAATGAAAAATATTGAATCTCCTGGAATGCTCAAATTGTTATTTTTACAGACCTGTCTATTTCAGAGAAGGTAAAATACTGATTTTTAGAAAAAATGTTTAAAAATTGCAGGTTTGCAGTTTAAAACTCACAGCAACTCGCTATTGCTCCAGGTTTACTTGTTATGACAATTCCCATTCTGACAATTCTGAGGTACAAAGGCTAACTTCTCTACTAGAGGTCTGCATTCTCCGCGATTTTTACCGACCAGCGCTCGCTTGCCTCTCTTCTCTCGAGACCACACGCTCGACTGTCCTTCGCAGCCGGTTGCGGACTCCCGGTCGCCGGCGGCCGACCGAGACTCGGTCGGGTATCGATAACCGGCGGATACCGTTCAGCAGTGGCGTAGCGTGTCTCGTGCGTTTGGGGATGCTCAATAATAATGCGAACTGAAGACATCGTGATTCTTAATGTTCTCTAGAATCTAGGTTATTGAAACAAATGTTACACTACTTCAAATTTATGTCAGGAGACTTCTTGAAAGCAAATTATGAAATAGCTACGCTTTAGTTCTCACGCGCGATTGACAATGAGATCACTTGTGAATTGATATATTTCGAACCAAAATAAAATTTTATATTGTCACTACCGCGCGGGCCCTCGCGCATGCGACGTCGGGGATCGATCGGGCGATCGAGATCCCCCCCTTCTCTCACTCATCTGATTCAGTTGCCGGCTAACTCAGGCGCAGAGACTCTCTACAAGAAATGGGAGCCCATGGACGGACGCTACTTGTTACCAAATAAAATTCATTGAGGTTTTGAGGAACAATTAAAATTTAATTGACTGAAATGATGAAATATACAAAAAAAATCCTATTACTAATACCCTTTCCCTTTTAAACCCAAAGACATCCCCCCCTTTTTTCCCAGATTCCCTGTTCACTTAAATAGCTTTCTTACTTACTACAAGACAATACAAATGAAAGTACAATTTACCGAGGAAGGAGCAACATACAATTTAGGAAGTTTATCCTCAAAAACAGCCACAGCGCGGCTCGCTTATGTCGAGGCACGGGTCTGTGATCCGGGCCATTCACCAAAGTCTAAGGGGACAACAGACCGTGTTTTCAGAAGACTCCGCAGGGTCGATGCCCGACCTTCGGGGTGAGGTCATCAGGGCGCCGTCTTCGGCGGTGAAAGGCCGGCAGTAGGTCACAGCTGGAGGTAGGCTTCTTGCCGGGGGGCCGAGACGCAGGTACCCGCGCTCGAAGTCGGCGAAGGGAGGTAGGCGGAGACTTCAGCATGAAATACAGCTCTGCAGCGGTCGCGGGCGTAGTGATGCAAGCCGAATTGAATAGTTTTTGACTCGCGCGCGGCACAAGATCGCACCGCACAATCAGCGATAGTCTTTGTCAGGCGACCGGACGAGATTGCTCTGCGCACTTCGGAGGCGTCCACGCCAGCGGCGTTTGCACCCGAACGACGCACCGCTGAGGTGCTCGCTCCTGCCCGAACCTACTCTCAAGACCGTCTCCTCACTTCTCCTTATTGTTTCACTTCGTCACATCTCGCGAGGCCTCTGTAACCCCCCTCTCCTTACTTATTTGCCGAAAGTTCTGGAAAAATTTTTGTTTGAATTTTAAAAGGTTCCTCTCTATTGGTAAAAGGCAACTGCGTCTTAATTTTATTTCGGCCAATGTCCGGAAGTGTCTCCTGGCCGAAGTCGGTGGAAAAATTCCACTCAACCCTCTCTCTCTAACGTCGGGGGGGCGCAGGTCGCCTGGGGATGTGGCGGCGCCAGAGAGGCGACGATCGGGTCATAATTCTCGTGTACCCTAGCCCCCTGCCGGACAGGGGACGCGAGGGGACCTCGCCGCGCACGTGTCCGGCGCAAATTGCTCCGTCCCTCGCGCACACAAAGGGGCGCTGCGTAGACCCGCGACAGGCTACTATGTCGTGTGTTTAAAATCAATTTTTTCTTCTATTAACTATTCGGTATCGTCACAATATAAATATATGTGTATATTTATATATATATATATATATATATATATATATATATATATATATATTAGGGTGTCCCTTATTTTCCGACTTTCAAATTTTTGACCACTCACCCTCCAGTTTTGTTCGAATGACCTTAAAACATGCCTATACAACATTTTGTTGAGATCGGAGCATTCTAACCCGTGCCGACTTGAGCGCGAATTCGCGTGATGGACATGTCCAGAGCTATCACCAACCGCTGAGTCAGGCCTGAGCACAACAATACATGAATTTGAATCGATCGTGTCACTCATGTTTAATGGTTGCTAATCTAACATAATGTCATATGTAAGTGTCATATGCAGTGCCGAAGAACGTGTGTTTTTAATAGGAGATATTACTAATTATTTAATAAAACTCCAAATTACTGGACACAATTTACCATGAAATAAACAAGTGCTTGAAGTTTTATTTTATAACATATAGGTAGTAAAATGAACCGTTAGTGCAAGCGCTAAACCTTGTGGTTCGTGAGTGCATGATATTCTGGAAGAAAGCAAGAATTCCGACATGAGCCAATCAACATTGTTCGCAAAAACTTAACTTGTACTATTCGGAGTGAAGAAAATTACAAAATACGCAAGCAAGTGTGAAGATATTTCGAAGCACCGTGGAAAGATTAGAAATAATTTGTACAATCTATTTGATATTGCACATCCGAATGCTTTACAAATGATTACGTTGGAAGAAGACAGGATGTTTTTATTTTGGCAGAAAGAGTCAGGATGTAAAAGCTATCTTGCAGGACTAGACGAACATCTCGCGGATAGAGAAGAAAGGGTGCAACAAAGATCAATACAATAAGAAAAAAGATTACAAATTCTTTGCTGTGATAAAACTGCAACAAACACTTGACGTTTTGAAGGAGTATACGTCTTTCTTGAAGAAAATTTGGACAGGGCATCGTTCTTTCCGTGCCGTCATCACATATTCAAACTTCTTTTACAATGTGTGTTTCAATGTAAAATACGTAATGTAGCGAGCAATCCTGACACCACTTTTTCAGCATTTTAAGGAAATCTAGAAAAGATTTAATGCCATTAATTTTAAAGTGGCAAGAGAATATGGGAATGTTCTTTAATGAGTCCGAAATTAAAGAAATGTTGGACTTTTATGGAAGTAACAAACTAAAGATACATTACCCCGGGGTAATGCATCCAGCTCGATAGATGGTAAGATATATTTAATATTTGAAACGTTTCTGCTAAGATAAGAATCTAAAATATCTTGTGTAATTAAAAATTCCTTAAATAATATTTCTCTTTTGTTTGTAACTGTTTATGTAAAACCGTGGCTTTAGGACAGTGCTGCGGTAAAACTCCTCATCGAGATGCTTTATAAAATATCTAAACTCCCTTGAAAGGATAGATTCTATAATTTCAAAAGCATTTAAAAACAGTAGACACCGTATGTAGTATTTCTTAGAAGAATTGTCTGTTGTACCGCTTTCGGATGATGAAGTCGACGTTAAGAATCAAAATCAAAATGGTAGTGAATTTAGCCTGAGTAAATCTACTCGTGGAAGAGTGTTATATTCATTTTTTGTGAAAAATTGGATGGAGAGCAATATGGTAAGCTCAATTGTATCCCGATGACCGTTCTTTAATTTTTATTTCGAACTGGCCATTTCGGACCTCGCAGGGATGCTGAAAATACAGTTCATCAGGGGGGGGGATCCAGGGTACCCTGGATCCGATTGTTACTTTCCAGGGTTGTTAGCTGTAGGTATGGAAAATGAATGATGATGATAGTGAGGGGTGAAAGGAAACACATATGACATGCACAAGTACACCCATGCTCGAGGCAGGACTCGAACCCACGACCCTGCGATGCAAGATCGCCATAACACTACTGCTTTAGCGATTTCGGCCACGGGGTCGGCAGTTCTTTAATTATTAATTCGTTAATATACAATATATCTCCTAATTCACGTTAATCCTAATTTCAATAAAAACAGTAGTTGAATTTGTGTCAACCGAAAGCAGATATGTTCTCTTGCTTGAAGATGGATACTAGTTTTATTCAAAACTGTCCTTTGACCTGGTAATGCAACTCTTCATACTTAGAAGCTGAAGTTGAAAGCTGTGAATGTCTACGCTGAAAGGCCTTTTGAATTAATGTATGGTTTTCATGGACTACTGGACGACTTTCACGAGGAGAGAAAGCAATTTTTTGTGCTGTTCAAGAACATCGTTCACTGTACGCATATTGCAAGAATGAAACACTGAAAAAAAGTATCCACAAGAAAAATTAAAACTATAACACAGTCTAAAGATTAAAAATGAATTAAATTGTAATATAAATTATATATATATATATATATATATTATATATTAAAAATGTATCAGTAGTTTTCCACTGACTTAACCCAACAAAACCAATGATCCCTAACATTCAAATTTCGCGCTCAAGTCGGCACGGGTTAATATCAACATATTGTGATGAAATTTTATTTTCGAGTTAATTTGACCAAATGGAAAATATTTAGGGGGTGAGCCCCAAAAAAATTGCAAAAAAATTTTTTTGGGCAATATAAGGGACACCCTAATATATATATATATAGCTGCGCTCTCGTGCACCAAGGAGCAACTTGCTCTCATAAGCCTTTGTCACCAGCAGTATGCTGCCCGTATGCTAGCTTTTCGGGACTCGAGAATCCTGAGGCAGGGGTGAAGAAAGGAGGGGTGAACCTCACCGTCTGCGCATGCGTTATTGCTTGTCGCAATCTCGCGGCAGACGCTAGAAGCAGTTTAGCGTCCAAGCAATCAGAGGCCAGCTTGTATAAACGCGCGGAATTCAATCATAGGAAATCACTTTAAAATAAATACAAAACGTGTTTCGCTGAATGTGTTTCACTCACTTGAAACATTATCAATACAATATTTAGGCGTCTTTGATTAATATTTCACGTGGGGATGCTCAGCATCTTAGCGTCCCCTGACGCTACGCCACTGCCGTTCAGGCGAATTGCGTCTCGCAATAATCAGCCGCCACGTCGGAGTAAATATCTAATGCCAAGTTTCAGGAAAAGGGAGGAGTATTGAATTGTTTTTAAAATAAATGACCTGTAATTTCGTTTTTTTCAAAATTTATTATACAGACGAATTTTAATAATAATTTTCAAGTAATAAATTTTAATATAAAAAAGAATAAAAAGGTTTAAAAATCGACTCCTCGGACGCATGGAGAACCTCAAGTGGATCTATTGCAGTTCGGCCTGTGAATTGAAAGAAAAGGCATTCAAAAGTTTTAGAGATATATTCCGTTCTTTGTAATGACTAGACATTGGATGTTTAGGAAATTTCCTATTTTATTCCAATGAATTCAACTTATAAAATCATTAATTTTCCTTCACTTTATGTGGTGTAAATACAAATGCTCTTCTAAAATTAGATACAAGTGCAATGAAATATATTAATTCCTTTCGCTTCCAATTTTGTATTTTTGTTGCCATTTTCCAAATATTTTTGTTGTTGTTGTTGTTGTAATTTTCAGGCCTCTGAAACCCAGGTCTTAGTTTCTTAACCCGGCAGTAGGCGCGCGGGGTGCCTCAGTCACCCCAGCATTGTTTTGAGCTCATTGTACCTTTAGTTTTATTTATAATCTTGCGAGCTTCTCAATACCCTTCGAGAAAAGCTTTGTGGACATATCTCGATCCTTCTTTTTCAACTGCTTCCTGTCCTTTTCTGGAAATTTCGTCGCAAAGGCGATGGCGACTTAATTCTTTCAAAAAAAGTATTGTTTTGTCTCTATAAATTGTTTCCAATCAATCGATAAATTGTTACTTTTCAACCAATTAATCGTTTAATTGAAATTGTATTTTCTTTCGATTACAATGAATTGAAAGAGTTTTGCGATCCCTACGCGCGGCGACTTTATATCCCGTACATGCATTCAACGGCGAAGCTACCGAGCAGTCCGGTGCCGCGGGTCGAGCGGCCGAGTGGCCGAGCGCTAGAGCGCTCGGCGACTCCCGAGTCTCAGCGACGCTCGACTGTTCTGCAGCTGAGAGCGAGCCGCAAGGCGGCCGGTGGAAATGTCCGTTAAACAGCTATCTCTTCCCCTCCGAGCAAGGTCCCCCTCCCTTTGCCGAGCGTCGGCGCGGAGTCCGAGAGTCTCGAGCGGTTGTTTTCGCCTGATTGCAGAGCTCTATTCTCTACCTTCAATTATGTAGTTTTGAAATGTTAAGATTAAACCATTTTCGAATGTACAGAGTTCGTCGTAAATGAGACTAACACTACTTTTTCCGTCCTTTACGAGGAGAAAATTTAAAGAAAAAACTGGAAAAGTTTCTTGAGGAAAAAAAATTAAAATGTAAAAAACTGTCTATATTTCACACAAAATTACGAGAAAAACAGATTTTTTTGATAAATTGTAGTACATGACCTTATTTCAAAATTTGTCTTTAAAGAACACTTTTCGTGAAAAAAATCTCCAACTTCAATATTGTAGTCGTAAGAAGCCGTATTGTAGTCGTATTGTAGTCGTAAGTCGTATTGTAGTCGTAAAGTTTTTTGAGCGTTGTCATTTTCGAAAAATGTGGTATTTTAACGTAAATGTGACCTGCACCATTTACTTAGGCGTTCTTTACGCTATCAGAGGCCAAGGTTTAATCAAAATGTTTGGAGCCATTTTTGAGAAAATTTTGAAAGTTTGAGGCTCTTTACTAGAGCTCTGCAATCAGGCGAAAACAACCGCTCGAGACTCTCGAGCTCCGCGCCGACGCTCGGCGAAGGGAGGGTGACCTTGCTTAGGGGGGAAGAGATAGCTGTTTAACGGACATTTCGACCGGCCGCCTTGTGGCTCCCGCAGAGACTCGGGAGTCGCCGAGCACCCTGAGCGCTCGAGCGCTCGGCCGCTCGGTCGGCGCCGGACTGCTCTAGAGCTTTGCCGCTCAATGCATGTACGGGATATAAAGTCGCCGCACGTAGTGATTGCAACTCTTTCAATTCATTGTAATTCGAAAGAAAATACAATTTCAATTAAACGATTAATTTGTTGAAAAGTGACAATTTATCGATTGATTGGAAATAATTTTGTAGAGACGAAACAATACATTTTTTTGAAATTAAGGCAAACAAAGAGTCTGAAAATAAATTTAAACCTTTATTGCATGAATTTTTAAATTTTGTATATTTATAGTGCTTCAGGGAAAATAATTCGTTTCGTACCAATTGTAATGTCATTTAAATTTCTTACGAACCCCAATATAAGGCATATTTATTAAATACAATGAATATTTGGTCATAATTTCACGAGTATACAAGAAAAACGCATATGATAAACAAAATGAGGTGAGTACTATTTTCCTTAATATTTACGAGTACATGTGCTTTAAATAATGTCAAGTAAAGTTTCTCGAAAATACTACCGTTTTCTGTGAAAAGTAGCTCGAAATTTCGCATTTTCAGAAACGCTCAAACGCCATTTTGCCATACATGGCTGCAAATTGTTTCTTGGAACTTTTGTAACGGATAATGCTAATTACACTCTTTAGTATAGCGTAAAGTTTGAGTTATTTTTTTTGTTTTTTCAAAAATTACATCATTGTAATTTTTTTGAAAGATCTCTCACATCTTTAATATGCACATTACCAGCAATTTGTAGATTTATTTAAGGTATATTTGTGAGTGTACGTGCTTGAAATAACTTCAAATAAAGTATTTTGAAAATTCAAAAATTGTCTGTGAAAATGAGCTTCAAATTTCGCATTTTTAGTAGCGCTAAAACGCAATTTTCATTAAAACGGCCCATAATTTTTAAATGAAAATTGCTATTTAGGACTAGTGTTTTATGTTCTTTAAAATTCTAAAATTGATATTTCCGTTCTATGAATAGGAAACCGAAAAATTAAGAAAATGACAAAAAAATGTACTTTTGACCGTAATAGATGGTAGCTTGCAAGAAAGAGTATGTGGCAATTCCGAATATCTAGCAAAGACCCAAGGAAATTGAAAACTAATACGGGAAAGTCTGTGCCATTCTGCAGCACCACTAGTCATATTTTAATATTATTTCTCGTCTGGAAGTTTATAATTTGTTCATTTTTGAACATTAATCAAATGATATACAGAATAACAGAAAAATATCAGAAATAAATCACTACTATGACATTTTCGTATGTAATTTTTTTCGTGTGAGCCTGTATACGCGTTGACTTAGTAGTATTAATTGAAAGTTGATTCGCGTCTCGCACAATCTCTTCTGATATATTTGGCCTCTTTTGGTGACGAGGTCATCCAGTGGAATTATGTCGACGTCTCTGTAGAGAGTCTTGTTTGTCACGAACCATGGGTTGTCGCAAGACGTTTATGTTTTAGTTTTGAATCTGTGAAGAATATCCAATACACGAATACTTATTTCTTCTCTGCGGTGTGGTATTAATCCTTTCGCGTTCCAGAGTATAATTTTTTGACTGAGCAGCGATCCTATTTGTTCCAATGTCTTTTCTAGAATGTTTTCAAACCTTCGGAAGGAATTCTTAATTTCTTTGCACATGTATATCCACGATGGGCAGAAAAGTACATTACATGGAAGCGGGGAGTATCGGATTACTGGATTTGTGAGGAGTTGGGCAATAAACGGTAATTTTCTGTGAATGGGTGGACTTCTTTACGTTGGGGAATTTTCTGAGTTAAAAAAAGGTATTGTTTGAGTGGAGAAGAGAAGGGACGAAATTCTGTGGCAACGGGGACTTCTTAGTAGCTTTTAAATGATGAGTTCCTTTCTTTTCTCTCTTTCGTTTATTTACATAATTTTCATATGCTTGACAACCTTTGTAATTGGCTGGGTGGTTTCTTTACCTCAGCGCACACGTAGACAACTGTGATATATCCTTTCAACATTCACTTGTTAAATATTTAGTGCCGCATTTAGGCATTGCCTTACAGTAGGTTCTCGTATGACCGTTTTTTTACACCGATGGCATTGAACTAGTTTTCTGTTTACATGGTGCTTCAAATATGACGACTGCATTCAAAAGTTTCGTCAATTTTGTAAATTTCTTTGTTGTGTTTATGTGGTTCTAAGTCTATTATGTGTACACAGAGAGGCTTCTTGTTTACCCGTTGTCGCACATTACGTATGCTAGGAACAAGGTGGCCCTGAGATTTAAGTTCATCTTTTATTACTTCTTGGTTCACTGATGGGTGAATATAAAGAAAAACTACATGGAATACTCTGTTTTATTTTGTTTGAAATATGTGGTATTTCGCTTTTTTTCGTCCAGTACACTGTCAGAAATTACATTAAATTCTATGTAGTTTAATGCACTTTTTCACATTAAATTTAATGTACCGTGTATCTGTGTATTCGTGAGTAGAAGTACTTCAAATGATTTTCAATAAAGTATCTACACTCTTCAATGTTTTTTTCCTGCAACATCACATTCATCAAATTAAAATCCCCATCTGGGGATCGAACTCGGCATATCCCTTACTGAAGATCTCAACCCCAAGGCGCTTTAACCAGCCGCGCCACGGGACTGACATGCGGACTAACTACTTATATTTTAGTCAAACGTAATTGTATCAGTTCTATCATCAGGAAGCAGGTAATTGTCAACATGAGACTAACATGTCTTTCAAACATGGGCAAGAAAGGCAACGGTGAACGGCTTACTCCAAATAATTTATCCGCTGATCGGCATTTGAAAAATGACTACTGCGAGAAAGTATGTGCCATTCTATAGCACTAGTTTATTTATATATTTACCATCCCTTATTAAACACGTGCAGAAAATTTAAAGAAAAAATTTGGAGCGGTTTTTGAGAAATTTTTTGTTGTAAATTTGAATCGCAATTTACGCAAAAACTACTCATTTTTCCAAAAAAGGGTTAATGACCTTATTTGAAGTGCTGATTTTTTTGGACAACCGACTTTGTCTGAGACAAAAATCTCTATCTTCAATTTTGCAGTTTTTAAAGTTTTTTGCAATTTCCGAAAAATTGGGCCAATCAACGAAAATGATACCTACGTCGTTCCCTTAAACCTTCTTCGCACTATTCAACAACAAAATATAATCAAAACATTTGGAGCCATTTTCTTTTAACTTTGAAAATCTCAAAATGGGCTTTATGTAAAGTACCCTCAAATACTAAAATATCGGTTTCAAATTCAAGAGGACTTGAGACAAGTAAAAACGATCGGTGAATATTAATTTTGAAGAAAATCTGCCAAACGGTTTGGGCGCTAGCGTTGACCACAGACGGACAGACGGACGTTTTGCCGTCAATCGATTTTGCAGTATGAAGAAGCAACAAATCATGGATTTTGACTACACCACGAGACAGAGGATTTTTTTTCTAAATTTAGCAACAGGTTTTATCCACTTTTTTGTCACCAGACCCCTGCTATAAGAGTTTTCTGGCGAAAATTCCCCGTTTTCCGCCACACGATTACATAACTTCCTCTTCTTACGAAGTATTCGTAAGGCGAGAAAGTAAAAAAATTGTAATTAAATTTGTTCAAAGAATTGGTCGGCCCGACCGGGATTCGAACCCGGGCCTTCTGGTTTACGCCCAGCTGCTCTGACCACTAAGCTACCGAGTCAACCAACCATTATAAAATTACAATTATAAAAAAAATTGTATTTTCTTAACTGTAGTTGTAGGAAGATGCCAATTTTTTTTTTCAGTTTTCGAAAAATCAGAGTTTTCAACCCACATGAGACCTGCCCCATTCTCTTAAATGACCTTCAGACTATTCAACAACAAAATTTAGTCGAACTTGTAGGCGCCATTTGTTTGAAAATTTTGAAAATGTTCCAGGGTCTTCAAGTAAAGTACCCCCCAAAATTAAAATATCGGTTTTAAATTCAAGGGACCACGAGATCAGTAAGATCGTGCGGGGAGTATTAATAGAGAAAATTGGCTGAACGGTTTAGTCCCTAGTGTTGTTCACAGACGGACAGACGTTTTGCTTTCAATTGGTTTTTCGGTATCAAGGACCCAAAAAACGGGGATTCTGGCTGCACCACGTGTTAGGAGATTTTTTTCTTAATTTAGCAACTGGATTTATTCAGTTTTTTGTTACCAGGGACCTGTAATAAGAGGGTTTTTTTTGCCGAAAATCCACCGTTTTTTCGCGCAGCATTACATAACTGCTATGGCATAAGGTATTTACATAACATTACACATTACACATTACATAACTGCTATGGCATAAGGTATTCTGCAATTGTTTCGTTTAGAGCTTCTACTGGATTGATTGTATTTATTTTTGCTTTAAATGGAAGTATGCGATCCCTAGTTGTGTTATCAGATATTATTTGTGTTGATTTACCAGCATTTATAGTGTAAATTAATTATATAATTCATTCGTCAATATTACGCTTGAGTAGTCAATGGTTTCTTCCAAAGGCTATGTTTCAATATATCGATAGGTATGAATGTATCCAACGACCTTTAGAAAGACAATGATTCCCTCTAGAAAGATAATTCAAGATAGGTTTCTTAGATGTAAGACCACGCCGATGTTTTGATTTTTGATATTTTATTTGCTGCGATTTGATTACAATTTTACAAAGCTTTGTTTCAGATGAAATAATTGGGTTTTTGTGTTGACTGGTGGTGTATTTTGTAGAGAACATTCGGACAGTGGTTTTGTTCGGTTTTACTGAAATAGTGAAGTTGTTATATCGCATTCAGAATTGTTGCCCACGCGCCCCAAAAGACGCCAACAGACATTAACTAGACATGGGGAAAGAGAAAGTTAGTACAGTTGTCGTGATAGTGAGGTAATTCAGTTTTCTGTTGGGTCTTTGTCTGTGAAATGTCAATTTGTTTGGCGTATGTACTTGCCAAGTGAGAGAAATTCTGCAAGGCAGTTAACTCTATGTTACTAAAATAGAAAAATAAGTAAATGTCTTCAAGCAATATGCTAGAAGAAATTTAACAGTTGTTTATAGGATAGTTCCTAATGTACTGTATGAGATGATATAAACGCCATATTGCTCTATTCGTTTTTTCAAAAATTACAGAAATGAATTTTTTTACTTGTTTCTCAGGTCGTTAATATTTACATTAACGGCGATTTGTAAACATTATTATATTAATGAGTACATGTGATTTAAATAATGTCAAGTAATGTTTCTCGAAAATTGAATAGTTTCCTGTGAAAACTGGCTCAAAATTCCGTATTTTCAAAAACGCTGAAAACGCGATTTTCTCAAAAATGACTTCAAATTTTTTTTAAAAACTTTTCGAATGAATAGTGCTAATTGCACTTTTTAATATGGCGTAAAGTTAATTTTGGGATTTTTTTTTCAAAAATTACAAAAATGTAATTTTTTTAAAGTTATCTCATACGGTTATGCACATTTCCTGCAATTTGTAAACACTATTGAATTTGTGAGTGTAAGTGCTTCGAATGACTTCCAATGAAGTTTTTCGAAAACTCAATAAAATTCTGTTGTAAAGAGCTTCAAATTTCGCATTTACAGTAGCGCTTAAACGCCATTTTCTTGAAAACGGCTCCAACTTTTTCAACAAAAATTGCCATTTATGACAAGGTTTAACTGTTTTTTAATACTCTTAAAATAATAATTTTGTTCTACTATTAATTTAATAAAATGTCAACAATAACAAACAAAAGTAGTTTGGGCGCCGATAGATGGCAGCTGTCAAGAGTATTGGCGAGTCCGAATAGCTAGCGGAGACCAAACGAAACAGAAAACTAATAAAGGAAAGTCTGTGCCATTCTGTAGCGCCACTAGTTACTTTCACGTATACGTACGTACGAAATATACGGAGTAAAATACGTAGTAAAGAGAAACTTACGTAATGCTACGGAAAGTCGATTTCGAGATTTCAACGGAAATACACGTTTTGGAGTTCCCTGATACCAAAATAGTGGGTCTTTTCAAAACATCCGTCCGTCTATGAACAACACTAGCACGTAAACCATAGGTGCGATTTCTTCCAAAATGAATATTCCCCGGTCGATCTGCGTCCACTCGAGGCGCCTCGATTTTGAAAAACTTTCTTGGAAATTTGGGGGTATGTAACATGAAGCCCTCCGGACATTTTCAAAATTTTCTCACAAACCGCTCCAAATTTTTTCTTTAAATTTCTTGTAAGGATAATAAGCTTATAAATGTGGCATTGGTCTCATTTTCACGGTTAACTCTGAATTTTCGAAAATTTCAAAAGTTTCGATTTTTTTCAGCGTCTTCCTACAAGTACAAAATTGAAAATAGAGATTTTTCCTCCAAATAAAATTTGTTTTCCAAAGTAAGTTCTATCATTAAGGCGATGTACATTTAAAAAAAAAAAATTATAGTTTTCACGCAATATTGCGATTTAAAAAATTCGAAAACATTTTCTTAAAAACAGCTCCAATTTTTTTCTTTAAACTTTTGATAAGGATAGTGCCTAATGTACTCCATGAGATGACTTAAACGCAATTTTACTCTATTCTTTTGTTTGTTTCAAAAATTATAAAAATGTAATTTTTTTGACTTATCTCTCACGTCGGTATTATTTTCTTTAAACTTTTGGTAGGAGTAGTGCTAAGTGTACTCTATGAGATAACATAAACGTCATATTGCTCCATTCTTTTATTTTTTCAAAAATTACAAAAATGTATTTTTTACTTGTCTCTCACGTCGTTAACATTTACATTAGCGGCAATTTGTTTGCATTATTACGTTTAGAAGTGCATGTTCTTTAAATAATGTCGTATAAAGTTTCACGAAAATTCAACCATTTTCTATGAAAACTAGCTCAAACTGCCGCATTTTCAAAAACGCTCAAACGCCATTCTCTCAAAAATGGCTCCAATGTTTTTCTTCAAACTTTTGGAACGGATACTGCTAATTGCATTGTTTAAGATGTAGAATTAATTTTGGTGTATTCTCTTGTTTTTTCAAAAATTACGCAAATGTAATTTTTTTGAAAGATCTCTCAGACCGTTAATATGCACATTTCCAGCAATTTGTAAACACTATTGTACATGTGAGTTGATGTACTTCAAATGACTTCGAATGATGGTTTTCGAAAAATCAAACATTTTCTGTGAAAAAGAGCTTCAAGTTTCGCATTTACAGTAGCGCTGAAACGCCATTTTCTTAAAAACGACTCCAAATTTTTCAAAGAAAATTGCCTTTTAGGACGAGATTTTACTGTTCTTTAATATTCTTAAAATAATATTTGTTCTATTATTAGGAAACCGAAAAATTTAGAAAATGTTAAAAAATGCAGTTTTGGCAGCGATAGATGGCAACTGGCAAGACAATGTGACTATTCCGAATAGCTTGCAGAGACCAAAAGAAATACAAAACTAATACAGGAAAGTCTGTGCCATTCCGTAGCACCACTAGTTTGTTATGAGGGCACGGCAATGAATTTTTTTTCTTCCGAAAATTCGCCTTTTTTCGCGCAGCATTACATAACTTTCCCTATACTACATATATTAGTCCATATATACGTATGTATACGGAAAAGTAAAGAACACGTTATTTTCGTGAAGTTTTTGCTTGCAATATACAGAAAACTAGTGATGCTACAAACAACACATACCGGTACTTCCGCGGATTATTGTAGAACTTTTGCAATTTTAGAAAATGCAAAGAGATTAACGAAAATGAGGCATGTGCCATTTTTGAAGACTTCTTTGCCTTATGCGAGGAAAATATTTTAAAAAACTGGAGCTTTTTTTTGAGAAAACTAACATTAGGAAGCCGAAAAATTCAGAGAATGTGAAAAAAATGTCGTTTGTGCGTTCCAAGAAGATATTTGGGAAGATAATCATTCATAACCGAAAAACTAGTTCAGACTAAAGAGATTAGAAAAGTAAGTTCTGTGAGAAAGTCTGTGCCATTCTATAGCATCACTATTTTATTTCTTTTTTTGCCGTCCCTTATTACACACGTGGAGAATGTTTAAAGAAAAAATTTGGAGCGGTTTTTGAGGAACAAAATTTAAGTAAATTTCAAACGCAATTTACGCAAAAACTACTCGTTTTAAAAAAAAATTGTATATGGCTGTTTTTAAAGTGCTAATTTTGTACAACCAACGTTTGTCCGAGGCAAAAATTTCTATCTTCAATTTTGCAGTTTTGAAATTGTTTTTTGCAACTTTCGAAAAATTGGGGATATAAACGAAAATGTTATCTTCATCATTCTCCTAAACGTCCTTCATACTATCCAACACCAAATTAAAAAAAAATTGGAGCCAGTTTTTTTTTTTTAAAACTTCGAAAATTACCAAGCGGCTTCATGTAAAGTACCCCCCAATGACTCAATAAATATTATTATTGAGTGTAAGTGACTCAATAAATATTATTATTATTATTACTACTACTACTACCAGGGGCAAGCATTAAGAGTTTTTCTGACGAAATTCCACCTTTTTTTTTAAAAATGAAGTCGGTTTTGAGAAAATTTAGAAAATATCATTGGTCCTTTATGTAAAGAACTCCCAATAATAACAAAAACATGTTTCAAATTCAGAGGGCTGTGACATTAGTCAGATCGAATGAGAAATATTAATTTTGGTGAAAATCCGGTATATGCTGTACGTGCTAGCATTTATTCGAAGACAAACAAACACATAAATTGCTGAAACCCATTTTTTTTGGGATCAAGCACCTACAAAATGTGATTGTGATTACACGAAGTAATAGAGTATGTAATTTACTACATGCAGGATTCTCGGTATTCAGGACCCACAGAACAAATTTTTCTATCAAAAAGTCAGCGCTTTCTTACAACGTTAAAATACATTCTCTGTACTACATAGTAGAGGTATATGAGAAAGTAAAAGTGTGTATTGGTTTCATCCTCAAGTATTATGAACATTAAAAGAAAATGCAGAAAAAAGTAAAGACACCATACCATTGAGTTAAAGTTGTACAAGTCAGAAGATGAAGTCAGGAAAAATTGAGTTAAAGATGTACAAGTCAGAAGATGTAGTCAGGAAAAAAAGTCTTAAACTTTGTGCACTGTATTCTTATTACTTGGAAAACTGGAAAAAAGGTTTAATAAAGAGAGAGAGAAAAAAAGGTACAAATTTTAAGAAGTGATTTAATAATATAAACCTGTGTAACCAAACCAAGAGTATATTTTTGATTTTATTTTTTTCCTAGAAGCAAAGATGGTAAATGTGTATTAAATGCTGTTTACTGCAATTGAAAATTTCTCACACATACATTACTTTTCATTTAAAAAATGTTGATTAAATTAGGGTTGTATGGTTTTGATACTCATTATATGGCCAACAATTTAAATATTAGTACTACCCAACCTTGATTTCAACAAACCGTTTCTATTAAAAAGAAATTGTTAAATTAATAAGTGAGAATACAAAAAGGCATTCTCTGTTGCAGTTCAAAGCGAGTTTTATGATCCATGAACACACAAAAACCTACCTGGACAATTTTAGTTTCAATGAAGAACAAATCTCCAAAAAGTACTCTAAAAAACCGCTTGGTGGCATGGATTCATATTTTTGAATCTCTTTGAAAATTGTGTATGTCTTATTTATGTAACAGTTCAATATAATTGATATGGAGGGTGAATTGAAAATATTCCAAACTTGCCAAAACGACAACCACCGTAATATGCATGAACATATATTTTTTGTCTTTTATACATATAATGATTCCGAGAGGTTTAAGTGGTGTTGATCCAATCACAAAACCTCTAAGTTTATTCAGTGTCCATATGATCCAGGGAAACCTTGTGGATTGAATTATGCAGGAATAAACACCAAAAAATACTATAAAATGGAAAACAATTACTTATCTTCTCTTCTTACACACACGATCATATTGTTTTACTGAGCCAATATCTGAAAGTGAATGTCTACAATTGTTCTTGCTGAGTGATACACGCTCAGCATTTTACTACCTTTATCACTATCATTTTGTCTTCTGAGAATATTGTGCGTTTGTCACTTAATTCATGTTCGATTGTCATAGTTACCTTCATGTTCGATTGTCAACAATAACCAAGACTGCAGATATGTATAAAAAAATGGTGCCTTTGAAGTAAAAAGCAAGGTACATCCTCTTGATAGCTTCACCAACAATGCTAACATGTATGGTAGTATTTTCAAGATTCTGCAACTTTGAAATTGATCTCTTAAATACTGGGAAGTATTATACAATACTGGTGATATATTTATAAAATATAACATCACCTTTAAATTTTTGAGGGTAAAAGGTCTTCTTCAAAAACACTGTATAATTTTAAAAATAGAGTTTTAACAAAGCCTTTAATGTGTACTTGTTTCCAAAAGCAAGCAAGAAAGTAAGTAAGCTTTAATATTACTCATACGCAAACCAATCAAATTTTACTTATTAAAAAAGTATGTCAAGTTTTGGAGGGAGGAGGGAAGGAACTACTATTTCAGTAATGCCTAATACTTTAGCACTAACCAAGTTAAGCACATCATGCCAAACTCTCATTTTGATGAACAAAATTTAATTGTTATTGATCGGCAATTGTGATATGTATTCTTTCCAAGGGATTCTTAATAAAATTGAGGAGAAAGTGGGCAATGAAGGGAATAATGGGAGAATGTAAAATAAATTATTGTTAAAAAATGTAATGCTGGACTGATGGTTACAATCATCAAGGTTTTATAATTTCCAGTAGGGAATTTTTCACTGGGAGAGGTTTGAGGGAAAAATATAAACAAACGCAAACAAGTATTAAAGAATTGACATTATGAATCAAATTGCACTTCTAAACTTTAAAAATTTTATTAGAAACAGGTATCTTTTAAAGGCAACAAACGATTCATTATATACTGAAAAAAGAAAGAAACAGAACATACAAAAGATCTTGCCTTCTCATGAATTAACCTATGAAGTTAAGTACCTATGAAAGTCCTTGCTTCCAAAAGTTTGACTGCTTGATATTGAGAATATATATAAAAATAAAGATGATTTTAAAAATCCCTACATTGCTGGGATGTTTGGCACATTTAAATGTTATAATCTCTCTACTGTGGAAAACTAACCCAGCATGACACAATTATCTTAATGTACACATACATTCTACAAGATACCTTGGCCAGCAAATTGTTTCATATCATCTGAATATATTAGCAATTCAATACACGTTCTTTCTGCCTCATTTCCGATACTTAGTAGTTTAACGTGTATCTGAATTACCAAAAAGAAAAAAAATTCGTTGAATTTTTAGGTTATTGCAACCTTTAAGTAGTGCATAATTTATTACATTGGCATTGAAATTGAAAACAAACCATTGCAAAATGTATTAATTACTCGCAAAAAAATGTACATGCTTAATGAATATGTTTTGTTTGATAATATGAAACATTTGCTACTATGCTGCTTTAACAATGTCACAAGGGTCACTATCTGACACAACACAACTACAGAAAAACCCTTAAAACATTTCATAATTAAAATGTATTGCCATTACTTATGGCTCATAGCAGAGCTATCATGCCAAGAGATCCTAGACCAAGATTTATGATATTAGATTAGCATCACATTTTTATGAATATGAGAGTGTTTTATCAATATGCTAATGTGTTTTTAAAACCTTAGAGGATGAGACTTGCACATTCCTTTACCATTTTAATCACAAACTTCTTATTTCTGTTTCTTAACAATTAATTTTATGAATAATTATATTTTTTTAAGTTATTTTCGATGCTTAAAATATCTGCAAAATCTTATCACAGAAGCATCAACAAGGCTTAAACCAAAATCATCTGACATACATGAGCTTTATGATAAATACAGAATCAATCTGAACTATAGACTGTATTTAAGACAATTTTCATTTGTATAGGTTTTTTAACATATTTTAAACAAAGGATATGCCATTTTATTTTAGATAGATTAATTTAAACAATATCTGATTTGATTTATAAAAATCAGTGTGCCAAAACTAGTTGTTACTTGTATTCTTTTTTTTTCCTTTCCTTTTTTTCATAACCAAATTTTTAATAAAACTGCATTTTTATTGACTAAATCTCTTCAATGTACTTTCAGTAAAGAATTTGTAATTATTTTTCGTTTTCAACTAAGAAAATCAATTTTTCCATAGGGTAGGGTTGACTAATTAGTGGAGAATATTAGATTTTTACATGGAGTAAAAAAAATTATGATTGTTAAAATTTTCATCCAGGACATAATGCAAACATGAAAACAGTGAACCACAATAACTCACTAAGGATAGTAGCGAGTTAATTTTACTAGTTTCTTTAAAAAATATAAAACAAAACTTTTATTTGTATGAGGCACGGATCAAATTTATAAATTGTGCTTATATAATACATTCGATTATTCTCACATTTCTTTTAAGTTCCCTAGCTCAATTAATTCCCTTGTATTAAGTGGCAAATATTCTTTCCATATATAAAGAATTACAGACAAGCACCATTATTGGCAGCACCCACATAAACTTCAATAGCTGTTCAATCACTTTTTTTGTGTTATATCCAACTCATTAAAATAAATCTTGGCTTCTAATAAAAACAATACAGTAATTAAGTAGATTACTCTTATTTACAAAGCTACCATCATTATACTAACTATCAGATCAACTGAAGAAAACTGGAGAGGCACTCATTTCTTCATTTACAAAAACCAAAAAATAATTGAGGTACAATAATTTCTGTAAAAAGTTTTTAAAATGAAACAAACAGAAATACAATACCAAAATCAATGTTCCTCGCACATACAGAAAATACAGATTTCATGATTTTTTAAAAATTAGTTTTGTCTGTCATTTGCTAGTTTTATTTTAATCACTATTAATTTGATTCAAATAATCAGTAAGTATAATTACTAAGAAGCATCTAACAACCAACTTCTATTGTGGACAGTTCTTGGAAATTAAGAACTAACAATTTTAAGAAAGTGCTCATCTATTATATTTTCTTCAGTCTAGTACATTGCACTTTATGAGAACTAATGTTCACACTTAATAGCTGACTGCCTAACTTGAATAATCACATTGCATCATATACAGTGATTATAGTACCTTAACACTTACAGCAGAACCCCACCAATTAAATTATGGAGCTCATTACAGAGCATTCAAAGAAGAAGTTTTGATAATATAAAGAAAATCAATTTGTCAAGATAAAGACTGTCAGTGACCTTATAAATTTCAGATAATTAATATAAAATAAATACAGGATATTTTCATTTATTTATTTAGCTGCTCTTCGATATATTAAAAAGTACTAACATAATTTCCTGTTTTCTAAAAATTACAAGTTAGTATTTGATTGGAAATAAATTAAAGGATAAATAAAAGAAATCAAAGCACTGAAGTATGAGAATCTGTAAATACACCCATTAATGAAGAGGAAAAAATTTAAGTGATGGGTGTCCACTGATATTAAACGGACGGATATCCGGTAATTTGTTACTAAATTGAGCATGTCACATGCAGAAATGCATGATTTTCTATCAAATCTGAAACATTGTCAAATTCTTTCAGTGATGTTCGCATTCTGTTATTCAAATTAAACATTTAACATACATAATCTTTATTTTTATCTATTATGTATGCAATCTAACACACTCGTAATCTCATTCACACACAATCAATGCCAAAACTGTGCACACACAAAAAACATTAATATGCAACTACGCTATAACAATGTAATGTTCTATATTTTACTTGAGACAGAAATGAAAAAATAAAATTCAACAGCATTTTAAGCACATGATGATCTCCTTGGTATTACCACTACATAATAATAATAATAATAATAATAATAGTAATAATAATAGTAATAATAATAGTAATATTAATAGAAAGAAATAACAGTAAAACTCATGAAATGCTATCTTTGTGAAGGCAGTCTCTAGAAGATAAAATTTGAGCTGCAAATATTGCAGAATTATTCAAAAAATTAATCTGCTGTGAAATAAATCAGATTTATTTTACTCTGAGGTCTAAAAATAAAATTTATACTTCTTCATTTATGTATATACACACATACAGAAATTCCAAAACAAGTCTCATGTGCTTAAACAATGTTAGATTATGAAGATGTAGACCTAAATCTAAAAGGCACACAGATGTAATTTGAAGTAACTACTCATTTAAATCACAAATTGCAATTGACAAAGTAATGTTTGATGAAGTAATATAAGATGAACTACTCTCAGAGTAAAAGAATTAAAGATATTCAGTCCACTTCCACTTTTTCTTGAAGTAAACCTACCCCAGAGCATGAAGACAATAGATCCAAACTTGATTGCCTGAGGCTCAGGCAGTTGGGCAGGCGATCAGTGAATGAATGAGGCCCCCGAGTGCTGGTACAGCAGTTAGTCCTAGAGTAGTTTTGGTGAGTGCAGCTAGCTCCACCATTCGTACGTGCGTGCAGAGATGTTACGAGAACACGAGGCAGGCGAGGGGGAGCTAGGGGTCCAGTGTTAGCACTCGAAGCCTACAAGGCCAGGGCCAAAGTTGGTGGGCAACCAGGTTAACAAGAAAAAGAAAAAACAGAATGTTAGTATATTTTATAGTCAAAAGTTTTTATGTTGGTTTTAATGGTAAATTTACCCCATTATTCATACAACAACTGGTGTCAGGAGGCATCAAAATGTGTATTGTATGCATAGTTTTAAAGATTAACAAATTGCACTAAACTAATAGTTATTATTAAAACAATTTTGAAAGAAAATTACTTTGATTATAAGTCTACAGTCAAAATAATGCATACATGAAATTGATGCCATGCTGACCCAGTTAAAAATTGCTCGTCTTACTGCAACTATTTTTCAAAAAATATTCTCACAAATGTTTTGGGCGAGGCATTTTCAAAGTTGAAGTTCTAATAGGCAAATGAAGAGAAATAAAACAAAAAAATAATAATTCTATGAATAATTTATTAAGGGCAATAAAGAATAGTAAGACTCGGAAAAATGGTGAATGATTAAGAAGTAAAAGAACAGCTTGAATGAACGAGGAAAATACACATTCTCAAATGATATTCTATTTACATTGGTAGAAGCAGAATAAATTAATATTACACAAAACAAGATATAAACAAAAACAAACTAGAAAATGTAAGTGAATAGACACATTGACTTCCTAATATTTCAAGTTTGAAGTAGGAGAGACATCAAAGACTTTTAACAAAAAATAACTGCAGTAGGACAAAGTTAGAAACAACTATGAAAATATATTGAATACGGTTGTTAGAACTCCCACCAGCTCATCAGTGTACAATTGCTTACACTGAATAATTTTTTCAAAAGAAAATCTTGCCAGTGGGACATTCCAAAGAATGTACCTATCTTAATGTCCCCAAAACAAAATGCTACCCATTTGGAATAGTACATTGTTGAAAAAGAATCCATAGTCTAAAAGTTATAAGTCTGATTACAAATAAAAGAGAAAAGTGCATTTTCAAAATGAGTAGCAACACATTTATATAACCATACTATGATGAGTAGACACAGATCCCTCCACAGAAATTGATTGATGACCCAGCAGACAAGACACACTACTACACTACAGCACATACACCGGCACTAGAGCACCATACAAAAGCCCCAACAAGTGCAATATTATTAATATTGTTAAACTTATATTAATCATGAACAAAAGACAAATATTAACACACATTCAACCCATGTTCTGTACTCAAAACACTAACAATAAGAGCATGATTTTCCCAGTGCAAAGGTAACCTTATTTCAAGCTGGTAATATCCCAGCTGGTAGCAGAAAGGTCAGGCATTTAAAAGCAATTATTAAAGAAGGTTGCCTGTTAGTGTCAACTTGGCCATGTGGAGTTTGATATTCGTTAGTATAAGAAAAAGGCATGGATAAAAAATTTAGATTCAAAAAGTGAAATTTATATACATTTTGAAATTCAGTGAACCTTTCATAATGGCAATGATGGATACAAAAAAAAAAAAAAAAAAATCATTGTCAACATAAAATGTGCCACATTTAAAATGATGTAAAGCAGTGGTTTCAAGTGGACCATTATCTTTGGCATCAGATCCCATGTATGTTCTAAGTATTAAATATATTATGCAATCTGAATAAAAGCAGTAATAAATTTCAAGACTTAATCTCTTATTATAAATATGTATATAGATCACCTAATGAATAATTAAGATCTAATAGCCCAATGCTGATTTATATCAATATTCTTAAAAAAAGCTATTTGTTTTACAAGTATATTACCATCAATACTGTTTGAATGTATAAACTAGAATTAAAGATTCAGGTTCCTCAGCATGTAGTTGGACCTAATGAAAACTAACGTTGCAACATGTAAGAAAGGATAATTGAAACTGGATCATGTCAAAGATAATAAAAAACACGCCTTTAAAATAATTTCATATCTTTACTCACATCATCTTTATTTTATTTATCTGATTTGAGTTTCTCATCATCTATATACAGATCCAATGTAAAAAAATCTCTTACGTAATGCTTCCACAAGCACAAGTTGCCATATATTAACAAAATACAAATAGTTTATGTACTGGAAAGAATATACAGAGTAATATAAATAATATAATATTGATAAATTACCTCCCTTCAAGGAAGGTTGAACATCAAATTCTATGCTCAATAAAATGTCACATTTTGTGCTATCCTCACTTATATACAAATAATAATAACTGAGGAAAGAAGGACATGGGTGATACCCTTATCCATATTGCAAACATACATTGTCAGATACTCCAAAAACTGGAAATAAAAATATCACAACCATACAAAATAGAGAAATACTATAAAATGCTAAAAATATTGACAATATGTCTCTCAGAATAAATGTTTGCATCCTGAACATGCCATAAATAAAAAAAGAATAATAATAAAAAAAAACCTACAAACTTTATTTAAAAAAGCACTAATTATCTTCACTATTGCAAAATGTAATACATTTCTCATAGTGATTCTTTTCAATAACTATGATATTGCTAATTAGGCAAAGGATCTTATGTGTTGTATGCATTAAATTCAGGAGAAATACGTCGTATTAGCCAAGTGAAACTGTCCATCTGAACGTTGGTCTCTTTCAGAGTTGTGAAATATCACTAAAGAAATGTTTGCAAAAATAGAAATTACATAAAAAAAAATGGGCAGACAAAAATCCATACTGAGTGATGATGAACTTAACTAAAACTAAAAATCATCAGCACCTCAATTCTACACCTTTCAATCTATATTAAAGACATTAATACAAGAGTAGCTTTTAACCCCAATACTTGAGGCCTTTCAAAAAATATAATAGAAAATGGTGGAGGGAAGTGTGATGAAAAATATTGCAAAAATTATGCAATCAAGACTAGTCATAGTGATTATCACTGAAACAGTGATTGATCATTACAAAAATAAATAGTTCTACACGTAATTCAAGTAGTCTACACTGCTAAGGTAACCAAAGTAACTGGACTGTGTATTGGTTACTAACATACGCATAGTCCATCATGGCAACATAACAGAAAAACAGTATTATGCATCTTTTATTCTCCCTATGCTAACTGTGTCCTTCTTTCCTCTTGCTACATTTCTACAAGTGCACTTCATGCAA
The DNA here is from genome assembly GCA_031308135.1 of Acheta domesticus. Classification (NCBI taxonomy): domain Eukaryota; kingdom Metazoa; phylum Arthropoda; class Insecta; order Orthoptera; family Gryllidae; genus Acheta; species Acheta domesticus. The sequence continues at coordinate 89,271,967 of JAHLJT010009436.1, read as the reverse complement.
AGTTTGCTTCTTTGGATTCTCATTTAAAGAACAAATTACTGCTGAAATTTACACACAAAAAAGGTAATCATTATTGAAAACTGAATTAATATCCTTTAATACTATTGTTCATAAAACCCAATAATTATAAAAACAGGAGACACAAAGAATATATTTACCAAAACTTTTAAAATTGAAATGAAAATACTCAGAAAAGGAAGCAATCATTTATGAGAATCGTAAGACTCACACTTTACAGACATCTAAAATACAATATCTAACAACAACAACAACAATAGTAATATAGTAGATACATTTTTTTAAAAACTGTGCTGTAACTGAAATCAAAAGAAAAACATAGAGGTACCAATTAACAATGGAAAACTAACCTTGCCATGAGGCACAGTTTTCACGAAAGGGCCCCCGCCCTTTGATAGGGATGTTCCCGTAACTGACCCAAGTGCCTCCGTTGCTTAGCTGCTGCACCTGGATACATAAAGCTGGTTTAAAGCAGAGCAGTCGCAATCTCCATTTCATTATTGTGGAACTTCAAGCACAGCACGCATGATACAATATATGATGTACCAGTAAAAATAATTTGGGTACAGGGATTATGTAGTTCCTTTGAAGATTCATAAGAGAAAATTCCTTTCCCTTCAGCATTTGAAAATTTTTTTTAAGTCCAAGACAATACTAAGGCATCACCAGAGGAAAACATACCTTCATATTTTAACTTTTATAATGTGGCATTTCCTCCCCCCTCCCCCCTGTTTACTTGTAAACATGTGTGTATGGTATTTAAGATAAATTTCATTTACTGGAAATTGTAAGTCACTTATTTGAAAAGCTCTGGAACTTCATGAAAAAATTTTCTTGACAAATGACATAATATCAGATGACATTGCCATTAACTGATTCATCTTGCAAGGATTGTCTCTATAATTTATGTATGTTCCAGAAGGAGAAACCTATTGTTACGCTGAAAGGGCAGATTAAATGAATTTATATATGATCTTCTATAGGAATTTCCTGTACCAGCATCAATTTTTTTAAAAATAAAAAACATGATCCTTCACCGCATCCTTCACCCACGGAATCTTAAAAGTATTGAAATTGGATAAAAATTTAGATAAGTTTAATAAAACATTTTGTTTTCTATTCTGTTTTGGTAGTAAAATCTATTCTATATGCAATAGGAGGAATATCTAAAGAAACAGACATAAATATACCACACTTTAAATGCACATATTCTTTCAGTTCAAAAGATGGAAATTGCACATCTGCTACACTTCAAAGCAGCTCGGAAAACTTTTAAATTCCCTCTTTCCACATGCATAATTATTGCTATTCAAATGCCATTTTTTTTCTTAGGAAGAAAGAACACAAAAAGCTATGGCACTAAAACTAATTTTGATTGAAATATAAGATCAATATTAAAACAGCACCACCCTCAAATCATGGAACATAAGAGGCTTCTCCAAATCATGCAACACATCAAAAACCTATCTCTCTAATTGGCATAACTGAAGGAAATATTCCACAGGAAATGTGGATATAAGCAGGAAGTGTAAAGTGCACGTAATTTAAGAAGGCACACACAGTCTGTATCAGCATACATTATTGAAATGATAAATATTAAAATATGAATGTTTGCACCTTGAAAGGAAGTATCTACAATTAAACAAAGTCTAAAATTGAGGCACCTGTATCTTTGATTCGTGGTACTATTCTTTAAAATGTTCCCGATGAGAGGATGGTAGAACACACAGTGATTTTCACTTTCTCCTGGGGTAAGAGTATGCTGTAGTAAATGAGGTAACTATGAAAACTATACATAGAGATTTTAACCAACACCGCATTTTCTGATTTGAAATTACATCTACTTTTTAACAAAAAGAATACAGAAGCCACTACTTCCTTTCCATAAATACTTCAAAATACCCATCACCTATTTAAAAGTTGTTTTCACATTATTTTTTAACAGTTAGGGAGAGAATTTGAAAGAAGTCTTTCCCTTTCATTCTGTCTGTGCAATGAAGGAAACAACAAGAGAAAATTAATTATGTACACCTGATCATATAAAGAGATCATGTAAAGCACTTTTACACAGGAAGGAAAGGAGGGACAGAAGAGATGTAAGGAAAGGAGACGCATACAGTAAAATAGTACCACAAAGAACTTAATAAATTTGCAACCACTCAACTGAGTCTCAAATATATGTAAAATTTCAACAACACACGGAGAATAAAGAACTTTAGTTCTTGATATCTATGATAAAATGTCATGAAATATCAATAATACTACCATCAGATGCTTAAGACATCTTTTAATACTTTGTCATAAAAAAACAACAACATAAATTATATCAAGATAAAATCACTCCCTTTGATCTTTAAAACTTTCTTCTTTAATTTCACTTCCTTATATTATTGTGTGTTGTTGAAAACCACCAACTAAAAAATATGCCTAGGTACATTCACATAATATATTTATGAACAGTAATAGAGTTTGGAAACTGTAACACACAATATATGTATTTGTAATAGATAACTGAAATGTGTACAAATGTTTCTTTAAGAAGCACAGTCACAGTGTTCTTGTTTGTTGGCCGTCAACCTGTTGCACTCTGTCCAAAGCCTTTGTAGTTTCTTTTAAAATTCCCAGAATATGAAAAATAGAACTTTCACATTTTAAGATATGAAAGAGATTCAGGAATAATGCTTCAAATGCACTAGAAAGGCACTGAACAGAATAGAACAGGAACTGATGTTCAAAGATGGTGCGGACAATCTCAGGTCTCGCTGCTCCTTCCTCTCGAGATGAATGCATTAACAAGCATTGGCTACCGTTGGTCAGGCCATCGCGCATGCAACCAGTGGCTCACACCCCAACCGTGACCCACCGCTGCTCTGGAATGACCAACGGATATCTTGACACATGTCCGTACAACTTGACTAAACCCATTATACTATGAATTTTAGTAAAATAATATAAAAAACAAAGGAAAGAAGAAAATGAAAAGAAAATATTATGTTCCAAAGAGTTTACAGAAATTTGGAAATAATGACTATTGCTGAGAAATGAATGTATTCTGACAATAAGGGGCTTCAATGAAATGTGAAATATATTATTAAGAGCATTAAAACACATAAAACAACAGAAGTAATATCTCTGTTGTTAAATATTGTAAGGGTGTGTTTCTATAATTTGACAATTCTTTTGTCAGTTTCTTATCACTGAATTCATTCCACACAGAATTTTAATTAAGTGAACATGCAATCCCACAACACAAATAACCCACTTATTAGAATTGCTCTAGTGATGGCATACAATTCACAAAAAATTGACAGAAAATTGTAGAAACAATTAAGAGGAATAACTGGTATTTGATTATGTAAAATATTGCAGGTTATTTTTTACTATGAAAATATTTATTGTAAAAATTTACCTTTATTTAGTATCTTAAATTGTGGCTTTTGAAAATCAACATTTATCTTGGAAACTAGACTATTACTATCTTTCAGCCAAAATTATTGAATTAGATTAAAATCCAGATTACGTGTGAATAAAAATTACAAATAATGAACATATATTTTTGCATGAAGATATTGAACTATTATGCATTTCTGGAATGACACATATACAAAACAAAAATTTGTTTTTCATTATATCTGAACTTGCAAGTTAAATGCAATAATTATTTTAATGTGGGAGAATAATATACATTGAATTTGTAATTGTAAAATTTAATGAAGAATTAAAACTGTTCTTCAGATGGAATTCATAGATTCTCTTCACTGACTGAGAAATATTTACATGTATTAAAAAACTGAAGTTATCTGTGAATAAAGTATTCCATGAATGAGGGGAAAAAGAGAAAAAAAGAGAAAAAGTAAACAAAAAACAGAAAATAAAGTTTGACATATTCAAGTAAAGAGATAAAATCACATTTTTCTACTTCAGAAATTGTTGCTCGAGCTCCAGGAGAGATAATCACTAATAAACAAAAAAGACACAATTAGCAGGTTTCTGCATCCTTACCAGGGTCATGTGCCTGATAGAGTAGACTGAAATAAACAATGCACATTCAATAAGAATTGGAGTTATTACTCACATGTCAGTAAACACTCATTCTTACATATCAACAGGGAGACCTTCAATATTGTTCTCTTAATGGAAAATAAAGAACCACCTCTGAATCCCTTCCATGTAAATATTACCATCTCTCTAATAATTTCTTTCAGATTTGAGTAATCAGTTCCTTTTCTTTCACAGTGCTTGTCTAAAAATTTGAGAATATTATAATCCAAGTAACGGACAGAACAATTAATCTGAATAATACAAAGGATGGCTCACTAATGAGTGCATCAGAGTCTTTTACGGGATTTCAATGCAAATGCTTTCCTCTTTCAACTTTGTTAATCAATCAATCAATTAATTAATTAATATGATTTACAGTATAGCTTGAGGGAATATATTACTTATCCCAGGTACTGTTCCGTGAATCTTATGAAATAAGTTATAAACTTGATTAAATGCAAAAAAAATATTTTGGAAGGATTGCTGATAAATATAGTATGTCTATATATAATAATGAATGTATAAATATATCAAAATATGAGGTTTTGTTCTATGGCTCTCAGCCATGTCCACCTTAACATTCTTTAAAAAACAAAAACAAAGAATAAAACACTACTTACTCCTTTGTATTCAATACATAAATGTTCTTAGAACATGACTAAAATATGCCACTGGCAAGTTCAGGAAATTGTATATTTCCAAAGAAATATTTGCTAGTTTGCATACAGCTGTCTCAATGTTCATGCAAGTGAGGAAATTTCCACTATAATATCTACAACATCAACATTTATAATAGCAGTGACATGAGAACCCACAGTTCCTTTCTTATTTCTACATGGCACCAGTCACACATACAAATTATTTGAGTTGATGTCATTATTTAAGTACCACATCAAAATTCCAAACTTAGCATAAAACTGAGACATCTGATTTATACTTTCTAAATCTGTAATATTATACAAAAGTCTATAAATAAAACTAATTAAAATCTCCATCCCTTAATTAAAACATTGTTCAAGTCCTCAATATAAAGAAAGAATCTATCTGGATAGAATGCTTAAATTTTAATTCACTGAGTTGCAACCTGAAATCTTATTCTCAATTGAACGATTATGACTACTCATGAAATGATAAAATGGCCAATATGTTCAAGAATCTGAAGAGGAATACATCCCATAATTTGAAACACTAGGGAAATATTTGAGTATTTTCAAATTTTTTTTAAATAAATGAATTGTGACCCTAAGATTTGCACATATTATTCAGTTACATTAAAGACACACCTATTAAATAATATTGTTCCTTTCAAGACATAAATATCCAACAGAACTCTTTCTATAAATAAGGGCTATTATGGCTCGGCTAGGGACTGGAGACAATGAATCTACATCAACGTGCAAACAACCCACCCGAGTGATCCGCTGTAGGGTACTCTGTGAGAAGAGGAGACGCTGCCAAAGCAGCATAATTCGCATAGTCAGCATATGGTGCATAGATTAGCCCATGAGGATCATGTGGTGACAACAAAGGAGCTTGAGGGCCAGACCCATTCAAAAGAGAAGCAGCCGTAGTGGGCACAGGCAGCCTTGGGGACAGGATTAAAGGTGCTCCAAGAGGTGTAGCTGCAGAACGCATGGGTGTGGCCAAGCCTGGCATGCCTGGGGATAGAAGGCGCTGAGTCTCTGCTGCTGCAACTGCAGTAATCCTTCGCCATTCTTCATCACATGCTAGAAGAAAAAAATATAAATATTAGGTAATTAAAATTATATTCACCCGAAACACTGAAAAAACAATATTATTGATTACGCAAGTAGATAAAACAATTTTTTGCATGCAAAAAATCTTTAGTAGAAATCAGAGTCTGACAAAGGAATTCTTCAATACCAATGACATCTTAAAAATTGCTGTATGATTGCTGTATGAGAATATACTTTCTATATTTACTCATTTAGTGACACCGTAAATCAAATAGTTTATGAAAGAAAATAAATTTCAGATACATATTATACACATCCCCACTATTATTTTAAACTTCTTAGCTAAAATATTAGTTCAGAAAGATGTCTTTCTATTTCATCAGTTTTGGGAAACAAATTTTGAAGTGGTCTTTATGTGCCATTCGATTAGAACAGAAGGTTTGCAAGGTTCAGAAAAAAGAAAATAGATCTTCTAACTTAGCTGAACAACACATTGTTAGTAATCAAAATTTCTAGAAAGTTTTACTCTCTAGAAAGTAAAACAATGTATGCCACTAATGATAGCAATTTACAGCAAATCCATCATCATCATTAGGGGGTGGATTTTGATGACCTAAAACATTGCCAAAAATGATCAATAAAGTGCTCTTAAAATTTCTTAAAAAAGCCCAATAAAAAAAGTAATAATCTATCTATATATAGAGAGAGAGTTAGATATATAAAACAAAGTTGTGTTAGTTACATCATTTATTACTCAAGAACAGCTGGACCAATTTTAATTATCTCTGTTTTGTTGGATTTATCTCTGCCCCGAATAACAATAACTAATAAAGTATCGAAAAAATGGTACTACTTGGCACTGAAGAATAAAAAAGGAAATATTCGTTCAAATGCAACCCGCCACACTCGGTAATCTATGTCGTTAAATAACTCCTAAACTGAAGCATTCTAGGGCATTAAAAACAAAAATAATTGAAGCCAAAGGTCTCATATGAATGTTTTTTCACACTGTAATCTACAGGATGAGATCTTACTGAACCTTCTATTGCATTTTTGCTGGTCCGACGCTTCTCGATATTATTCTACCTGCTCAGAGACGTGCAGAATCTGCAACTAAATGTGAATAAGAGAGAGGGAGAGAAGAAGAGAGAGTGAGAGAAGAAGAGAGAGTGTGAGAAGAAGAGAGAGGGAGAGAAGAAGAGTAGAGGGAGAGATGGATAGAGGGACAGGCTGGTAGAGGGAGAGAGGAGTAGAGGGAGAGACAGGTAGAGGGAGAGACGGGTAGAGGGAGAGACGGGTAGAGGGAGAGACGGGTAGAGGGAGAGACGGGTAGAGGGAGAGACGGGTAGAGGGAGAGACGGGTAGAGGGAGAGACGGGTAGAGGGAGAGACGGGTAGAGGGAGAGACGGGTAGAGGGAGAGACGGGTAGAGGGAGAGACGGGTAGAGGAAGAGATGGGTAGAGGGAGAGACGGGTAGAGGGAGAGACGGGGAGAGAGGAGAGAGAGGGAGATAAAGGCCAGAGCAATGTCTGCTGAATTCCACTAATAATAATAATAATAATAATAATAATAATAATAATAACAATAATAATAACAGTAGTAATAATAATAATAATAATAATAATAATAATAATAATAATAATAAAGATGTAAAAAAAATCAAAACCACTTCAGATGAGCAACTCAAGCTGTTGGATATGTTACTGAAGTAATAGAGGCGACTGTTTTTTTCAAAAAGTTCTGCCTTATGTGAAATTGGTCGAAGTGACATCATAATCTATCTTGTGTGTTGGCCTGGATAGCTGGAGTCATTCAAGCTGAAAGGCCATAACTGCCTCAGCTCGAAGAGTCGCAGGTTCGAATCAGATTTTGGACATGGATGTTTGAGAGCGTTTACACTGGTCATTACATGTTCTCCCAACACTTCCCCCTACAGTTTAAAAATCACAGTAGTTGTTATACGACCAAGATGTTGAAAAGCGATCCTAAAAAAAAAAAAAAAAAAAAAAAAAAAAAAAAAAAAAAAAAAAAAAAAAAAAAAAAAAAAAAAAAAGAATGTGGTGGTGGCCCCATCTAGCCGTCTCCTTTCTGGCAACGTGTCCGTCCCATTTCTATTTCAATTTATTCGCCACTGAATGTGCATCAGTTATTCTAGTAATTTTTCTTATTGTTTCGTTTCTTATCTTTTGTTGGTCCTGTACATGTAGGATTTATACTTTCCATCCTTCTTTGACAGGCAGAGAAACAAAGACGAAGATTGCTATCAGGGCCCAGGTTTGAGCTCCGTTCAACAATACTGATAGAACACAACTATCAAATATTGTTTTCTTCGTCTCAATTTTTTGAGTTTTGTCTAGAAGTATAAAGGATGATGTCCAAAATTTATTTCATGCCAAAGTATTTCATCTATCAATTTTTTCATCGAATCTGTTGAAAAATCAGATCATCCGTCCCAGATAAATAAATTTATTAACATATGCCATATTTTCATCATTCACATTTACTTATCTTTGTGATTAATCATCAATATAGTTTTACTAGCATTTATGATTAGACCCATTGTTTTGCTGTGATTGCATAAGTCTCTCATCATTGTCTTAGTTCTTAGAACGATTTTGCGAATAAAAACTATGCTTGCTGCAAAATGCAGATGTGACAGTTGCTTTCCATTTATTTTGATCTCAAATTTGTTTCACTAATTTAAATTCCAGACCACTTTTTCCAAAACTACAGAAAACAGTTTTGGTGACATAGGATTTCCTTTCTTAACTCCTCTTGATATTCTAAATTTATCTCCCAGTTTTTCTGTCTTAATTTTTGCCCAGTTGTTATTGTGCATTTTATTTAAAATTTTAATACACTTGTTTGAATTCCTTGTCACTGTAATGCTTGAAGGATCCATGGTATTCAACTGCATCAAATGCTTTGCTGTAGTCGACGAAGGCGATGTACAATTTGAAGTTTAATTCTTTGACTTTTTTCCATTTGTTGCGTCAACTGACGCAACGCGTCTGTAAGCCCTTTCGGGGCGTTGAACGCTTTGCGCATGGGAGTAATCCTCCGTTACTAATCGTCGCAGTCAGTTTGTCAAGAGGACCGCCAGGTAGCCTCTCCGCGAACGCGCCTCCTACTACGCGCTCCTGCGTCACTACCCCGCGGCCAGAATTGGGAAGGAATTAGGACTGAGGTAGGGTTTAGGAAACTTCACAGGGGTTGGACTAGCCCTTGTGAAGCAGTCAAACTGGTTCTGTTGAAACAAATTTCACATGAGATCGAACGCGGACCTCCTTGATGAAAGGCAAGCGACTTCGCTCTGAGCCACCAGATAACTTTTTCTATTACTTGATTGATGGTGTGTAGTGATCTATTGTCAAGAATACCGATTTAAATCAGGCTTATTCTAGTCATTGGTTGTCGTTTAAAATTGTTGTCATTCTTCTGGTTAGAGTTTTGGAAAAGATTTTGTATATGATTAAGATTAAGCTAAAAGGTCTGTAGTTATTCAACTTGTCTCTATAGTTGTTTTTTTTTATGTACAAGTGTAATAATGCTATCTATTGATATGACATTTCTTCTTCTCCTTCGTCTTTAATAATTCTACAAAATATTTTCCTTAGTGATTTAGTTAATTTTTTAACACCCTACTTGAGCTTTTCTTTGAAAATATTGTCTTCACAGGAAATCTTTCCTGGTTTCAAATCACCTATCGTGGATCTTATCTCACTGGGGATGATAGGGGGAACTTTTTCTTCACAGTTTATTTCCAAGTAAATTTTTAAAGGATCATTGTAATTCATCTACTTATCCGAATACAAATCATCATAGAATTTCTTTGTTTCATGTAATATCTTGTCTCTTTCATATTTTATATAATTAAATAAAATATAGAATAATAAGAAAATAGAACTTTTCTTTCACCTACAGAGGTGTCTCAGAGAAATGTTACGAACTTCTATGGCACATAGAGGTGTTGAAGGCGATCACTCGTTTGCCAATGAACATGCAGTGGGAAATTTCATAAAGCGGAGTTGTATGTAGCATTTGCCTCCGATTATTAGGCAACAACTTTTGCACAGATGTACGGCAGATCATGTTGATGCAATTGAAGGGATTTCATATACTATGTGCCGAATGGCAATGCATAAAGAATTGTCCAAAAATGAGGGGCAATGCCACATGCAAGAATGCATGTAACTCCATTATATGAAATTTTCAAGTAAATGTTTATTGGCAAAGATATCATTTTCTTTGTCAATACAAGCCCTAGAAATTTGTAACATTTACTCTGAGACACCTACATACATACTTTACAGGACATTTCAGGTGAACAGTACAATCTCCTCAATGTCCATGACATTTTGCCGAAAACGTTGCGCTGGAAATGAGTCGAAGCGCTGAGGACATTTCTAAGTATTGCCGAAGGGAGGGGAAAGAAAATTCTGATAAAGTCAAAACGAAACAGTGAATTGTCGGAATTGGGGGATTATATCATCGCGCCCGACTCTGCGATCTCGCCCGACCATCTGTCAGAGCGCGAGCTCGACAGCCGGCAGTGAAATTGCAGTGCACTTGCTTTTCGCAAATAACTTTAGGAGTTTACAACAGAGATGGAAAAATGCCCAAACTTCCGATGACAAAATATGCGACAGAATTAGAAAATGACCAATTAAAAAACCAAAACAAACACTTTCTACGAGAATGTATGCTTCTGAGGCCAAAACGATAAAGGAATAATTTACTGCTAATGTTATGAGAAAGAAAGTAGAGTGTTTTTTCGCCTGATATGGCTCGCCCATTGAGTGCCCTCTGCATGCATTTATACAGGTGTCCCATCAACTATGGACCACCCCCATAACTTTTAAACGGTTCCGGGTATCGAAAAGCTGTTTTCGATGAATAATGCGGAATCATGGGGCAAGTAACATGTCATAGAGAACTTGTCTATAGTACTTTTAGTTTACGAGTAATTTAATCATCTTCGATTTTTTAAATGGAGCTATATATTTTTCTCACCAGCAGTGGATAGATCATGAAAAGAGAAATAAAATCATATATCATATGTTAGTACAAAGTTTGATACTAATTTGAGTATAAAATTAAGACTTTCTGATAAGTGATTTTGAAATAAAAGGACAGTATTTCGTGTAGCGGTCCTTGCAACTATCGCCTTCGGGGAAAGTGGCCTTCGCGGCGTCAAGACTGTTGCGTGGAGAAAGGAGACTGAGAAGGGTGGCAATGAGAGATAAGAAGCCTAACTACAGTAACACAGTGTCTTGACACAAAGGTCACACTCAGATTCACCAATTTTAAAGATCAGAATGAGAGATATTTTTTTCCGCTGATTTATCTGCATTTAACCTGTCTTCTTTAATAATATCATTTTCAAACTTGACAAGAATACAACCACCGTCTCTTCGTTGGTAAATTTCATTTTTAATTAAGATGATCATTCGTCCACTTCGCAACCACACCTCTTCTGCTGTTCATAAATGGAAAAGAAAACAGACATTTCCGTCTTCTGCCGTGGATTTTCAAGTTTGAGGCAGCACGTGGCGTTATGAAGTGAGAAACTCTCCAATCAGTATTAGCAGTCGTGACTACAGATGTGCACTTGTGTTAAAGTTTAGTAATTTACACTGATAATCTTTTGTGCTTTTGGTACGTGTTTAAATAAGACGTTTATTAAGAGTAAATAATAAGAGAAAATGTCTGCCTATGAATTTTTTGATGAATTCATCGAGATATTATGATAAAAATCTTTAAGCATTCATTCCCTTCCCTTGTTTTAAAATGATACTTTGTTTCTGCCGTAACACACTGAGCTCGATTCTTGTAAATTTGAAAAGCGCCTTTATTTTTGTCGTCCTTCCGCTACAAATTATTATTATTTTGTTATTTTCGATGATCGTTGCTTTAAAATTTCAGTAGAAGACAAGTTCAATTCAGATTAACAAATGGGGAAAAATCTGTCATTCTGATTGTTAATATTGATGTTTGTTCATATGATCTTCGTGCCAAGACCAAGAATTGTTTGTATTTACGCTTCTGTCCTTCACGGCCACCCCTCTCACACTCCCTGCCCCCACGAAACAGTCTCATCGCCGCGAAGGCCACCTTCACCAACGGCGACTGTTGCAAGGGCTGCTACAGGAAAGGTCCTTTTACTTAAAAATCACATATCAAGAAGTCTAATTTTATTCTCAAATTATTATACCAAAGTATTACCATACGATTCATCATTTTAATCCTCTTCATGATCGGTCCATTGCTGGTAAAAAAAAACATAGTTCCATTTAAAAAATCGAAGATGATTACATTTCTCGAAAACTAAAAATATTATAAACAATTTCTCTACGGCAATCTCTCGAAAACTAAAAATATTATAAACAATTTCTCTACGGCATGTTACTTGCCCCATGATTCCACATTGTTAAGTGAAAACTGCATTTCAATATCCCTAACCGTTTATTTTTTTTTTTTTTTTTTTATTTATTTAGTCAAAAAACAGTAAAAACTGTATATGACGTGTGGGGAAAGAAATTTATTTGCGCACATTTTCTTGAGGGCCAGAATTTTATTAAAAAAAAAAAAAAAAAAAAAAAAAAAAAAAAAAAAAAAAAAAAAAAACCGAAGACGAAAAAATTAATTTAGAAAATAATTATTTAAGAAAAATAAAGATATTTGAAAAATGTTTTTCCCGAGTTATAGAAAATCAATTTCAACTGTAAATGAACTACAAGCAAAAGGAGTGCTCAACAAAACGTGCGCACAGTGAAGCTACATTTACGTCCAGAAGCAAAACAAGGGGCCATCTCAGCATTTGCTCTATGGATCAGGGAAACTGGACAAAAACCTGATCGAGATGGGGGTCATTGACCCGGAAGCTGAAGTACATTACTTGTTACAGGCGTATTAAATATTTTTTTAAATGTATACAATGCAAACATAAACTAATTCATTATGTATCTTTGTTTTGTTACATTATTTTTCTTTTTCACGATCAGTATAGTCTCTAATTGTATAGAAACAGTTTTGCAGCAGAAAAGATTTTACTTTTAACTTAAATTTGTATACCGACTTTAATTGTTTTATGTCATCTGGCAATGCGTTGTAAAGTAACGTACATGTATTGTATGTTGATTTCTTGTACTGAGCTGTTGATACTGACACTTGATGCACGTGATTTCTACGGCGTGTGTTGTAATTATAAATATCAATATTGCATGAAAATATGTTCCCTCCGTTAAGTAGGTCATTTTTGACAAATATTACAGATTCGTAAATAAATAGACAAGGCAATGGTAGGATTCCCAGCTCAATGAAAAGAGGCTTGCAGGAATCACGTGGAAGGCATTTTTTCATTATTCGAATAATTTTCTTTTGCAATCTGAAGGTCTGAATACTACAGGATGAGCTTCCCCAGAATATTATGCCATATCTCAGGCGGGAATGCACATTTGCAAAATAAACGCAACGAGCTGCATGAAGGCTGACAGAATTTGAAAGAATTCTGAATGCATAGCATAATGAACTTAATTTAGTGTTTAATTCTGTTATATGTACATTCCATTTGAGATTTGATTGAATTGAAAGACCTAAAAATTTTGTTGCCTCAACATCAGCTAATTGCATATTGTTCATTTTCAATGGAACATGCGATTTCCGATTTGAGATGCAAAAATGCATTGAAACAGTTTTTCTTTCGTTAACAATTAATTTGTTATTATTAAACCAATTTGAAACTTCTGAAATTGTACTATTTACTGCTTCTTTTTTGCAAAGAACATTCGTGTCATCAGCAAACAGAACCGTTCTTCCATTTTTAATAGACGACGGCATATCGTTTACATATAACAGAAAGAGAATAGGCCCTAAGATCGAACCTTGCGGGACCCCATGCACAATTGGCAAAGAATTGGAAATATAAGTATGTAATGTCCTTTCCTGCCAGTATGGTATTTCTACTCTTTGAGTCCGATGTTTAAGGTAAGAAGTTATCCAATCTAGGGCAATACCACGAATTCCATACGAAGGTAATTTTGAGAGCAAGATCTTATGGTCAATAACGTCAAAAGCTTTCGAGAGATCTAAGAATATTCCAATGGGTATTTCATTTTGGTCTATTGATGAAGCAACATCTTTGAGAAAAGAAAAAATGGCAGTTTCCGTAGATTTTGATTTTCTAAAACCGTGTTGTGAGTCTGAAAACGCTCTGTTTTTCCTGAGAAATGATTCCATTCGTAAGTAGAAAAGCCTTTCTAATATTTTTGAGAAAACTGACAAAAGGGAAATTGGCCGTTTAAAACAGTGGTGTCAAGGTCTCCTACTGGTAGCAGTGGCACGCCTCGCGGCACCGTGCCATGCCACGACCTACTCTTCGCCACTAGCGTCGGGAGAGTAAACTACTAGTAACCCCGCAGTTTTACAATAGTGATGGAGTTGTCTCTTGCGGCGGGGTTATGAACTGCGTGGAGAGGCGATTTCGTCGTGGCACTCGTGCTACATACTCTCGCTCGTGGCATCGACCTTGACAACACTGGTTTAGAAGTTATGGGGTTGGTCAATAGTTTGCTGGGACACCTGTATATGTATGAACGTCCGCATATACTATCATCGCTTAGGCAAAATTTTTGACAACCTTGAGGATAGCGAAAGAGGTCTCATCGACTGTGTTATTAACTCAAGAAGGGTGCAAAACTAAACAGAATCTAATAAATTTACTAGAGCAATTGTATTATTAGCTTTTTTGTGGCTACAAACAGCGAAAAACGAAGCATAGGTGAATCATTCAGTGAAACACAGTTCTTCTGCAAGATGTGGTAGCTCAGAATTCAGAACGTAAGATCGCGTTAGAATTTGCTGAATTCGCATCAAATGCGCCGTGTCGATAGTTCAGATCTAAATAGACCAGAAAAGAGATTTGCAGTGTATTGTGGGTTAGTGATATCTACACTTATTGTGAGCAGATATTTTATAAGCGAATGAAAAATGTGCATTTTATTCCTGAGGTAACAATAATTTCTGATATCTGCAATCATCCTAAGGAAATGGAAAAATACAAAATACATTATAGTTAATGATAGTGATATCATGACCCACATACGAAGAGAAATTTTGCACCGACAAATGCAATTGTTTTTCGATACGTACTGCATCTAAATTTCAGGAGCTACGTGACATTAGCAATTTTCTGTGATGAACTATGAAAGGTTCTTCAAGTTCTTTAGTCGGGATGTCATGAAAGCTGCTACAGAACACTAGTATTTTCATGAATATATTCAAGATACATTGTTAAAGACATGTCCTTCTATTTGGAGGGTCATGTTATAATAAAGAAATAATGCGCATTGGCTCTGAAGCGAATGAACGAACTTCTGAAAGGGAGATAGTTCAAGACTGAAGTTAGAGTCCCTAGATTCAGAGAGTAGCGCAACCGCCGTCATTTAATATCCTTTCAGCCGACAATCCCGTCACGCACCTTTCAGGAACTGAAGGGAAATTATAACATTTGGTGTCATTATGAAGATTTTCAAGAATATTAATATGGGTTTGGGGTAGATTCACGGTTCTCAACGCAAGGAATATTACGCAGGTTCAATTCTCTTGGCAACTGGACATAAATGGCGCGATCGATGGAACAATGGAATGCGCTTCTCTCTGAATCCAGGGACTCTGGAACTGAAGTAACCAACTAACGCTTCGGAAGCTTCTTCAAGCTACGCAATTTTCGCCTACAGGTGATGCTGAAAGCGTTACGCAATATTTCTGAAGCATCGAACTTTTATTTTAATAATTCATCACAACGATAAACTTTCAATTTTTTAGTTTATTCCTACTTAGTCAACAGGTCCTCTGCGGGTACTATTATTATATGCGCATTTACACTGTTTTTATATTTGATTTTATACATGTTTTTATGAATTATGTTATACAGGGTCCTTAGTTTATCTTGCAACTCATGTCTGAGAGCACTCGTTCTTGTTTTGGTAATTTGGCAACCGCGTCTCTTTTACACCTTTCAAGACAGCCGTGCCTGGCACGTCGGGACAGCAGAGGCAACCGTCAGGTCATAAGCTGCAGCAAGTTTCCTGTTTCTTTGTTGATCCCATTCAAGAGTGTCGGCGGGCAGGTACACGACTCTCATGCCAAAATCTTTTCACGCTGCACAGAGTGGGTGGGGTGGGGTGGGCTGAGGCATGAGCGTGGAAACAAAACGTCTCTTTAAGCAATTCTGCCCAGTATGCTGAAGAAACAAACTGTAATATTAATGTGGAGGGGAGTTATCGATTTATTTACAGCAACGTAACAATAATTATTTAAGTAAAGCCAGCTCAGAGAGAAATCGAAAAGATATATCGTGAAATATTACCGCCTAGCTCTTCATTTATAACAATAATAATAATGTATTATTATTATGGAATCTGCATATTAAGCAAATAAGAAAACTTTATTAACAGACAATAAACATACCTAGAAATGTTATAGAGTAATTGCCGCAGAGGCCAAAAGTTAAAAATCGAGGTGGAGCGTAGCAGCGCCGAGATTTTTTATTTGGACAAAGCAGTAATAACACTAACATTTTGTGGTATGTTCAGCATTTTATCGGTCAATCTCACGATTTATGCGAAAATTTATATTACTGCGATAGTAAACATATGAATTCTGTTGTTGCGGCATGTTACTATGATATTGTGGGGTATTGCTTGCGATACATCTATTTAAACAATATTCGTATACCGTGGTTTGAAAAAAGATGGATACAAATAATTCTCCTGAAGTTAAAGATAACTAAAGAAATGACGTTCGGTGAGGAAGTTGGCGCATCGATTTCCAGTGGCGACACCTCAGATCGTCAGTAAATATGATTACCGAAGAAGAGTTTCATTTGATGGAATGCGAGGAAAATGAAATTAATTTACCTAAAACACATTTTAACTGCACTATTAAAACCTATTACAATGAACAATTATTATCTCAAAAATTAATATGAGTTACTTTTATTCTGAATTATTTGAATCTGATTTGTTTTCTATACCGACTTGTTTCTTTCTTAATAAACATTTGACTTGCGATGAATCAATGGTTGTTTATTCACGTTGCCAAAGATGTTAAAACCCGATGCTAAGGATGTTAAATTGCTTAACATACAGATAGGTACACGCCTGTAGGGTTGCATGTTAAAATGGGCTAAAGACGCATGTTACCGATAAAATTATTGAAAATACTAATAAAATGTAACTTAGTAGTACATTAATAACTACTGAAAATAATGAATAAAAATAATAAAATATAATTATCTTAAAATGACAAAAAAACTGACAGTCGAGTAAATGCTCAAAGTGACCACCTTTTATGAAGAGACAGGCGTTTACCTCTTTTTCAGTGTAGTGGCTGCAGTACGTTGAAGAGTAACAAGGACAGAATACGTGCTTTCTCTTTCTTCCAACTAAAATTAGACACATTCTCTCAGCCCGAAATCTGAGGGCACGCTACCGGGCTTCGCTAAAAGTGAAAGGGGCGTCGAAGGTATTTCACGCGTTGCCAAATTGGCAAAACAAGAGTTGGTGTTTTCAGACCTCGGTTGCAAGATACGATAAAGACCCGGTATATCTAGTATAGAGATACATAAAATCACATTTTAAGATGTCTTAGTAATGAACTAGAACATTTTTTACATAGTAGTAAATGTTCATTTTCTGATCTTTAAAATACTTACAATATTTCAAAGAAGCAACAAATGAATATTATAATATTTGTGAATTACCTGAAGCAGTCACAGCTTTAACACTTGAATCACGGTAAGTACCATTAATAATGGCTAACTCCATTAGCTGCCGTTTCTTTAACTCATCTTCCCCATCAGCCTGTAACATGAAAAAAAAGTTCGTCTCGTCACGACAGGGATCTGTTCTGGTAAAACACTGATAAGCAAGACTTTTTATATGAGGGTAAGGGCATAATTCTTGGGCACTTTTTTCTTACATGAGGACAGTGGTATCGTAAAAAGTTCGTATGCCATGGAAAGCATGAAACTTGGGGTAGACATATCTAATGGCGGTATGTTCTACTGTTGTCGAACAAAGGGCGATGGTAGATTATTAGTAAGTTAGGAGTCATACAGAGTGGATGTGAAGCGGCAAGAACAGTTTGCTCATATCAAAATCGCCATTCACTAGGGTAGAATGGTCACAAACATCTTTTGGAAACAATAGAGAATAATGATCTGTCTTGTCGAATGCCATTATTCTCCACGACAATTAGAAACTGCATATCGCCCCTGCTGCCGAAGGCAACTGTAACGCTGGGAATGTGAACACCGACCATACTCCTCGGATCTATCTCCAAGTAATTTTGTCATAATCCCAAAAATCAAAGAACCCATAGATGGTTTGGGATACGATAGGGCATTTCCAATGCTATGAAGCATGAGATCTTGATTTTTACAACAGGTGAGGCAAATTGTATTTGATACCTTCCACATCATCAGTAACGTGTTGTGGAATCGCGGAAGGTCTACCTTGAGGGTTTATTGCAGGGGTGTCCAGCTTGCAAGGCCTCATGAGCAACAACTACAATCTTTAATATGATTGCGGACCAAATGTACAACTACTCGGGCTATCAAAACGTGACCCCCGTCTTGTTCATCTACGCGTGATATCGGCCCTTACCAAGCATAACGCAGGAAAGCACATTGGGATAATTTTGAATTCGTAAATTTACTAGAAAAAATCCTAAAACTATAACCTAACCTATTTTTACATTAAATGGGGGGGGGGGTTACCCCGGCACGGCACGTGCCCTAGGTGCCCAATGTTCTCGTCCGACGTGGATGAAAGGGACTTTCACATTTCGCGGGCCACAATAAATGGCACCGCGGGCCGCCAATTGGACAACCCTGGTTTATTGTACAAACGTGTTTGCTGTATTTTCTGATAATAAATACAATGTAAACCAAGAAAGTCATTTCTAGGTTTTTACACACATCCCATTCTATACCCTGAATACATAATATTCATATACGTCACAACTTACGTAGCTCAGTCTCATCTATTTATTTGCATTTCTTGTTGATTCCGCCATCACATGGGAGGGGATGCCGTGAATATGCCCCAGCCCTCGTATTTGTATTGAATAGAGAATGTATGAGAACAATGAAAGATTTGTATTCGACAACGGACATAAATTACAACGAAAACGTAAAAGAAATAATTTTTTTTACGATTTTTGTATACAGCAGTTTCATCAGTTTACAGTAGTTTCATAAAAATGCCCCTAATGAGGCAGTAGCATGGAATCCACTCACCACGGGAACCAGCAGCTTTTTAACTTCCTCAACAGCACGAGCCATTTTCAGCTGTGCTCTATTTTCAGTATCTTCTACAGTAAGTAAAACATGAAGCTCATCGTTGAGATGTTCCCAATTGGGTTTGCCTCTATTCAACTCCTCCTATAAAGGAAAAAATGCCATAAACATTAATGCAATAAAACTGACACAAGAAGTATCAAATTTTAGTACCCTGTTAAAATTAATTTTAAATTTAAAAAAAATACTTACTTATTGAAAGAATTCCTTTAATTGAGAAATGCATGTAACAAATGTTATCATTTTGGTGTTAGTTACAATAGAAGAATATCAAGGGCAATCTAAAAAGAGAACTAAAACGAGTATGTAACCGAATACTTGAAAATATATGCACTAAAATTGTCACACAAATGAATCACTGAATCTGAAGACACGCTTTTCTAGTATAAAATCAAATATATCTTTGAACTGAGAACAGAATTACGTATATTACAGCACAAATTGTTTAATTTCGAGAAAAATCATTATACTATATTTTGCGTCATGTGAAAGATAAACTCATTGCTTATTTTCAGAAGCAAATAATCAACATCCATTAAAAAGGTTGTTAATTGATACGGCTTGAAAATTAAATGTCAATCATTCAAACTACATTTACTTTGATTAGGAAAGAGGGAATCAGGGGAAGGTGATGAAAGATTAATATTCTTGCATTATTTTTAAAATTACTTGTTTGGGAACAAATTAAATAAAATATTATCTTACATTAGACTATGAAGATCTTTGTAGAACTTTTAAATTTTGAGAGATTCAAATTTACAATTTTCGAAATTCAGAGGATTAAAAGAAAATCGAACGTATACAATATTTCCAGACACACCTCGCTCTAATCGAGAAAAATAATTAAAGAAAAAGATTGAAATCCTGGGAATCGAATTCTAGCTTTTGAATTAGGAAGTCACATTGAAGACCGCTGACCTAACAACAGTTATCTTAATATCTAGGAAGAAAGAGACACATGTATACTCGAAACATTTTTGCGATTTCGAGAAACTTTGCAAGAGAGAATTTGAAGCATTTGGGTCCACAAAAAATGAATGTCATTAAATTATAATAATACACCACTAACGTAAATATTAAAGTGGAAATTGTTCTAAAAAAATGCTTTTGAAAACTCAAAAAGTCTAATCAAAATGGCACTTGTGCCACTGACTTTACTGCTGGCGCAATCCTTATAAAAAATTAAATTAAAAAAATTTGCCGGTTTCGAAACAATCGTATTTACACTTTTGTGAAAAATTGTCAGGAGTTTTGAAACTAGTGTACATAAAATTATTTAAATATTTATTATTGATGATTAGATTGCTTTAATAAATACATTTCTAGCTTCAATACTAGAGGTGTAGTAGGCTAGAGGTTTGGGAAAAAAGATTAAATTTTGCCATTTTCAAAATTTCAGAAGTCGTAATGAGAAGTTGATCTGTGCCATTTTATAAGCGTGTTTTCGTTTGCTCTATTCGAGCAAACAACTGAAGACAAAACTAGGAGCTATTTTTGAGAAAATTCTGAAAAATACCGTGGGGGCTTCATGTAAAGAACCTTAAAAAATTAAAAGATCCATTCTGCAATCGCAGGTCCTTGAGTGCGGCCAAATCATTTGGAAAATATCCATTTTGGAGAAAACCTTCGGAACTGTTTAGGCACTACTGTTGTTCACAGAACAGGCACACATGGTTTTCAAAACAAATGAACAATTTACCGGAATCAAGGATCCCAAATCGTTTATTTCCGGTAAAATCTTATCATCAATTTGTTGCAACACTACAATTACTACGTATGCAAAAAAAGACAACAAAAAACAAACAAACAAACAACATGCTCTCAAAGTGCATCAAACTTCAATACGATAAATAAAAGAATTTGGTAAATAAGGAAGAAATTTGCAGGGAACGAACCTTTTTCTTGTCACGCATGGAGCCTCGCCCACGGACCATAATCTTACAACCAGTCTCTTGTTCCAACTGCTTCGCTGTCATACCACGTGGGCCCAAAATACGACCAACGAAATTGAACTGAAAAGAGAAACAAATTATCGATAAAATGAAAATAACCAAATTACCACATCAAAACACACAGATTTTACGTTTTTATGTTTATTTACGTTTTAATAGACGTAATACAAACTTTAAATGAATTGAACTAAATAACAGGAAACACGTGTTTTCAGTTAATAAAAATGATAAATTCTAACATGTTTCAAATCAAGTTTTAAATACGTTTGACAGAGTAGTTAAATCAGCCAATACTCTCACGAACCATTTGTAACGGTTCTGTAAAATTATAATAGTGCAACTGGAACTAATTTTTCGGCCATTCATGAAAAATTCTTCAGGAAAAGAAGTGCGAGAGATTCGAATTTTATAATTCAAAACGCCATGTGAGTTAAATTACTGCAAACTCCGGCCCAGTTGAAGAGTAAGTTCACGCAGCAAAAATACCAGTATAGTGCACGAATATAACATACTTTCACAATCTTACAAGTTATACGCTGGAAGAAAAGGATAAATGAAGTTCGATAAAGCACGTAATGAAAATATGGGAAAGACAGGAGGAATACCACAGTCTACATGTTAGTTAACTCTCTGAGACCAAGCAGGACATGCTAGATAAACTCACAAAATTACGGTACATAATAAATGCAATAGAATTAGTCTAACACACAAATCATACTTCAATGGTATTTTCAGTACACACAGTACAGTTTTAGATTCCCTCTTCTTCTTCTTCAGCGATGAATTTATCTACGCTGCATATATGATCAGGCAAGTTTTCCTTTGAACTTTCTCGCGCCTGTAAACGATCATTTCCCAGAACTACCAAATAACCGACATGTGAGCACGTGCGCAACTGTTCAACATCACAGCTTAACGCGTAAATGGCAAGGCGCGACCAGTGAAGGCGCGTGGCGGGAGGCCGCTCCGCCATCGCGGCTCGCCTCATCGATATCGACGCCACCAATGGGGCGGCGCGGCAGAGCGAGCAGCCAATAGCGTTCGCCACCTGCTCCCATTATCCCATCAACCGCCCCCGCTCCATTGGCCTTATCGCGGCCGCATCCGGAGAGGGCCGTGCAAGCCCCCTAGCAGTCGCCCTTGCACGGCGCGCGCAGCGCGACAGGTTTTCTTTCTGCGAGAAACGAATAACCTATTTCTACAACTTTTGATTTTGTGTACGAATTGGTTCGAATGTTGCCTGAATATAAATGAAAAATAATATTCGTTTTATCTGAAAAAGGCTTTCGAAAATGTGCGAAAAGATAAAATCTACTTATGCTAAATTTTTGGATCTTCAGGTACAACAAAAAAAAAGGAAATGCGTTAATCAAAATTTAAATTTCCAGTAGTGCTTAAAATCTTATCATCGGTTGGTGTTAGCTTTGAAATGAGATAGGTTTCTCAATAAAAAGCAAAAAATAAAATTAAATAAAATTGAAAAATGGAAAAGTATTGCAATAATTTGCGTCTATCTACCCACACGGATTTCCTTTAGTCGAAGCCTGTAGTCTTTCCTCGAAGCGAATGTTTCTCGATCCATACAAGGGATACTAACACATCTGTGAGCTCCTCGGCTCTGGGCAGCAAAATGCAGAGTGAACCTTGACAACACGCGAGAAATAAACGATATCCCCGGCGGGATTAGAGTCCGTGATCATTCACTTTAAAAGAGCAGAGTAGGCAGCCGCGCTGGCTATCTGAACAGCGTGACAAGTACGGCTTGAAATGACAAAACCTCTTGAATACGACTCAATGAAAAAAAAACTTTTTCATTATAGATACTACAGTTGAACTGTGTGATTTGCTATTTTTTCTGTGAATTTCTCGCAGAAGCCCTGTAGTGGCCTTTGTTCAACTCAGATTCACTTCGTAGGGCCCCATTGCTTTCTCCGTTTGTGTCAGATTCTTAGTGAGGTTATCATTTACCACCCGCCACGCTGCTATTTCACGGGATATTCCGGACAACCCACGCCACTCAATGTAGGTCACCCTCGATGTGTACAGCTCTTCTGCCAAGAAACATATGAAACAGGAGAGGCTTTATTCTCGTGCTCTGAGAAACGCTCGAGGGGATCAGTGAATGTAGGATGTTCCAAGATCATGTAAACCCAATGCGTTAGAGGAATCTTTGTTGAAGTATATAACAAAGAATGTATAAATACATCTAGCGTAATATATATATATATATATATATATATATATATATATATATATATATAGAGAGAGAGAGAGAGAGAGAGAGAGAGAGTGAGAGAGAGAGAGAAAGTGGAAAACAGAAAATGAGATGTCGTAATGATGCGACTACGAATTAATGCTTTGATATGATTACAGAAGAACAAGCACCACATCAGTGTGTATCTGAGCTATCATCTACATCCTCAAAATTGATGTGGAGACTAAGAACTAAATATGATCTTAGTAAAGTGGAATAAATACAGAAACGAAGTACTGCGTAGTATCAGTAGTAAGAAATCAACATTCGGAAATTACTTTAATATCGAGTTAACATTATTCGATGGTGTTCACCGGAAACTATGAAATGCATTCTTTTAGTGTGGCAGAAGTCAGTGCGAGTATGCTCTTCACAATTATGTCGCACATTCACTAAAGTGGCCGATCTAGATGGCCGAGTTCGCCAAAAGTGTTTACTCACTCAGCGCTTCGGTCAGAAGAGTCGCGGGTTCGAGTGTCGCCTTGAATTTGGTTGGTTGTCCTTTGTATCTCATGGATGTGTTGTCGCGGAGGGCTTCGCGTTCTGCTGACTCCAGATCAGAAGAGAACGTAATTGTGTTGGTTGCTAGTGTATGGTCGAATATGCGTTTCCTCGGGACGTAAAGGGCAAAATAATAATATCCTGCATGGTTGGCTGAATAAAAGCCCTAGGGGAACAAATCACTAATGTGATATCCTACTAACGAAATGTACATTTATAATGGAATGAAAAATATTAAGGTATTTGTTAGTGTGTCTCGACACTTGGCTAAAATTACCGACGATGGTCATTAACACAAAAATTATATTAAAATAGTTATATAAAATTATAAATTTTAAAACTTAATCGCATATTGTTATGTCATAAAACTTGAAGAAATATTATTCAATAATTTGAAACTCCCTGGCACCGCTCTTATCTGGTATATCAGTGATTTCTTCGTGAGTACGCGCCCGCGTGCCTGCAACCCGCCGTGCACCTGTGTGCTGCACGTGTTCAGAACGCTACCCACTTCCTCATGGGTCAGGAACTCAAGATCCACGTCCCGCGCTGTCGGCTGGTAGCAGTATTGTTTTACTTACACTTTCAGAATGTTCAAAAATTCAATCGACTACTACTATGATAATTAATTCGTATGAACTACATGTTATTAACGTGTTTCTTCCGTACTGAATAGCTCCATTACGCAAACAACATAAGTTTCAGGCATTAATGCCAGAACTGCAAGGTTTTTCTGGAAGTTATCTATTCCTGGCAGTTAAGGAACGGCGAGGTGAGGGTTGGATGGCGAGGAGAGAGCTGTTGCTCAAGCAACCCGAGCTGAGAGAGCCACTCATCCTCCGCGCCCCATCTGGCGGGGCGGCGGCGGCGCCGCCAAGAAGTGGGGCATGGGGCGACCCAATGTAATTCCGGCACTCCCGCCATCAGGCGGAGTCGCGTAACCGATTCGCGAAGTTTATCCCTCCGGGCCCGCACTTTGCGGGACGCGCCCGCTATTCTCGGCCCCGGCCGCCACCGGCAGTCGTGTCACCATCAGCTTTGCAAATGTGCAACAGTCCGACGTCTCCGTGCCGCGTTCATCTAAAAGTGGACATTGTCGTACCCCAAAACGTAGCAATGGAAAGTGAGATGGGAACTAGAAGGCATACGAAGATTCACTGTAACAAATCTGATAGCCTACTTATGTATGGAGTATCTCAGGTTTCTGCAGGAAACCATTTGGGTTTCAGCTCGGGGTCAGAGGACGGAAGCGACAACGTATGCTCTTTCAATACCATACACATCACGAAACTGGAGAGCATATTTTCTCGTTTCTTCATTATTTTATGTTTATTTAACTCCTTTTTCTCTAAGATGGTTCAATGGAATTCACAACAACCTGACTTCTAATGAACGTGACTGGCGTCCGTTTCTGATTTTTATGTCGGGAGTAGTATGAGTCTTTCGGACAGCGGTTGTAGCGGCTTTGGCAAGACATCGTCACGAAAAAAAAAAAAATACAAACGACCAGTTAATCGACATGAGCTCGTGATTCAAATAAAATTTAATGGCGAGAGTACGGTAATTGGCAGAAAGACACGACCGTTGTTTTGCTGCTCGCCTAACGAAGTGTAATAGCTCTCCAAGCAAAACCGCGCCACGTCCACACACTGCGTGCGTTCTTTGCACTCGATGTTGTGTCGCAACGACATTGTTGTAAAGCGAAATATACGATTAATTTGCATGCTGATAATGAGTCGTATAACATTTTTTTCGTTTGCTATTAAACTTTCCATTGACACCCTTTTTTTATTTTTTCTTTGCGGTGCATTTCGAACTACTGCTCTAAGGGATTCATAAATGTTCGCGTTTGTTTATATATAAAGATTATTTGAAATGGTGTTCTCTAGATGTTTCCATGACGAATTCATGGAGAAAATAGCGCATATATCACGAAATTTTAGAGAGTATCTAATGAAGTTATATTCATTGCAGTACTTTATAAGGCACCTATGAAACTGTACCAGAGTAAAACAAAGCACACCGATTAAGCAAACTTAATTTTCCTAAACCGTAATTTCCCCTACATAATACATCAAGTGATACTCAGAGACCAACCTCACTGTTCGTTCGAGAAGACATTCTAAGCTGAAAGAGATTACGTGGCTCTTCCAAGAGCTCTGTGAAGAGTAGGCGGGCGAGCGTAAGTAATGACCTATGAGCGGCATGCTTCTACGCTATCCATGCCAGCATAGAGGTGCGTCGAAGTACGCTGTTCGCATATGTGCGCGACGCAACACTTGTACCCAATGACCCGACTTCCCTCGGCAACACGCCAATCCTTTCCCATGTTAGTCTGGTTATCTGAGTATTAAGGGAAAAGGCTGCAAGACAAAACAGATATTGAGTAGCTGATTAGTGCAGTTAGGGCACGCTATTCAAGCTGCTACATACAATGGTTTTCTCCAAGAAAAGTAAAGAATATGTACTATTATCATTATTGTTATTATTATTATTATTATTATATTATTATTACTATTATTATACGTCCACCTGTTGCCACTTTATTGCCACTCACTGACTCCAAAAATTCCTCTAGCCCGGCCACCATCATCGCCGTTACGACCATCACCGCTACTCCCATCGGAGGCACAAAGTGGTTCGTCACGCCCGGGAGCGGTTCAAACAAGCCGGAAAAAAGCTGCGGCGCCCGCATAAAAACGGCCCGCGGCGATCGAGGCGTCGTAATTGAGTAAATGCGCTGGTACTCTCCTAAAGGCCAGGCCAGGCCGCGCCGCGCCGCGACACCGCTGCCAGCCGCCGTTCCCAGTCTAACATTTCGCGGTCGGGATGCGGCTACGGCCGCGCGAGTTTCCGACTCAGCCGCGTGCAAATACCGAAGGTGGTCGTGTCCGTCTCACCTGACGTTTCCTACTGTCTTCTGAAGCACTGCTCGTTCACACAAATTTGTAAAAACTGAAATATATAAAAAGCACGCGCCAAGAAACAACGAGTATCCTCAACGAGGAAAGATGTTTCGGACGTAGGTGATCTTAACGTAGGAAAAATTCAAGTATCTGAGGCCTGAGCTTTTCAACGCTCGTTTATTAATGTAAAAGTTAATGCTTCGGAACGGACATGGGATGGACAAATATATTTTTGAATCACAGAAAGTGAATCTACAACAGAAAAAAAGTTAAACTGTTCAGGAAAATATGAAATAGTACGTCATAGTACTTCAATTAATAAATTCCTTTTTTTAGTTCACTAACGTATAAAATATTTATGTGAAATGTCAACTTCAATAACAAATTACGTAACATCAAAATGCATCCTCTTTCGGGGCCGTACAGCCTTCACTGAGCATGCCATGTTCTGGCTACGGTCGTATAACTTCGATGACGCCTCGATTCCGAGAGCGTTGATTCGCGTCGCGTCGCGTCGCGCGCGCAGCGCTCCGTCCGGCGCGGCGCACCGGCTCGCTGCCCCTCCCACGCAGCCCGCGCCGCCGCCGCCGCCGCCGCCGCCGTTCGTTCCAGCGCACGCCCACTGGACCGACACGAACACGGCGAGCGCAGCACAAACATTCGATCGGCACAACGACCTACGTCAAATGCGTGACACTCTGGAGATAAGATGGGGAGAACATGCTTGATGAAACGGGATTGATAAAACAGGATTATTGATAAATAATAAAATTGGACAATTTTCAACTGCAGCTCGGAGTATGATATACACAGCGTAAACACGTATATTTTTTCATTAAAATACTTGAATGTGTTCTACAAAAATTGATGTTGCCTTTTTTGTTACTTTATTCCAAAAAAGCAAATATTTATAAGACTGACAGTGTGATTTCTCTCACCCTGAAAAGATATGTCGGAACCAAAGCGAAACCTTCAAAATCGTCACTGAAAATTGAATCGTATTTTGCATTATTTCAACTCGTGTCGCATATTAACGACAGTTTTGTTTGCTGAAACGTTTGCTTCGAATCCACAGAAAATACGCTGATAATTCCGCGCATTGACAGCCATTTGGACTCACTTAGCGCCGCGGCCCAGTTCGCGTGGGCGAGGGACACGCCCCGCGCAGGTGCGCGAATGTGTGCGCACGCGCGCGCGGGGAAGGGAGTGGGGGGGGGCGGACAGGCGAGCGGCCGCGGCCGTCATGCCTCGAAATAATGCCGCCTCGCCCAGGCTCCGCCTTCCATGACGTGAGGATAGGGCGATGTGTTGGTGGGACGGATGTGGAGTACACCGTCGGGCGAAAGTGCTACAGAGGAAAAGTGGACCCCGCTTTTGTTAACCGAGCTGTAAATTTATATTTTAAAGAGGTCACATTTCGGGTGGGCATCGAGTACTGTTTAGAATTTCTTCTCGATAAAAACTAGTTATATTCACACATGTACTTTTAAACGAATGCCACAAAAGATTCAATGACATAGCAATATCAAGCTAGAGAAAATTAGAAAAAACGTGGTGAATTGCGATCCAATAAATTAGGCCTACCTTACATGTGGAAGAAATAGCGATCATTTCAAAAGACACTTACATGGATTTTGAAGAAACTCAAAAATTGTCAACACACTTATATGATTGCACAAAGTAGTTGCGATCCACGGTATATTTTTCTTGTCAAATATTTCATTTGGCTATGTTTTTTAACCACTATCTCAGTTCACTAATCTGTATCTGATATATTAGATGTCAATTAAGAACTAATACGTTCAGAATTTTTTATGGCTAATGCACTAGGAGTCACAAATTTACCAGGTAGATTTGAAGACATGATTTGACGGTAAGATCGTTCTTTTTTTATTTACGAATTTTTAATTGTGGAAATTATTTGTTCGAGAATGTGCAAGTACTAGTGGTCAGCAGTATCTATAATGCTACTGAACAAAACAGCACAAAATGGTTTTCCAAAAGGAAAGGGAAGATGGCACGTACACTACTCAAGAACAACAAATAACATAGTATCATTTAACAATAGAATACTACAATACATTATTTTAACAAAATGCAGATAGGTACGTACAGTATGAGAATAGGCAGATCAACACAATCAAATATTCGCATTTTTCTGTCAAAATAGAAACAATTTCATTGTTTCGGTATTTTCCTGAGTTCTTGAATATCTAACAAAACGTAGCATATCTCTTATAACGCCGGAAGCTGCATTGTTTTCTTTCAATTTCTACGCGCATTGAAAATTAGTACTGTAATATACATTCCTTTTACCTATCTTATTCTTAATTAGTACGTGTTTTACGACATACAAAAAAATTCAAAACCACAAAACAAGTGCGTTTTGCATGCAAAACAGATCTAGTTATGGGTTACCATCTTTCTTCGTTTCCTTAAAAAGAAAGACGGAGATACGAATCAACAAAGAAAAGTACACTGCTTTCCGTCGCAAATTTACTTGGCCGATTACTTCCAACATCAGAAAAAACGGAGAACGTGAATTTATCAAAGCAATGTTTTTCCTTCTCTCATCGTTTTCAATTCCAAACCGACGCCAAGAGACGTGCAATCACAAAGCCTAGCACATCAGCGAATCCCCAGTTGTAAGACTGCGCGAATGGCATACCAAATGTCCGCGTCGAAACGCCCCAAGGAAACCGAATATCAGGCGAAAAACGCACAACCTGCGGGAGGGTGGGTGACGCGCGCGGGGAACGCACGGGGCTGCGGCGGCGCTGGCCCTCCACAACAGTTTCAAAGCGCTCGCGAGGCTCGCGTGGCGACTGTGTTTATCTCCCGCATCCGCCGAGCGGCGAGACGCAAAAAGGACTGCGCGACGCACGCGCCTTAACCGAGGGGCAGACATGCCACTCGACGACAGCCGGCCTACGCCTCGGACGTTGCACCCACCCTCCAAGGCACAGGCAGAGGCCTACATTCAACGCAAGCTCAGCCTGTATTTAAACCTTAATCTCAATGCACTTAAGGCTAAAATAAGGGCGAGTGTCACAGTTATACGAAGGCTCGGTAAAGTGTACTTTGCACTCAGTTTGCTATCAAGTGAAATAATATTTCCAGTCCGCATTATCTTAATATGTTTACGAGATGAAATTATTCAATACATTTCATTACATTATCAATTGAAATAACTTTTTAAATTTAAAGACAGGATCATTGTGTTCATGGGACGCAATGGCCGTACCTTCACGTAAAATCAATTCCCAGAAGTGAAATTTATTCCCTTTTTATTTTATACGATCTGCTATCTCAAACTTCTTTGCTGACATTAAGTATTTTACCAGAGTCCATCCCAGCAATTTATAAATTATAGGTTTAAAATAAATGAAACTCTACTGTTTTATACTAACCTGTGATCAAGGAAATTTTGTGATGAAAATTATGATAAAAGTGGAGAAAATAATTAATAATCATTTTATTAGTTTGCCCTTCCATGTTAAAATTAAACTGAACAAACAACAGAAGAGTGGCCCAGATATCAGTAAAAAAAAAAAAGACTCAAGCACAGAAATAACCAGTTGTGCTACAGAATTGCACAAACTTTCTTCTACTAGCTTTCTAGTTTCTTTGGTCTGGTCTAGATTTTCGGTTTTGCCCCATCCTCTTACCAACTGTCATCTATCGTCACACAAAGTACTTTTTTTTTTTAAATTCCGAATTTTTCGGTTTTCTAAATTGTAGAACCGAAATATTACTTTATGAAAATTATAGAATAAAACCTTGTGTTATGTGGAAAGTTTCGTTTTTGGAGCCGTTTTGAAGAAAAATGTCGTTTAAGCGTTACTGTAATTAAACAAAATTTAAAGGTTTTTTTACACAGAAAATGTTTTCGAGAAACTTCATTGGAATCACCATTTGAAGCATTTCTTCTCACAAATGCTGTAATGCTGTGTGTGTAGTGCTCACAGATGCTGTACAGAAATCGCTGTAAATGTGCATATTACGGGTGTGAGAGTTATTTACAAAAAATACAATTGCGTTATTTTAAAAAAAAAGAATTCAGAAAAATGGATTTTATGTCATCTTATAGAGTGTATTTAGCAATATCAGCACAATAAGGTTATATATTCATATTGGGGGAATATTCATTTTAGAAAAATTCTATGATTAGTTTAGATGCTAGTGTTCACAGACGGATGAATAGCCAGCCAGCCAGCCGTTCAAAATTTAAAAAAACAACAACAAAAAACAATGCTCTTTTGGTATCAGGGAATCCCAAAACGTGTATTTCCGTTGAAATCTCGAAATCGAGCAGCATTACATATTGTAATTTTCTCTATACTACGTCTATTACTCCGTATATACGTACGTATACGAGAAGGTACAAAAAGGCAGCTAAAGAAACGCGACACGGCGTGGAATTACGTTAGTTCGAGGGTGCGGGTGAGGGTAAGGGCGTGAACAGCGAAGAAGAAAGGGCGAGGGGATGGGCGAGGGCGTGGGCGGGGCCGTTGTGACGCGCGTCGCCGGTCACACGTGCGCTCGCCTGCGCCGCCCCGACCTCCGCCTCCCTCCGGCCCCGGACCGCCAGGGCGGCACAGAGCGCGGCCTTCTTCGCAGCACAAGGCGCGCATTGATGCGACAGCAGGCAGCGGCAGCGCCGGCCGGCGCCGCCGCGATGCCAGATACTCGCACCCGAGCGCTCGCACCGCCCCTCTCCGCGTGCTAATTAAAATCACCAGCCATGGACGCCGGCCGCGCCGCACCGCGCCCGCACCCGCGCCCGCGCGCGCGCGTCCCGGAAGCGGCGGTCGCCGGCGCAGGCCTCCCGGACGCGCCCCGGAGCCGCCGCCCTCCGCCGCCGGCGCGCGCTCTCCGACCTGTTCTCGACCACCCGCGCTCCTTCCCAATCTTAAACCTTAGTGCTCAGTCTCTTTTAAGAAGATAATGGCTGTGATGATTCCGATGAGCGTGGTGTTGACGATGAGGAGATAACAACATACAGGAGATACAGGGAAGCAAGGGAAAAAAGCAAAAAGGGAAAGCAACGAATTGTGTATTTGAACATTTATTTACGTGGTTATGATTAATTTCATTTTATTTGCATTCTACATACAATTCGTTCAAAAAGGCACGCAGCAAGTATGTAATTAATAATAACCAATAAGCAAAGAAACTGCAGTAAATGCTGCTTTAACGACTCCTATAACGATTTTCACGATAGTATTTCTCAAAGTGATATCTGAAGAACGGTAATGAACTGTATGACCTAACGTATTCTCAAAACTTCAACATAGTGGCTCGGAATCGCCATTAGCTTTGTTAGAGGAAGACAAAACAATTGCAGGAGTAATGATTGAACATCACGCGAGGCCTAGGAAACATTTTTTCTGCGTATGCCTGAGTATGCAACAAGCCTCTGATATGCACCTTTGTTCTCCGAAGATGGCTTCCGAGAACGAATGCAGTTTCCTACGCTGTTCCGTTCCCGCAACCATGAAGTAATTTCTCTTGGGAGATCCAGGCACAATGCACGTAAACAGACATACGGCTACGTGCTGATATCAGAACATGGAGAATCCT
This sequence comes from Acheta domesticus, assembly GCA_031308135.1. Taxonomy (NCBI): domain Eukaryota; kingdom Metazoa; phylum Arthropoda; class Insecta; order Orthoptera; family Gryllidae; genus Acheta; species Acheta domesticus. The sequence continues at coordinate 89,239,652 of JAHLJT010009436.1, read as the reverse complement.
TAACGACCATAAATAATATACTGACGGCCGGTCCAGACCAAGCCCCGTTAATCGGGCTTCAGGATATCAGAACGTGCACGTTAAAGGCACATATTTCAATTTATTGTTCTGTAATTGGAAGATAAAGCCAATACTAAATCTAATCACATTCAATGTCTATTGTGATCACACTTTCGTCTCCAGAACATTTGCCTCCGGTAACTTTCACTTTAAAATTGTGTTCACATTGTTCGAGCTAATATGTGTAATACACGTATTATCAAAACTGAATGACAGAAAAGGTGACAAAAAGGAAATAAACCAAAGAAGTGACAAAAGAAAGCCGACTGAGGTATTTACGTACTGCACATTAGGTCTGAAAAGCGAATGGTGCGTTTCCTGCACGGGGGTGACGGGCCTAGGCACATTGCCTCGCTGTACCTAACGCGCTATCAAGCTGGTGGGTCCAATTCGAAAGTTGCAACTGACGGTTGAATATAGCGATAACCTACCCGTGTAATCACAAATCCTAACTATGAGCAAATATTTAAGTCAGCCTTGCATCACTTACGTACAAATACACGTATAAGATCAGAGTCTATACCTGCAGCGAACACCTCGAAAAAAGATGAATTGATAACTTTCCAGCAAGTTTTAATGTGGATCTGGGATAGTTTCGTGTGGCGTGAGTACATGCATATGCATACGTATGTGTCTGCATTTGGGAGTGCGTATGTGTGAGCATTATAGAATGAATAAATGCGAGCGTTTTAGAGTGAATAAATGGAAGCGTTTTAGAGTGAATAAATGGAAGCGTTTTAGAGTGCGCGTATATGAGTGCGTTTTGGAGAGCATGTTTGTGCGTTAGAGAGAGCGCGAGTGTGGGCGTTTAAGGGCGTGTTTGCATTGGTCTATGTGAAGCACGTATGCGCGTGCACGCGTGTACATCCGCATTCGTGTGCACGCGCATACGGGTGTTTACGTACGGGCGCGCGTGAGCAATGTTGTCTGGAGTATGTGCCCAACTTCTACTCTCCTTCTCACCACCGGAGCTGCGACCGGAGTTTCGCCTTCATTCAGAGACAAATGCCTCGCGTCCGCACGCCAGGGGCCGGGAGGTGGGCGCGGGGCGCGGGGCGCGTCACGCGACTGCCGCGCTCGCAGCGATCGCGCCTCCCCTCCGCGAGGATATTCGCTGGCGCAGCACGAAGCGAGAGCGCGCCAAGGACGAGGCAGGTCAGGGCAGAGGAGGTGACAGGAAGAGAGCGAGCGCCGATGGCACATATTGAGACATGCCAAGAGAACCATTCAGGACTGAAGTGAGGGAAAGGAGTAGAAAAAGGAGGGGGAACAATGATTGAGATGGAAAGAGAAAACAATAAAACGAAGTACGCATCAAAGGCAACAGAATAGCAAGCGGCTTAGGCTTCGAAACGATTGGTCACGAAAAATAAGACAGTCCAAATGATTGCCAGCTCAAACCATCGAAGGAGAGACTGTGATGTACTGTGTCGCGACTATAGACGAGGCAGCACTGGGTTACGTGGGGTGGAAGAGGCGCAACGGGGCGGGACGGGGAGGCACTGGGAAGGGCGGAGCGGAAAGGAAGGCGAGATACAGGGATAACCTGTGGGACGTGGTGGCAGGAGGGGGGGGCAAGGCAGGTCGGGGCGCGATGAAGAGCGGTGAAGCGGAGCTGGCCACTGGCGACTCTGCGCGAGCACCTGCGGGGAACCGGCAACCGGTTCGCGGGCCAGCCCCGCGCCCTCAAACACTCGCTCGAGACGTGAGTTCATCGCCTGCAGAGTCCTAGACAAGATTAAAGTCCAGCCCCGCATACACGTTGCGTCGCGGTTAACGCGATGGAAAGACAGCTGCGCACGACTGTGGTACAGGAGTGTTACGACGTCAGGCAACAGACGCAGCTTTTCCTCGCTGTAAAGAAAGAAATACGTTGGTAAAAATTCACTGTGTTCCTTAATTAAACAGATCAATACGAATTGGAAATCCTCATATTGGAAGAAAGTTTTTATAAACGATACTAAAGCTTGAATTATTGAGACATTTTTCAAAGCTTTCGATGCTAAATATACTTATCGTCAAGATTTCCTCCATCGATAAGGAGCAGCAAAGATTTCAAAAGAGAATAGAAGCAAGCACCCGGACTAAAGTATTTCCCGAACTGTGTTCCCGGAACTGAAGGTTCCTTGTTCAGTCGCCTGTCGGTGCCGAGAGTGTTCTCTGAAGAGCGCTCCCTTCCTCGGCCGGACTTCACAAGCGCCGCCGCGCAGGCGGCCGCCCGCACGCGCCGCACACGCGCGGCGCAGGCCCTCAAGGGACTCGTTGAGCTCCGCGCACGGCCTCAGCCGCTGAGATACGGTCGCTGCGCCCCAGATAAGGCCGCAGCGCGACGCTCCTTCTGCAAGGGGACAGAAGCACGAGAGTGGATGATCTTGGCTGTCCGGGTGACGCCGCGTCGAAGGCTGTGTTGCCGACGTTTCGACCATCATGTCGTGGTCTTCCTCAGGACTGGATTGCCGGAAGAGCACGATATGATGGTCGAAACATCGGCAACACTGCGTTCGACTCGGCGTCACCCGAACAGCCAAGATCATCCACATGACTCCGGCCGCGGAAGCCTACGACTTCAGAAGCACGAGAGGGTCGATGCAGGTGTTGCAAGACAAACTGGAATGCCATGAGGTTGTTTAGGTTGCTAGATATTATAATTTTCTCACCACCATCATGAAGCTGTAATAACAATGGTCTGATAGAGATGCCCTTGAGCACTTACAGAAAAGTCAGAAAGTGACAGATATTTCAACGCCAAGACCAATTTAAAAAATCGAGAGGTGATTATAGACTTGCGAATATGAGGATTTCCAAAAGGGAAGAGTAAAGATTTTTTTGTTTTAGAGTGATGAATGGAACAAGGGACGTAGCATGTGTAAGATATGTGACAAGTTGACGCGAGGTGGCAAAAATGGGGGCAGAATAATATTGGTTTACTCCAGAAGTGCACGAGGAAACCGTGAAGACAGGAACAATGGTAATATGATGTGTGCGAACTACAGAGGCATGTGACAAACTGGAAAATAAATACAGTCAGGAATCGAAGGGAGAAATATGGGAAGATGCAACAAGCGCGATTTAGCAGTAGGGATGCGGGTGGAAGAGAAGCAGCAGGGAAGAAGAAAGGGAGAGGTAGATAGAACTAAAGAAGCGAGTCCAAAAAGGGAAGCCGGCTGATGAGAGGCGGTGTCAATTGAAAAGGAAGGGAAGAGACGCACCAGCGGTTGCAGCCCGGCCGGTCTCCCGGCATGTGTGTTGGTGTAGTGAATGTAAGCCTGTGCAAGTACAGAATCAGGATAGGACAAGGAAGGGGAAAAAGATCGCACGCGGTCCGTGGACTGTTTCGTAGGGTTCTGTTCCGGTATTCACCTGGTATTGGCTAGAAAAACGGAAAACTACCAATCAGAGCCGCCGGCCGCAAGAATTCTCCTCCAGACAGCGGCTGAATTCGTTCTAGTTACATAACTAGTGTCGAAAATCCTGCCATCGTCGAACTCCGAACCTCCCGGTCAGAGGCCCAGCAGTGACATCAGCTGATGCCCTGAGCCACCTCTCCTGATCCGATGATTGTGGAAGAGAGGGAAATGAGGAGGTGACGGTTGTGGAGGCGACTGATAACGAGATAGTGGCAGTTGTGGAAGTGAGGGGAGGGAAAAGAGGCGTGGAGGCGACGGTTCGGCGGAACGGAAGAGGCAGCTACGGCTTTGAAGGCGCGAGGGCAAAGACGCGGCGCGGCGGTTCTGGGAGCGGGAGGAAAACGAGGGCGACGTGGAAGCGGCCGTAGAGGCGCGGTCGGGCCGCCTACGCGCGCAGGCGACCCGCTGTCGGTCGCCGCAAAAACCGCCTGTGGCCGCACACACTGCGCGTGTTATGAAAGCGGCGAGTTATGAGGCGACGCAGCGCGCGGGGTGGCGGGCGGTGGGCGGTGGGCGGCGGGCGGCGGGTGGCGGGGCGGCGCGCGCGGCGGGCGCAGAAGCGACGGGACGATAGCCATCTCCGCGGCAAACGCGGGCGCGGGCGAACATCGCCTCGGCTTGTATCCTCCTCGTGTTCCTCAACGGCTGCTCGGGATCCGGAGGAGAGGGAGTGAGTCACTACGGGGATTTGACGGGGAAGAGACTTCCACGTCGCCGGAGTAAAACGGCTGGAAAATGCGAGTGTCTCTGGACACAAATCTCGGCTCAAGGAATACAAATCTTGAAAAGGATGTGTTTTATCACATAATGAAACCCTTTGACAGAAATCAAATCTGAGCTGCGATAGTACATCAGCATGAGCATCAGTACTGTTGTCCGCTCAATACGGATGAACAGAATGCATCTGCAGCATGTGCATTCTGCGTTTTCTTCCTGACGCAGAGACGAGATATAAATCTTGCCAGGATGTTTTTCTTCTAGCAACTTTTGCATAAAAAGAATTAAAATTAAATCATGCATTATTATTGGGATCGCTTTCTGTTCACTGCGATTACGTCCTACAGCTTCGTTCGAATACAAAGTGTTCGGACTCTAATTCAACTTTTTATCGAAATAAAATTAAAGAATCACTTAACTAATGAATATCCAAATAAACTATATAATTTGATTCGTAAGCTCCTTCTCAACATTTTGTGAAGACCCTCTTTGCTCTCCGTGGGTAGTATTTTCTGGGGGCGCTTTGAATGAATGAGGCTGCAATGTTCATGTTTGTGCCTCATACTTTTCTCCGGCATTCCCGAGATGACCCGAATTCAGAACCATCTCAGGACGCACATTCCGCTCAAAATTGCTCCCGTCGACTCACCCCGCCAACGCGAGTGCAGTGCCGTTGGAGCTCCTGCTCGCTCGCAATCTCACGCTGCAGGAAGTCGCCGCGCCGGGAGCATCGGCGCTATCGCGAGACCATCTTCAAGAACCTTCTGCAGGCGCGTCCTCGAGCGCGCACTCCACGACCGCCTCCCCCCCCCCCTGCGCAGACTCAGATGACCAAATTTAGATCGCCGAGGGTTCCTGGGCCCAGAGACGTTGCACCACATTCCATTCGAACGTGAGGTGGACAATAACCACCTCCCACAATTTGGATTCGAAGACACATATGGCAATGTATTTAATTCAACACTGATTTAATTAAATGAATTGGTGAGGGTTTGGCAAGTTTTGTTAGTTTTAAATTGTCAAAAGCATATTTATTTGGGACCACTCTTTTGCAAATAAATGAATAATGAAGTCGTTGATTTTGAAATATTTATTCAATAAATAACTGGTATCAGATCATGTACATACCGTTGCATGCGTGAAATATCGAGTTGAGAATGAATGACATTGGAATTAGCAAAAATTTCCTGATATAAAACATTAGCATCTTTTGATCGATAAGCGGACACAAAGAGTCAAAAATTGGTTGTAAGTAACAAAAATATTGGTCAGGACATCTCTCGCCATTTCTCTTATTCGAATACCAAATGAATCTCAGTAATAGATCAATACTCCACGTTGATTAGTTCGTAATTCTTTAGATGACTTTTGCTTCTCACTGAAATTCTGCCCACTTGGCAGAACCATAAATTCAGACATGATGCAGCGCCTAGAGTACTAAAGTTGAAGAGTTGAAGATAGAGTAGTGCACATTGAGCGTCCGTTGTACAATTTCACCCCGTAGCCTCGCCAGGCAGCATTCACGAGTTGAGGAGAAATTACAATTGAAAGCATTAACATAATTTGTTATCACGAAAATTGGAACTCTGTGGTATTCTGTATGTTGAGATCCATGAATCTACCCCAAATCAATATTAATATTCTTGAAAATTTCTTAATGTCACCAATTGTCATAATTTCCCTTCAGTTGCTGACTGATGCCTGACGGGGTTATCGTGTGAGTGGATATTAAATGGCGGAGGTCGCGCTACTCTATGTATCTAGGGGCTCTAGTGCAGACGAGCGCGGCGGAAGCTCGGGGCGCCGGCGCGGAAGGGCAGCGAGGGAGCGGGGGCGCGCGCCGGGGAGGAAGAGCGCCTGCCCTCCGCCCGAAATAGCCTCCGCCTCCGCCGGCGGCGCTGCCTCGGAAATAGCGCGCGGAAAAGGAAGGCGGTGCGTGAAATTTCCGTGCGCGGGGGAGCGGCCGGGAATGCGTCGCCGGGCGGAAGCTCCACGTCTGCGTCCTAGCGAACGGCAGGCTCACGGCTCGGCAGTCTAATACTCCATCTTGTGCAGTCCAAATGCCTGCCGCCTGAGGAGGCTGCATGTTCGAGCTCTGCACAGGCATGGCCGTATTTGTGATTCTCCTTTCACCCCTCATCATCTTCTTATCACCTCGTAATTCATTATTCAAGGTGTAAGAACCTTGTAATACCACGGGATACAGCCGAAAAGCTGATCCCTATAATGACACACGTTACTCTCTCCAGGACAGAATACGACTGGGTCTGGGAAGAGAACATGTAGTCCTAAGACGATTTCAACGAATTTATCAATAAAAGAATTACCAAACTACGATGTGTTTTTTAACACAAATGATTCAGGGTCATTCGCGATTTCTAGAGTCCAATCATAATAATGATTAATAATAATACAAATAAATACATTTTTTTTAGACAGCCACTAAAAAAAACGGTTCTTTCAGGACTCGTACCGCGTGCTTAAAGGATCAATGTTAGGTCCTAGTGCTGAAAGTTTGACCATACGCAAGTATTCAGAAAAAACCGTGAATGCAACAAAGAAAATACAATAATTTCGACTGTCCCGCATCAGCTACTACTGACCTCAATTTATCATTAAGTGATTTGTAGTACAATTGAATAAAAATAAAATGAAAATCAGTACGACTGTCTAAAAAAAAAAAAAGGTGTTTGACACGCGTGGTATACATTTGATTTTGCTCGCAGTACTGCCCAAGTCGGCGTATCGGCGCCGTGACGCAACCTTTTCCACTCGCAAAATAAAATATCCCTTTTACCGCTCGTCACATCACAAATAACTATTGAACCAAATGGAACACTAACATTAAACATCCGATTTCCTCAATGGAGGCCACCGCTGACAATGAACGACAGCGTCGTTCTAAGGAGTAGGCGACAGCGGGGAGGAAGAATACGGAAGAGCGCGAGGCGGCGAGGGCGGAGCCAGAGGCCGAAGAGGCGGGGCGCGCCTCTGCCGGCGCGGGCCGCGCGTCGCACGTGCGCCGCCGCCTCCGCCGGAAACGCGCGCCGTCGTAAAAACGCGCGCGCGCCCCAACGACGCGGCGGCCGGGCCTGCTGCGCACGGGGCTCGCAGTTGCTGCGGTGCGCCGATACGGTTTTTCACTTCAACGCACGAATCAGGCCGCGTGTCGTGGGCGAATTGCGTGCTAATCAAGGAACGTATCTTTGGTTGCAAAACTGCGGAATTAGATAGACAGAAGTTTACGCAAAGGTTAGGTTATCGGAAAGCAATCACAAGTCAATAAATCATTTTTGGACCCAACGCATGAGTATATGATGGATACCACCTGTGTAAACACAACAGTAATATAAAACTCAGATTCAACAGCAGTAATATATTTTCCCAAACACTTGCTTTTAACTCGTTAAGTTGTTAAGAAGAGAGAATCACATCATGATACCCTGGAGTATTATATAAATCTTTAAAGCATATTTATTGATCGTCTCCTTAAAATGTTATAAGATCCATTTTTATGGAATTTTAAAATGAACACCATTAGCAATAATTAAGTAAAAATCATTAGCTGAACGTAGGTTCCACATGTGTTAAAACTTGTTTAGATTACTTCCACGTCTGCCTTGCCAGAGCAATTAGAACAACACAGCTTCCAATTTCAGAGCAGCGGAATCGCCCAAATTGCGTTAAACAACAATAGTGTCATGTCTACCAAGCGATGAGGTTCATACCAAAGGGAAAAAATTAGAAGGTACTTGCCTCCAAAACGTATACACAGCGGAGGTTATTAAAAAAAGGACATTTCCGGAATGGGTACGAGAGGTACATTGCACACTCTTCACACTATTGAATTATACGGATGTAATACTTTGTTTCCCAGTTGACGATAGAAGTGAAAGTAGATACGCAAGAATTTCTCATGTTCCACCTCTGCATCTGCGCAGAACAATAGGGAACCTCTGCCGGAATTTCCCCGTGGTCCACTACGCTCCAAAGAAGGCGTGCCATGTAGCGTGACGGAACTTTCCCGACTCTGTGACTTATGAAGTAACGATAATTGCACAGCGCTGGGCTACACTGCATTACGACGTTACACCTCATAGTCGGCAAACTGAAACAAATCTTGTTGACCTTCCTGTGTAGCAATTAGATGAAACGATGTTCTATTTACTAGTTCTAGAGCAACATCTAGCGAACAGTTACTAAATGTAACGCCTTCAATGTAAAGCTAAAGACACAGCTGCAAATTAACACCAGTCAACATCTACCTTCACGAAAGGCAATAGTAATCAGTCGAATCTTTCCCATCCACTCACTATCGATTTCTCTGCTACACATAATAGCGAGCCCACGACCACCTCGGGGGAAGATGGCGAAACAATAAAGAGAAAACTCCAGGCCGAGGCGCCCGCCGCGCCGCGCCGATGTGATTTACCACGGAGGCCCAAGGACGCACGCCCTTCCCAGCGGAGAGATTCGGCGCTGGGGACGCGGGGCGCGGCCCGCGTGAGATCTCTGGTGGGCGCGGGTGATTGGCCAACGCGGCAGGAAGTGAGCGGCGGCTTCCGCTCCACTCTCAGCGCAGGCAGCAGTCGCGCGTCGGCGGCCACGGATGGAAAGGTGACGTCCGCAGTCACAGAAGCAGACGTCGTAATCGAATAATAAGAGAACCGGGTGACAGACTGCAGGCTGATGTAATGAAGGGAAAAAAAGATGAAGTCAATGATGGATAGATGTTGAAAATATCTGAATTATGGTTAAATGATGTTCAGTCATGTATAATCATGTAATTGACAATGGGAATTTAGAAAATGTTGGTTGTGGTAACGCTTTTTGTAGTATCATTAGAGATAGGTAAAACTGCGAGTGTCCACAGAAGTGAATGCGAAAGTAGAGAGTTTGAGTGAGGGGTAATGCGATAATATCAGTAAGAAAGGTCTTGGACGAGGGTATGGATGAAGATTTATGTGACGATGAGAGGACGTGAATGAGAACATGGGCGGAAACGTGAATGAGACAATGAGAATAAACGCGAGAACGTGGGAGAGGATGAGAGTGATGGAGTGAGGATATAGGGAGAGGTAAATGCAGAGTTGAAGGGGTAGAATCCGAATGCTGGGGGTGAACGGAGCAATTGTGATTGCCAGCAGCTCGACTTTAGAAGCAGCCGCCGCCAGCAACTGCTAGACAGGAAGTTTACCGCACTCTGGGCCGCATCGTGTATACAAATCCCATTTACGACGATGAGCAGGATTGGGACGACGGGCCGTTGGAGATAGTGCGATAGCTGATACGTGATTCAGGGAACACGATCTGCAGGATTCGGTCAACAGAAATGCCTACAACTGTGATGTCTGAAGAATGAATGCCTCGCACACAAAGTACATATGTTAGTCATTAATAGTTCTCTTATAGTTCTCTTTAACCGGTTAGAGCGAAGAACAATAAATGACACACACCTGAAAGGTCTTTTCATATCGCATTCTCATAGCCTACACCTAAGATTTATTACAAGTATATAGCAAGAGCATGTTCTAGTACATTCTAGTTGACTCACGGAGAATGCAGTTGTGACAGAGTGCACTTAGGCGTGGTGGAGAGGGCGGGTGCAGTTGAACGAAGTCGAGGAGGGCGAAGGGAAGGGAGGGGAGAGGCGGGGCGGGGCGCAGGGGACACGACGGAAGGAGGACAGGAGGCATCGGAGGGTGGAGAAGCGTAACGGAAGGCTTGGCTCGGCTCGATCCACGGAGACAGCGCTCCGCCTCACACGAGTGGCCAGCGGGCTCCGTCGCCCCGCGGTCGACACCCCTCGGAGGAGCGCACGCTCCCAGTTTGATTCGCCTTGCGGACGCAGTTCAGGGTTCCTGTCGCGCTATCACAAGAAATGTTGAATGCAGTGCTCCTGGAGTGCAAAACACGATCAAGAGCATGCCAAATGGTCAACACGTACGCACGACCGACACAACAGTCGAATCTGAATACAACGCATTAAATTTTTGAACATTTCTATAATTATATTTTTCATTTTATCAAATTCTAGACCTTATTTCTTCTGCTTAAATTACCTAACTTATTGTCGAGTTCCACTAAAAGTTTTGGGAAAGGTAGTAGTGCGGTCGAACACAATCCTGACCGGAATTGCCCGGCACTTCAAGAAATATGCGAAGTACTAAGTAGGTCTACAAGAATTCTTAAAATGCTAAGTGCAACCGTTATGTTGAAGCGAAGGCACCGTGCTACCATTGCTAATGGATTCGAAGATTTTGGATTCTGGAGTAGACAGTACGAAACTGAACCAGGTCGAGTCGGAGAACTTCTACGCTGTACCAAAGAGCTTCAGTTGGAAGGCATCAGCTACGCTGTGACACGTGTAAGTGTAGGCTCAAGCAAATAAACGTTTACGTATTCAGCGGTAGTTTACCGTTTCAACAAACCGTGAAGCTTGCGAACTGCCCGGGGCGTAATGGGGATTGGAAAGTAGACGCAGAATCTGCACTTTGACTAAAGAGAACCTGTAACGTAATGTTATGAAAATAAATTACTCTCCCCTGTCTTGATATCAACACCAAAAATAAATCCTGTCTGAAGCTCTTTAAAAGGTAACTTTTATAGATTTTACCTAAAACGAATGATGTATACATGGTCCTACTAAAATAAATATGTAATTAAAAATATGAGAAACAAAGGAATCTACATTGAAAGTACCCATCACAGAGGTCGAGAGGTGTGAAATCTTTAGCGGAACACTGCGATTGACTGTTTCGCACTTGATCTTAGATTCGATTTACACTTTTTTTGGGGGGGGGGGGCGAACGATTTCGGGATATTTGGGGAACGCGAGTATACGGATAGCAGCACAGCATTCTCAGAAGCTGCTGTACGCATTCGATAAAACTTCCGGAATCGTTCGCCAAAAGGAAGCGTGAAGGGGTACTCATAAATCGGGCCTCATAAATATTTTTAATTGGAGATTTAAACAATTTTCTTAAAAACGCTTACGATGATTTTCCAGCCCCTTCACCACGATGCATGAAACACATCAGTTTGCTTGATGTCAGAGGACGCATTTTCAAATGAGAGAGGGCGGCTGACGAACGGGAGAGGACGTCGACCCAGCGCCTTAGGCTGTTCGCGAGGGAAGTGCCATGGGTCTCGAAGGAGGACAGGGGGGGGGAGGGGTTCTGCCCCGGATGCCGCAGCTGCGGTGATCACGATGCGCGTCTCCTGCTCGCGACCAGAAGCCGATATACTGCAGTCTCCACCAGTTTCCCTGTGTCTTAGCAATATTCTCCGTTGCCAGAAGGTCCTGTGACCAGTGTTTCAGTAAAAATCACTGGGAAAAACGAACATTTTCTTAAAGAGGCGGGACATGTTGCTTTCAGACTGTCATGCGTTTATTGAGAGTTATTTTAATTTGGAATGAGCGTTGCCCGTATCAGCTGCCAAAAATAATCCAGTATTAGGGGTTGATACAGTGTTTTTAACGGTTCACGTATGAAATGTATACCGTTCGCAACTGAGAATACTATTATCTGAGAAATCCAACTAAGGATCTGTAATAGTATTTCAGCATCTCCGCCTGCCACATCCTTGAATTTCCTCACCCTAGATGGTTGCAAGTTATCTTTGGGTCATATTAATCTACATAAGTCACTAGCTCTTAACACTTTCCTTCTCTCAAATGAGCTCACCAGAAATGCTTAGTCTCTCATGCGAAATTTACGATGTCATGGGGAAGGACTCACTATCTCGTCAATGAATCAGATCCGTATTAGGCATTAGTTTTGGTCCGCATTGGTCCGCCTCAGAGGTCGCAACTTGACTGGAGATAGCAGCAGCGCCCGCCGTCCCGAGCCCCTGCCAGCCGCCCCCGCCGCAACCGGAGCCGCGCGAACGGCCTGCTCGCCGCGCCGCTGCCGCCTGTGCTATTTCGGCCGAGGAAATCCCGAAATAGAGAGGCGCTCTCCTCCCCCGCACCTGCCACGCCCGGCACTCCCGCTGCCGCCACCGCCGCCGCCGCCGCCTCCTCGCGGGCGGGAGCCTCCAAGAGTCTGCCCGTCCCGGCCATCCTGATACCCCGCGCGGCAGTGCCCAAATATAGCCATGCGCTCGCATCACACATTGCACGCCCCGGGGGCCTGCGGCGCGCGAAGAGGCGGGGGCGACTCAGGCGGTGGCAGATGTGGCGGCGGGGGCGGGGGAGCTGCCTGGAGCAGTAATGGCGACGGCGCGGCGGCAGAAACTGCGGTGACGGCGGCAGCGCTGGTCGGATCAGCGACGCCCTCCGCCCCCACCGACGTGCGGGACGCTTGCGCCGGACGTGGATGCGAGATGGCTGCGGCGTCGACCAAAACACGCCCTAAGTCATACAAGCAATGAAATAGACGAGCGGAGGCAAATAAACAGAGCGAGCGTCGTCGCGGGCTTTCGAGAGGTGTTTGCGGAGCAGACGCGGCCGCGCCGTCGGCCGACTGTTCGGCGAGGCGGGGTGACGGGGGTCGGTGGCTGACTGGCTGACGGCATGAGGGAGGTGGTAGCGGCATCGACCGCCCGCCCGATACCGCCTCTACCAGCGCCTCTTCCCCCGCAGCACACTTTCGATTGCCCCGCCCTCTGGCCTCTTCTCCCACTTCCGCGTCCGACGTTCACCACCTTAACCCCGCACAGCCCTTCGTCTCAGAATACATCTCTGAACCGGTTTCTTCTTTCTTCATATTCGTCTGTATATTCTGGGAACACGCGGGATCATCTTCGCCCCTTTGTGGTGTCTGATCTCCTTTTCCACGAATACGCCGTCATCAATCGCTCCGCAGTCGCTCTAATTCTATCTTCACGCTTGCCTCTCATCCCGTCGTTTCCAATCCGCCTCCCTTTTTTTCTCAGCAAGGTACCTCGTCGCCTCTGCTTCTGTGTCTTCCTCGCGGTCTCTCGCCTGCTCCGGCTGCGCGGCCACCCACACTCCGCCCCGTGCCGCGACCGCGTGCAAATAATTACGAGGCGGCTGCCCGGGGCACTCCCGCAGCCGCGGAGGCAGCTGGCGGCGCAGGCGGCTGAGGCGAGGCGGCAGGCGGGGAGGCTGCCCTCCGGCTCCAGCGCGGGGATTGGGACCCCTAGCTGGCTCCCAAGCAAGGTTCCTTTTTCACTGACTCGTAATGAAATATTCTGAAGGACAGATCGGCGTTTTAGTTGGAAAACGTGAACTTCAATTACAATGAACAGTGATGGGTTTTCATGAGCGACATTAAATATCCAAGAACCAACTATTACAATCGTTTCATAACCAACAGCAAGATCATGTCTATAAAGTTTTTTTATAGATAAGCATGATAAACATTCTTCTTCAACTCGCATAATTTATTTCGCAGTGAACTCACTCTCGCTTCCTTGATTTACCTACAATAAATTATAAACACAGTGAATATAAACCACCAAAAGTGGCACGTGATAATATGTTCTTTGGAATTCTAGATCATTACAAGGAATTGAAAGTCTGAGAAATTAAAGGAAATTGTTCTATAAGATACCTGTACTACAATGAGATAAATAATGAGATAATAATGAGATGAAAATATTTACACTTGAGGCATTGAAAATACATCACGCGTTCACGTCATTATGTCCGTCCACACATACTGTTAATAAATATTTTTTCTTAAATAAATACTATAATACTATGGAACGTCCGTAAATTACGTAACGCAAATTTCGGGTATTTTCAATATCCCCTCCCCCCTTGTAACGCACATCCCTATCTCTATGTAACGCAGCGTACCGCTGTCTCATACCCCCTCCCTCCCCATTTAGCGTTACGTAATTTATGGATGACCCCTTACAGTCACTTATATAGGATTGGCATCTTACGCAATCTTGGTGACAGGAGAATTTTTATTTAATGGGACAGGGATTTCAAAGAAAGACGGAGCTACACGTGTTTGAGTAAACAATTTTCTGTTTACGAGTAGGTAGCGTAGCATCGAATTACCGTTCAATTAGTAATGAGTTTACGACATGCTATTCCCACGTTGTGCGAGGTCCACTAATGGGAAAGCCACTTACGAAGATTGTGACTGCTCACCGGATTCAAACACGAAAGAGGTAAACATGCATGTACAAGTGCGCTCCTGCTAGAGACTTGTTACGGACCGGTTAAACAGAAACGGCTACTTCACTCATACAGAAAAAGAAAAAATGTAAGTAAACTTTCTGGGTCAATTCGGGGTTGCAAAGACTTCCAGAAATATGAAGCTAAAAATTAAGCGAGAAAAGTACTTTATCGTTGAGTGTCTCAGAAAAACGTCCACAAATAATTAAACAAAAGGATAAAAAAATAATACGCTCAACATTGTTTCTTGATATATTATTATACCTGCCCTTGGATCCACTTTTTCATTGATTTATCATAGTAACAGTCAGAATCAAAGCACATTTACAAACATGACGTAAGAAGCAAAATGATATTTCACCTTTCATTTTCTAAGAAATTAATGTAATGTTTTTGCATAGAAAATACATTTCACATTTGTCGTAAGTATTCTGCTGTCTGAAAAACTTCTTGATAATTCTGCCTATGAATTTCACCTTAAAAATGCACCTTAAAAAATGTATACCTGATGTAAAATTAATCCATTTCCTATTCTATTCAGTTGATATGTATCTTATGTATCTTCAGTCAACCCTTCGATTTCTAACACTTCCATATATCTAAGTTATTAAGCTGCTAAAATATGAATTCCAAGAACAAAGGTCAGACCACAAATCTCTACGTAAGATTAATACTTCCCAGTCCAGAACGGATTCAGCGAATAAACATAAGGACCAAAACCAATAAGCCATAACATTCGACGTAGCAAAATGCTTCCATTTAAAAATCACTCCTTCGATTTCAAGGAGCAAGTTTTTTTTTTAAACATTAGCAAACGTACAGAGTTACTAACAGGGCGCTGTTTCCCAGCGACAACAAATATTATGCCAAGGTGGGCGTAAACGAGGCGTTCATCCACGGAGCTCGCTCGTCTTTTGATAGGCCCCGCCCCCTCCGCGCGGCGGCGAGCGACGCCAGAGCGCGCCAGACAATGCGCGTCAGTCAGGCCGTCAGGGGGCCGCGGCGGCGCCCGCGAAGAACACGCGCCCGGCCACAAAGCGCGCCTCTGCGACGGAAATACCGACGGAAGCCCGCGCGGCTTTGATTTATTTCAGAGTCCCAATGCTACTTCTGTGGATCAGCCCTGCCTCCCCAGCCGCCTTCCTGCCGTAGCGGTTCGGAACGATTCGATCTTTTTTCGCTCGGAGTTGGTTGAAACTCGACGACTCACTAGAGATTGAAGATAAAATTCTATGAATTCAGGTTTTCGTAATATAATCTTCATCGCGATTATATTACGAAAACCTGAATAGTCAAGTAGAATATCATCCTATTTATCAGGTAATTTGTAGATGCAACATATTTGAAAAACGGTGTTGGTTTCATTGCCAAACTATATGAATTCGTAAAATACTGCTCACTTGCACATCTTTGAACACAGGCATAACTGGAAGGAACTGTTTCGCAGAAAGAACCGAATATTTCAATATACGCAGCTTTTCTACAACATCATTGAGCCGCAGAGCCGTGGAGAAGGAAATGAGATAAGAAACCAGTATTTGACATTGAAAAAAATCAATGTAAACTTGTAAACAGGCTAAAAATAAATCACTCCCCAGTTCAAATCGCATATTACATCCACTTTAACATATTACATCCCGAAACGAATTCTTAACATATCTGATAAATAATTAATTTTGAGGACTGAAGTTCTGGCTGTAAGAACGTTTTCACGACCATCTCCGGCCGCACTAACCGCCGCGTGCTCGGCTTCCCATCACCACCCTCGCAGCCAGGTGCTTGGATTTTCTGTGGCCGCCGCCGCGCCGCTGCGTCGCGTCGACGCTAACTTTAGAGGCTGCACCTCGCGTCCTCGCCCTGCCCCGCCCCCACCGGCATTCCGCCTCTGCCCCTGCCACTCGCCCCCGCCCCGCCCCGCTCCGTTCTAACAGGCATACCGCCTCCGCCCCGCCAAGCCTCGCCTTGCCCCGTGCCGCGCACCCCCCCCCCCCCGCCGCTCCGTCCTGCTCCGCCTCGCTGCCGCCTGCGGAGGCCCGAAGGCGGTGTTACTAACTGTAGACGCAGTCCGCACCGGAAATGAGACACCTCCGGAGCGAGAATTACGCCCACGCGCTGACGCAAGCTCCTCTTTTGCCGCTGGAATGGCCGGTTTTCAAACGGGATTCTCCGAGTCATGTGGAAATATATGCGCCCCCTGGGTCCACGAAAATACTAGAGTATTTTCTGAAATAAAGACAAGTTGCCACAAAGCGAAGTCACCTGTTTTGTTTTTTTAATCGCCAAAATAAATTTCCCTCTGATGTTCATTCGTACTTCCAAGTCTCAAACCGTATTAACACAAGGACATAGCTGAACACACACATATCGAAATTTCCTTCTGTCCTTTTGGCTGATCATTTAATTTTGAATGATTTTCATTTGCTGCTCAGATAATTTAGAAAAAATTATGTGAAGTTCGAAATTGAGTGTTGTGTTGACTCACGTTCGGTGCACTGGAGCCAGCAATAGAAGTTTTGAAACACGAACATTTTATTTGATTTTGGTTTCTAATTTTTAGACAACCGAAAGACAACGCAGTTTGAAAACATTAAAAGCCCATTCAAAACCATAAATCTTGAAGAACGGAAATCGTATAATGTGCCGTAACTTCGAGTTATGTTCGACTGAATGTCCGAAACACTCTCCGTGCCACATACAGCATGCATCCGGTCCTAACGAAACAACTAAAATACTTGGCAAACATTTTAGTACAGGCATAATCTAAAACAAAGAAAGGTTAACGAACTGCATCAAAATAAACTTCTAAACTTCTACCTTCAATTGATGTCTCAATCAAGAACATTTTCTCAAATCTTGACACTCCTCTTCCGAGGTTGCTCTTTCTTGACTATAAACTGGATAGTGTAGTCAACTAAAGCGAAATGCATTGATTTTAAAAGCATTTGATTCTTTTTAAGCAAAATATTAAATAAAGAAAAAGTGCATGACATACCTTAAAGCTAAACATACTATTATATTAAAAAACGCGAAAAAAATCAAATAACACGGTCCGGGGGGGGGGGGTCAGGGAGAAGCGAGGAGTGCGACCGGTGAGGGACTGGATGTGGAAAGGCTGAATAAACGCAGACAGTGGAGGGGGGTTCAGAATGAGGTGCGGAGGAGCGTGGCGTGGAGGACTGTGGCGCGGACGAGTGGGATACGGAGGAGAGGAGTGTGAAGGAACGGCGTACGAAGGAGCGGGACACAGAGGAAGCGGGGCGCGGAGGAAGCGGGGCGCGGAGGAGCGGGGAGCGGAGGAAAGCGTTTGCATGACCGAGGCGTGGAAGAGCGAGGCGTGGAAGAGCGGGGCGCGGAGGCGCCGAGGAGTGGGGAGCGGGTCGCGGAGGAGCGGGCGCGAAGGATCTGGGCGGAAGGCCTGAGGGGAAGAAGGGCACGCCGGGGAAACGCAGAGTGGCGCGGCCCACCGTGTCGGTCCAGCGTTCGCGGACAGGGCAAACGCATTAGAGGCGGCGGCGCGCCAAATATTGACGCTTCTCTCGGGCCGCGAGCACCGCGACCGCTCCGGGCTCTCCACTGCGCGCCGCTCCGCGCCGCTCCGGCGCAGATCGCCGCACGCACGCGGAACCGCTCACTGCACCTCATTCAAAACGGCCATCGCCCGTCGAGGGTCCTCGCGCTCTCTTGCACACATCACCTTAGAGCGCGCTGTCTGTTTTGTCGGGAGATATATAATTTTATCGGATATATAATGAAAGAAACGTCTATTGAATACGTATATTGAGCAAATTTTCTAGCCGCTGTACCCTTTCTTATCATTTGTTTGCCCATCAGGTTACCGATTATTCGCACACACGTCGTTTTGCTACTCAAGAAATTAATATTTCAAAGTTTGAAAATAAATCCACTCCACGAATTCTTAATATTTCATATTATTGAACTTCTAAATGATTCGCTGTATCATATCAGTTCCCGTGGAGGAAAATGGTAATTGTATAATTGTTCTCAGCCATTGCAAGGTGAAACTTCTATTGTATTCCAGAAAAAGAGTTGGTGTACTGGATATGGAATTTATTATTCAAAAAGGACGGCTCCAACGAAGACAAAGAGTATCGTTCTTCAATCTCGCTTTATAACTCTTTGCAATAACCTCGCCTTTGTACTAACTTTCTCCTTTGTTCCAAACAGCTTCTCTTGTTTAGTGTATCCCTGAACGTTACGAAAAAACGTGTTGTATTCGTTTTTCATTTTCAGCTATACCCTGAATTTTAAATTTACAATTCAATATTATTAATAGAGTAAGTGGGTAATAAAAATACTCCTGATGAAATGCCAGTGCTTTTTTACAAGTTGAATTTTACTCGTTTTCTTGTAGTATTTAAGAATGTGAGGTCAAACGCAGGAGCATAAGAGTACATTATTCAAATGGACCATTAATGCTCTGTTGTAGTGAGTGGTGTGAGAATGACTCTGAACCCACAATTACAAACCGTACCACTAAAAACACGAATAAACGCGTATATTACTAAAGCACAGTATGGTAAAATCGCTTGTGAAATATAAAACGCTGTATTCGATTTCTCTGGACTAACGTGTAGTGAATCATCTTCCGGTCCCAACATCCCTCAAACACGCACTTTGCTTGAAATCGTTGACGGGCGGCATGTTCCAGCGCCATTCCATTGGGCGAAATGGCACTGACCTGCCCAACATTCGCAACCACGGTCACGAACTTGCAGCTCTCGCTCGCTGCATCACCAAACTAATTGCAACTCCAGCACCTGGCGGCCTCCGCCGTCCAAGCAGCTCCCACACGTTGCCCGTCGCCTCTTCGAATCCGCCACCATCGCCTTCACCGCTCCGGCCACCGTTGTTCACGCAACCTCTCTCACACTGCATGGACTTCGCTGTCGAGGCGGCAGCGGCGGCTGTGAGGTAGGTGTGGCTGCAGAAGGACGCAGAGTTGGCGAGGTCAACGGGCCGGCGGGGTCGGCGGGGCGCCGGATCAAAGGGGGCAACCGGTGTGGCGGGAGTGACGGGTAGTGACGGTGACGAAGGCGGCAGAGGTGACGAGGGCTGCGGCAGGGAAAGCGCAGCCGGCGGGGACAGTAAAGTATGCAGGGGGTGGTGCGGCCAGGGACGACGAGGGGTGGTGAGGCGACGGGGAACGAGGAGGCTGGGCGTAGGCGAATGAGGGTTGTGGGGGCGAGAGGGGGCGGGGGAGTCCAGCTTCTTGCCGCGCCCGAGCTCGCCTCCGATCTTCCACTTAAACGCTCGCGGCACGGCTTCACGCGCGCCAGCCGCCGCCGCCGCCGGCGCAGGCGCTATTTCAGGAACGCTGCAGCTGCGGGCGCGCGGCGCGAGGCCGCGCGCGACACCGCCGCCGCTGCACGCGCGCGTATTCTTAGCCCGGCCGCTCATTGTGCGCGCCCGCGCGAGCCACGGGCACTGCCTGCCCGCCTGCGATTTCTGGAGCAACGCAGCGCACCGACAAGCACGACATGGAGCAAGCTTTCAACTGGCATTTAAGCTACTGGCTAACGCCTAGGTGCCCACCCATGGGGAGTAAAATCCCTCTGGTAATAAGAAGTGTGAATATACTGTCATTGTATACTGTCATTAAAGCTGATCACTTCCATCTTAGAGTTATAATGAAACAACACAATATGTTACTATGCTCCTGTTCGTGGTGGGAATATCCTCCTGTAATACAAATACAGTTTTTCGTAACTCATAAAAAAATCGCTGAATATGACACTGTTCCCACAACACAAAGATAAAAATGCTGTAATAGCATTAACCGGTTTAGCGCGTTAGCGGTAGGGTAACAACAATTCCAATAAGCGGTCATGAAAATGTATTTCGAAATGATGAGAAAGCAAGAAAGATCGTATAAGGATTTCATATATTGGAATTCTCCGGCTTCATGTAAAGAAAATGAATAAAATATAAAATTTTCTTCACGATTTCTCGTCAACATCATTAGATAAAATTGTCACGACGTAGCGTCGTCATTATCTTTAGAATGAACAACATAATAACGATCATTACACGTGACTTCTGATGAAAGTAAGTAATTACATTGTCCCATCCAGCAAAATGTACAACTGTGAAGCAGCTTCGACAATAGCTCACAATTTGAGTTCACTCTTTTCATTTGAATTCAGTATTTCCACTTTTACTTCATGCTCGTTGCTGCAACGTGAAGAATTACGTCAATGTTAAGTGACTGACAGACTCCATTCCGTGTTGCGCAGGCATTTACCTTCCGCGCACGATTCTGCGATGAACAGATGCAGTTTTGCGCAACGGTTTCATATGACGTATTGATTTATTCCCCTTCCTACCAAACGGTGAGACGCTAACATGACGAATGTATTTGAGAATAACGTACAAAGTTAACGAACAGAAATAACGTAAATTCAACGAGAGGTACTTTAATAACTAATAATGCAAACATAAAGAGTACAGACTGCATGAAAATAAATGTGTGAGAGAATCAACCAACATTATTTGCTTAAAAAATTAACTTGAAGACAATTTACTCAATTTTGGTACAATTTAATCAGATCAATATCGATACATCCCTATCTTCCGTTTCCTTGGGTTTTTGTACGTGTCCATATGTTATAAGTAAAAACATTAAAGAACATTTTGATTGAATTGAACATTTTCATCCAGTCTTTTCTTAAAGAAATATACTTTTGGTAAAAACATTTTGGAAACCAATATATTAAATTATATGTAAAATAATATATTTAAAAAAGATCCGCCCAAGTTACACCAGTAACTAAAATGTGTACACAAAACTTTCTAAAAATATTGTGAAATGGATTAAAAACACCTAGAGAATAATCTGTAGAAAAAAATTGTTTGTACTTGGCTTAAGTAAGTGAACTGAAAATCTGAAGCAAAAGAATGTGTTATCATATTACCAAGAAAATTATACAGAAAGCAAAGAAACCATTTCTATAGTAAACAGTATACAAAACACGAAACTGTAGTACGTCCAGCCGCCACGAAAGTTGTTCTCCGCCATATTAGGCACATGAACACCAGCACAAAGTAAACACGTGTTAACGAATACTACAGTGCGTTAATCAAGTGGCCTTCTGGACCTTGAGAGGTCTTTGCCCGGAGTGCATAAACAAGCTCGTGAAAGGTGCAAGCGCAACGACAAGAAGTCACACAATAGTCTAAGAAAAATAGAAGCAAAGCTCTCAGTGAGCGTTAGCAATAAAAAAGGAACTATTAGCAATGTCGTCGCGAGTTTTCAAAATGCTGTGTATACACGTCCCACGAGGGAGTCAGGGTTAGCTCCAAACGCCGCGGAGCACGCTACATTTACACATCTGAGTGAGTAAGCGAAGACAGTAGCAGCAAAAGTTGGCAAAGACAATTTCGTCAGTCATATATTAAATTTAAGAAAGTAATGTCCATCAAGGGTTAAATGGACGAATAATACGATAAGCGTCACGGTGAACAATTGAATAGCACAACATGTAATATTAGAGATTAGATGAATTGTTAATAGAGATATATCTATATTAGCAAATAATATCAAATGTAATCTTTTTTGGCTCGTACGTTAATATAAATCATAAACCATTCAGCGGATTTATTATTCACTCACAACAATTGCTAATAAAATCGGAAGTTGTCCCCGCAACTGATCACTTTCACGAAGCACCGTCGTGGAGATTGAAAGTGACGTCGCGTCGAGTCGATGCGAGTACGTCGAGTGAAGTACTAGGTGCGACGCCTGAATGCACGCCACGGAGTCGAGCCGTGAAACGATGACAGGAGGGCGCAGGGAATGGGCGGGGATCGGGGCAGGGCGATGACGGGAGGAAATGAACATCGCGGGGCGGGGCAGGGCGGGGAGCGGGGCGGGGCAGGGCGGGGCCGAGAGGAGAGGAGAGGCGAGGAGAGGAGAGCGAGGCGAGGCGAGGCGAGGAGAGGAGAGCGAGGCGGACAAGGGCGGTGGCCGCGGACAGCGGGGCGCAACGCAGCGATGCAACAGCCGCGCGAGGAGTATCCGCCCGGCCCCGCCCAGGCAATGCCGAGGCTAATTAGCCTCCGTTCGGTACTGCTCCGACGCCGACGCGCATGCGCAGACGCCGCCTCTATCTCGAGCCCATTGTTTTACTCGGCGGGCCATCGGAGAATGCGCTACCATGCTCAGGGCCTAAAACGCGCAACACGGCTGCAGTATACACTTGGAAGCGACAGTCGTATAGTGTAGTCGTATGGAAACTACAACAGCCAAAAACGAATCGGGGTGTCTTTATATCTTTTTTTCCCATTAAATGTAGCGTAATAAGCAAAGGAAAACAATAAGATATCTAATCGTTGTAATGTTTTTTCATGAAGATATTTATTGCACTTACATACTTCGCATTAAAAAAAAGTTGTATTCCTTTCAAAATGTTTAAAAGTGTAATTACCATTCAAGAAATTATTTATTGTGGCAGTAATGCTATAAGCCCTTTAATACGAGAATAACGACATTCATTTGGCGACTACATGCAGCATGACTTCTTTGGCTTGGTCCGCTCGGAGCATATCGATTCCGAGTGCTCCGCCCAAAGCGCCGAAGACGCACGCCGCAGCGGTGACGGCCGTCGCATTGCCCGCGCGGTCCTCCCGCGCCTCATCGCAGCGCGCGGCGCGTGCGTCACCTCACCTCGACACGCGGAGGCGTGCTCGAGGCGCGCGAGCGGGTGGGGGTGGGGCGGAGGCAACGCGACACGGGGCGCACGCGGTTCAACGGCCGCGGGGGGTCGCGGACAAAGACGCACGACGTGACTGCTACGCCGGCGGGCGTCCCATCGCCTCGGTGCGGATCTCTCAGGGGGTGGGAGCTGGGCGGGACGGGGCGGGGGGACGGGGCTGGGTGGGGCCGGGGCTGGGCGGAGCGGGGCGGGGAGCGGCAGGGCTGGGCGGGGAGCGGCGGGGCGGGGTGGGGGCGGGCGCTTCTCCAATCGGGGGCGCTGGCCCCATCGCCCGCGGCCGTGCCAAGAACGCTGCGACGACAGTGCCGGGACGCGACCGCCGCAGCCGCACTGGCGCAGCGTGGAGCGCTCCCCCCACCCCCGAATGGTGCGGGGGGAGGCGGCGCCACAGGAATGCGATGCTGTTCCCCCACGCCATTCGGAATGTCGCTCTACCGAACAAAGATCGCTCCGTACGAGGCCGTGTGATGGGGCTTTTTTTTGGGAGCTTTCTGATCCACCTCACGGACGCACCAATATTGTCATGATAGATGGATGAAGGTTTTTAAGCAGTTCTTTTGAGCACAGTTCTTTGCTGCAGCGAACCATCCGCATCGTTCGATTATTTAGTGAAACCAATATCATCTACACTGCTATGTTTAAAAACATTTTTCAAAATCGCATATATAAAAAACTCAACTATTTTTACAAACCTCATTTCTAGAAAGGTCATCATAGTTGCAGAAAGCGATGATAAAATAAATCTTTCGATAAACTGCCACAAAATCATAATAAATAAAATGCCCCTCCTCCTCCTCCCCCCCCCACACACAAAAGAAAGCTAAACGATTAAATACTATTGGCATCACCATTGTTTTCCAGCGAGTGACCAGTAATGTTTATTTGGTTTGTTCACGCACTCGTTTACAAATCAATAAATCTGTCCGGTGCACGTGTGCACGTGCGCCGGAGCCCTGGCCGCAGCCTTGGCCGGCCGGCGCGGGCGCCGAGGAGCGTGAAGCGTTTCGGGCGACCGCCTCACAGCCCGGGGCGCCCGGAGCCCCATCTGCATCGAGCGGGACGGGCAGCGGAGCAGCGCCGGGACGAGTGGGGCGTGAGGAGCGGAGCTGGGTGAAGGGGCGTTGCGGGGAGGGCCGGCCGGTAGTGGGTGGCGGGGAGGGGTGGGGCTGGAGCAGTGACAGGGTCAAGGCGCGGGGGGCGCCGTCCCGCCGCCATGAGCCGTGAAGGCGCGCGGTTTGTTGGCGCGCGAAACGGATTAGCGCACGCCGTTCGCCGGAGAAAACAACGCTTTTAGAAGCCGCGATTCCACTGCGCCTCTGCTCCAATTACACACTTACTTGATCGCTCCAAGAACCTTGTAATACAGCCACCAGTTTCTTATTGGTGTAAAAAGCCTTCGCGAAAAGGAACTGAGGTCACGACCGTTCTCTATCGTCATCCGATATTTTAATGTTTCTTTAGTGTGTTAATAAGGTTTGTGATGTAACTTCCGCAGTAGCCTCTTGTGTAATCCTATCCTGTAGGGTGTTGAGATCAAGTCTACCAAACCAAGGTGATCTTAACAGAAAAATAAATTTATAAACATTCTCAATAACACATACATCCACTTAATAACTAACTGCACACACTGTAATCCATTTAACCACAATAATATCCTTACACGACTAGTTTTAATTTTGAATTTGTACGCAATTCCTTCAGAAAAAGAAAATTTATAAATTATTTCATGAACTACTTTCTTCCCACATTACGTGTCTTTCGCGTTTAAATATTCAAAGTAAAACATTACAAAAAAATTGGAGGAGGTTTCAATGGTAATTGACTCCACGAGAATATACGTTTCTCTTTAAGAAACAGAACGATCAACTTCCAAGCCATTAACACTCACTGCTCTCCAGTCGCTTCGTCAGAACGTCATTTGCAAGAACTAAAAGCATGCAACAACTATCCGCTCGCCGCAGGCAGTTCTGGAGGCGAGTGCAAAACGAAAGAACAGGAAAAGAAGTTGCGCCGATAGCGACGGAGGCGGCGACGGTCCAGGGCTCTTCTCTGGAAGCGGCGCGACACGCGCACGCAGCTCCAATGCGAACGACGACACGCCGCCGCCGCCTTCCTCTTCTCGGAAGGCGCTTCTCCGCGGTCGCGTCAAGTGAGGAATCTCACACTTGCAACGCGCTCCCGAAGGCTCCGGCCTTTTCTGGGCGCTGTTTAAGCTGCTTTGCGTGCGTCGTAAGCACCGCTCTTCATCTGGGTACAGTCCCTGCATAAACGTCTGCGCATCGCGTCGCAGTTCAGCAAACGACAAACACAAGTTTTTCACTTAAAAGTGGATTATTTTACATTTTACGCTGATTTTTCTTAGCACTGGTCTCGATTCGGGTGTGGATTGGTAGAAAATCGAGAAAACCTTTTAAACGAAAAGCAAGAGAAGAAAATTGTCATGATATGATTTCATGTACTGTAATTATTTTTCCATTCACAGATAAATATAGTTGATTATATCGGCAGTTTGTTCAGTAAATATATCAAATTTAGGTTACACTTACTTTTAAAGTTACACGAACCTAGTATTTGATTAGACTTTCAAAGAAGCACTGAGAAAGATGTTTATTGTCCACTTTCAAGGTGCTCATTCTATCGCCGCTGGTCTGAAGTGAAAGAGCAAACCACAGACCAACCACTCTCGTTGACCTACAAATACCCTGTGATCCAGCTATCTTAAAGTCTCGAGCAACCACGAAAATCACTCGCTTAATTCGTCTGGCGGAGAACAAGTCAAATGAAAATACAAGCTTGGAAAATGATGTGATACAGATTTCAAACACTTTCTTCTAATAAGTATTCCGCTCTTAAAAAGCAAAAGAAATAAAACTTCCAAGATCGTGAGTCAAAAAATAAATATGCTCTCTTTATTGCTAGAAACATCAACAAGAAATTGGTTCAATTAACGAACTTTTCGATGGTAGTAGAAGAAGAGGAAAAATTGTATTGAGAATGAAAATTGAATAGCCACCCAATAGAGTCGAAAAGATAATTGAGATAATTTTCGAAGGATAAAATTAATAATTTTTTTGCAAGAAAACTGCGAAGAATATTCATAAATCAATATTTAAATGCAGGGCGCACACGTACTTGCTTCGTTTGTGGTTGCTCGATAGAGGCAACTTGAAAGTGCCTTCCCCTGGCAAACATGCTGGTGGATTAATCGAACAATTACCACGATCAGATATTCAAACGCGCACGAATTATGCAACACCAGAGCAACAACTTGACATGTGCTGCGATGGAATCGACGAAAATCAAAAAGATAAGTGCATATTCATCGGTACGTATGTTGTATTTGCACGAAGACGAATGCTTTCGCTTGCGTCACACATCGCATCAACGAGACAACATACTAGAGAATATCACTGAATATTACTTCTCTTATTGAACAAAAAACATCTATTTGCTCACATAAAATGTGTTATCAATTCACGGATCTCGAAAATTCTTCTTATACGACATTCTGACCTCTTTTCTAGATTCCCTCAATCAAGTCGACTAAACAAATTACAACGCAACAGAATTCATCACCGTCCTCAGGCAAACTCACGTAGCACTTCCGTATAGCAGGTGCAAACAGAACCCGTATGTTTCAAAACAAACCGAATTAAATTGTGCAACGTTTTGACGCATCTGTACAATTAGAACCTGTAAAAGTTGACACATACATGAAAATTGCATAATCGTTTAACAGAAATGTTTGTACACACTTTCACTGCAGTGTACACCTATAAATATTTATGCAAGTTACGACCTTTTCCGCTTTTTGAGAAGTGTAGATCATATAAGTAGTATTCGAAGTATTCGAAAGGACGATATGTTTATAAACAGGAAATTGCTTTCATAACAAATGGCTATAATAATTTGTTTCTACTGTTTTGTATATATTCATTTGAAACACCGTTTGAATTATAAAAAAAACGAAAGAGAATTATTCTTGAATGATTTCTCTTTCTCCGTTAATGCGTATTAGTGAACAAAAGATAGAAATCACGAAAGCAATTAGAAAACTTTAAACTTTTAATTACTCATGCTATAGATCTAAGGCAACTTTGAATAGTTAGTTTGATCACTTGAGTTGAGAACATTCCTAAACGAACTGTTAGCTGATAGTGCAAACTACAGCCATGCAAGGAAAAATGTTTATATGTGTGTGTGTGTGTGTGTGTGTGTGTATACACACACAAATTTATAATGTGTATAATGTGTAAGTATATACACACAAGTATACACACAAAAATATATAATGTGTGTGTGTGTGTGTGTGTGTGTGTGTGTGTGTGTGTGTGTGTGTGTATACACATAATAATAAAATTCTCCCCGATCAGATCTACTTATTGGCTCCTCAAGAGCTAAATTGTAAACTAAAGAGGAGCTGCAGAAAACAACAAAGAAGTACATAAAAGTATTGCTATGTAAATAAACTAACTGTAAGAAAACGCTTTCCCAGCAATTCTCAAGAAAACGTTTAATTATGTTCGAGATTTATCAATCCTCGTTAATTTGAAATTGGTTTGTTTTTACGTCTTTCATTAAAATTAAAACCCAATAATAAGTATTTCACAATCAAAGTAATGTGAAACGGTATCGTGAAGCAAAGCCAGCGAAAGTAGCGAAAGAGCGATATGACACGCGTTCTACTGGATACTTCGTGCTCCATTTTTCCATTGTCACGGCGGCCGCGGCAGGCGGAAACCGCAGTACGAGGTAACCTCCGAACGCACCCGCGCCCGCACCGGCGCCCGCGCCCGCGGCTGAACCTGCCTCGCCGAAGGCAATCGCACCGACCCGCGCGAGGCCTTCCACGCGGCTACTGGCGCTATGTTGGGTCGCCGCGCAACCTGCCTTCGGCCACCGCCGCCTTTTAATGGAGCTCCAGCGGCACTTGGGAGTGTGCGTCGCAATGACCTGCATTTTATGCGACACAAACAGTCACGCGATACTGCAATAACTTTGTTTTGAAAATACGACATATGAGTACATGAGCACTTCCTTGAGAATACTACACCAATTTCATTCGTCCAATTAATTAATTCCTCCCTAAAACTACAATGCATCCTGCACGTAGAGATAATTCTGATGTTTTTACAACGCGTGTTATCGCATGTTCCCTATTCTTCCGTTAGTGTCAATCGTGATTGATGAGATATAAGTTTTAGACAGCCACTAGTAAAAGCGGTTCATTCAGGGCATGCGTAGCGTGCTAATAGTTCAATTTTTATAGCACTAGGGCTGAAAGTAAGACAACGCTTAAGTGTTCTGATAAATCTGTGATTACAAGAAAGAAAACAAAATACTTTAGTCTGACCGCATCAGCTTCTACTGACCTCAATGTATGATGTGTATACTTGAAGTAAAAT
This sequence comes from Acheta domesticus, assembly GCA_031308135.1. Classification (NCBI taxonomy): domain Eukaryota; kingdom Metazoa; phylum Arthropoda; class Insecta; order Orthoptera; family Gryllidae; genus Acheta; species Acheta domesticus. The sequence continues at coordinate 89,211,232 of JAHLJT010009436.1, read as the reverse complement.
AAAATGAAAGTCAGTAGGAATGTCTAAAAAATAAAGAATGACACACAAGGCAGAAAGTGATTTTATTTTGCCCATAGGATTCCACCACTCGCTCTATCAGCTTCGTGTCGCTACATTTCCTACTCGCAAAATAAAATGACACTTTTGCCACTCGTATCATAAATAACTATTATTACACTATGTAGTAGAACATTATTCTGAAACATATTACACTGAAGTGTTTCCTTTTAATTTTTCACAAAACAAAAGTGTGACTGCATTTTCACAAACAATCTTAAGTTATTTTAATGCCGCTCTCTTCTATTCACAAACAAAATTACAACAAGCAAAAAAACAGTTGTCGACCGGACGTCGTCAAAGGTGCGTGGATGCCGCGAGTGCTCTCGTCTGCAACCAGTTCGTTCTTATTTCGTCTGTGAAAAAAGTGTGTTTAAACTGTGAAATAGGTAAAATCAAAGTGTTTCGCACCAACAATCCTTCTCAAGAACCAGTACATCCTGAGATCGTGTGAGGCGACTTCTGAGTACAGGAGTCATCTCTACATAACCTCAAAATGACGACCCCATCAACAGGTAATCAAAGTTACGTATCAGCAGCTAAGAAAGACATTTTCCCAACCAAAGAACAAGCTATCGTAATAGATGCAATTGAAGGAGTTCCTATTAATGATTATATTAATGCTGTCGGACTACTGATAAATCCATCTAACATTAGATTTGTATCAAGAATTTCACAAAATCGAATATGTATGTTCCTAGCAACAAAAGACATTACTAAAAGTATAACTGAAAACCACTTATCTATACAAATAAATGACAAAAAACTTGAGATCAGACCATTAATATCTCAACACAAAAGAATTATTCTATCGAACGTATGTCCTGTGATCCCACACGTAATCATAGAAAGAGAATTGGAAAAACTTCAAATTAAACTTGAATCACCGATTACATTCCTCAGAGCTGGAATTTCCGCACCTGGTTTTGCACATATTTTAAGTTTCCGTAGACAAGTTTATATTAACCCAAATGATGTAAATAAAATTCCAGAATCCATGAGTATTGAATTCGAAAATACGAAATACTGGATTTATCCATCCGCAGATAACGTAGCTTGCTTTATCTGCAAGAAGCAAGGCCACCTCGCCAAACACTGTAGCGAAAACCCATTAGTCATAAATGAAGTAACAGTATCTCAACAAATTACACAAAATGATCAAACACCAAGAACTTTCAAGCTCAAGAACTTTCCCCAGTCAAGAACGATCCTACCACAAATCAACCTAAAACTATGTACTCCCACAATACCCCAGAAACATCCTTTCCTCCACTCCCAATCTCTAAACGTGCTCTCTCAACTACTAATTCAAAATCAAGTAGGACTTCATCCATAAACAATGATGAAGATACAAAAAAAGAATCAAATGCCCAAAAGGAAACAATGACAATACAATAAAACATCCCACTACCAAAAAGCAGAAGATAGAAGACACATCTGATAAAACTGAAAATAATCTTGAAGCTCATCTACAACCTATCAAAGAAATCCTATCATCTACTAACAACCCATATGTACTAAACTATATACAACTGAAAAGTTTCCTTGAGAAAACAAAAGGTAACCCTAATGTAGAAGAAATTGCACTAGAATACCATGAAAACATACCTAAAATAATAGAATGTTTACGTGAAATCTACCCACACCTTAATGAACGTAGCATTAAAAATAGAATCACCAGAATAACAAAAAACTATCCAATACTACCACAAATGTTCACCAAGACTCATCATCAATCTGCAGTGAAAGTGAAGAAACTTTTATTATGGATATTTAATTTTCATAAACAAAGATTGTCACAGTTGGATAATGGTTATATCTCATGCAATTATAATAATATAAACTAATTTAATGGGAGAGAACATTATTCAATGGAATATTAATAGTTATTATTCACAATTAGAATACTTAAACTAATAATTGCAGATTTTTACCCTTCTGTTATCTGCCTCCAAGAAACTAATTTCAAAAAATAACCACTGTGCTAAAATAAACCAATACAACCATGTTTTCAAAAACAGAATAAACAACAATTATGCTTGTGGGGGAGTAACCACATACATACATAATAGTATCTTCTATGAAGAGATTCAACTCCAAACTAATCTAGAAGCAGTGGCAACAAAGGTGTTACTATCACTTGGCTACTTAACTATATGTAATTTATATCTCCCAAACAGTTATGATTTTCAAACTCAAGAAATAATTGAGCTTATTAACCAACTTCCTTTACCTTTTATCATAGTTGGTGATTTAAATGCTCATAGCCTCTCATGGGGCTCTCACAAACTTTGTAGAAGAGGGAAAAAAATAGAAAAAATTCTAGAAGACCCCAGCATAGTTCTGTTAAACACTGGCAATGTAACTCATATAAACAACAGTTCAAAAACTTTCTCTGCCATTGATCTATCCCTCTGTAGTGTTAGCATTGCTCATATAACAGACTGGACAACCCTTAATGACTCATATGGCAGTGACCATATCCCAATCAATATAACATTTCCCAAAGCTATCTCTCAGCAAATTCATGTTGAGCCAAATGGAAATTCTACCAAGCAGACTGGGATAAGTACCGTAAGATAATTTATAATACTTTAAATGAAAATTCATGGACATTAGAGCAAGTGAATACCACCATTGACAAAAAAGTGTCTAATTTTGTAAATATTATTATCAACGCTGCAAACCTTTCAATACCCAAATCATCTGGTAACCAACCCAAAAGACATACACCATGGTGGAATGAACAATGTCAAAATGCACTCAATGCATCCAAAAATGCTTTCAATAGATACAAACGTCATCCAAATACTACCAATGAACTTGAATTCAAAAGATTAAGAGCCATCACACGTAAAACTCTCAAAGAGCAAAGAAGATCGTCCTGGATTAATTACATTTCTAGTATGTCTGAACACACTTCCTCAAAAGAAGTATGGGATAAAATAAGAAGAATGAGAGGTATTTATAAATCTCCCTACCCTAAATCCATAATTACGAAAGAGGATAAAATCATAACTGATCTAACTGAAATCGCTAATGAACTGGCCTCAGTCTTCTCAAAAAACTCTTCAGATAACAATTATAGCAATGATTTCCTTGATATTAAATCTCATACTACACCAACTAAAGTCGAATCAAATGAACCCAGTAGCAACATAAATACTTCATTGGATAACCCTTTTAAACACCAAGAAATAAAAAGGGTACTTATGTCATCAAAAAATTCTGCAGCTGGACCTGACAACATTTTTAATATATTTTTGAAACAACTCCCTGACAACGGAATAAAGTACCTAACATCACTTATCAATGAAATATGGAAGTATAGTTCTTTTCCAAAAATATGGCAAACAGCCATTGTTATACCAATCCCAAAGCCAGGTAAGGACAATAGAAAATCAGAAACTATCGTCCAATTGCACTTACTTCTACTATGTGCAAATAATGGAAAAACTCATAAACAAAAGATTGGTGTGGCATCTGGAAAAAATTAACTTTATCTCTCCCCATCAAAGTGCATTCTTAAAACACCGATCTACAACAGATCACCTGTGTAACATTCATAATGAAATCTGTAATGCTTTTATTACTAAACAACACCTTGTAGCAGTTTGCCTCGACATAGAAAAAGCATACGATATGACATGGAAAGAACGAATACTTACAATACTAAAAAGTATTGGTATTAATGGAAAACTTCTCAATTTCATCTCCAACTTTATGACCAACCGTCGAATCAGAGTTCGAATGAATGGCTGCCTATCAGATGAAACATCAATCCAAAACGGTATACCACAAGGAGCTGTATTGAGCACCACCCTTTTCCTGATTGCAATTAACGAAGTTACTCAACTTATACCTTCCCCCATTAAAATATTACTTTATGCAGATGATATCACCATTACCTGCAGTGGAAAGAACCTAAATACAACTCAAGAAATGATACAAGAAACTCTGAATAAGATAAATAATTGGGCCAATAGATCTGGGTTTAAACTATCAAAAAGCAAATCCCAGTATACAATTTTTAATAAACTCCGTAAACCCACCAAAAATTTCAAAATCACTCTTGAAAACACGCCACTCAGAAGAGCTCACACACCTGAAAATCTTGGGGTGTTACTTTGATGAAAAACTCACCTGGAAAACCCATATTAAATTACTTAAAGCTGAATGTCTCAAACGAGTAAATATAATAAAGATGATTTCTTCCCTTAACTGGGGCGCCAACAAGATAATAGTAATAAATACTTACCGTTCATTAATACGATCTAAAATAGATTATGGATCAGTCATCTATTCCTCTGCAAAAGACAAAGTACTGGATAGCTTAAGTCCAATTCATAACTCCTGCCTTAGAATGGCTATTGGAGCTTTTCGTACTAGCCCTATTAGTAGCATTCTGGCTGAATCAAACGAAGAACCATTATCCTTCAGAAGAGAAAAATTGAGTATTTCCTATGCTCTCAAAGTAGCCTCAAAATCCTAAAAACCCAATAAATAAAATTATTTTTGACCATAAATACTTTACCAAATTCCATAAACAACCATCGTACCCTAAACCCATATCTCTTCAAATCCATAATATATTATCCAGAACTATCCCTAATCTTCCACCAATATATCAATATAAATCTTTACCTGAACCCCTAGAACTTCTCCATGTACCCTCAATAGATACAACTTTGACAAAATTCCTCAAGCAAACAACAAATCCTATAATATATCGAGATTTATCAATCCTCGTTAATTTGAAACTGGTTTGTTTTTACGTCTTTCATTAAAATTAAAACCCAATAATAAGTATTACACAGTCAAAGTAATGTGAAACGGTATCGTGAAGCAAAGCCAGCGAAAGAGCGATATGACACGCGTTCTACTGGATACTTCGTGCTCCACTTCTCCATTGTCGCGGCGGCCGCGGCAGGCGGAAACCGCAGTACGAGGTGGCCTCCGAACGCGCCCGCGCCCGCACCGGCGCGGCGCCCGCGCCCGCGGCTGAACCTGCCTCGCCGAAGGCAATCGCACCGACCCGCGCGAGGCCTTCCACGCGGCTACTGGCGCTATGTTGGGTCGCCGCGCAACCTGCCTTCGGCCACCGCCGCCTTTTAATGGAGCTCCAGCGGCACTTGGGAGTGTGCGTCGCAATGACCTGCATTTTATGCGACACAAACAGTCACGCGATACTGCAATAACTTTGTTTTGAAAATACGACATATGAGTACATGAGCACTTCCTTGAGAATACTACACCAATTTCATTCGTCCAATTAATTAATTCCTCCCTAAAACTACAATGCATCCTGCACGTAGAGATAATTCTGATGTTTTTACAACGCGTGTTATCGCATGTTTTCCTATTCTTCCGTTAGTGTCAATCGTGATTGATGAGATATAAGTTTTAGACAGCCACTAGTAAAAGCGGTTCATTCAGGGCATGCGTAGCGTGCTAATAGTTCAATTTTTATAGCACTAGGGCTGAAAGTAAGACAACGCTTAAGTGTTCTGATAAATCTGTGATTACAAGAAAAAAAAACAAAATACTTTAGTCTGACCGCATCAGCTTCTACTGACCTCAATGTATGATGTGTATACTTGAAGTAAAATAAAATGAAAGTCAGTAGGAATGTCTAAAAAATAAAGAATGACACACAAGGCAGAAAGTGATTTTATTTTGCCCATAGGATTGCACCACTCGCTCTATCGGCTTCGTGTCGCTACATTTCCTACTCGCAAAATAAAATGACACTTTTACCACTCGTATCATAAATAACTATTATTACACTATGTAGTAGAACATTATTCTGAAACATATTACACTGAAGTGTTTCCTTTTAATTTTTCACAAAACAAAAGTGTGACTGCATTTTCACAAACAATCTTAAGTTATTTTAACGCCGCTCTCTTCTATTCACAAACAAAATTACAACAAGCAAAAAAAAGTGTATCTTTTGGAATACAATTTTTGAAAAGAATTTAAGACCATCACACGAGTCATCAAAATTTTGAAATTTAACAATTAGCTTTTTGCATCCTTACACTATTTGCTACAAGCTATCCAGCTACCTTACTACCCAGGAAGCAAATTATTTCCTCGCTTCTGAAGAAATCGTGACACACACGTTGCTCTGGTTGGGGCAGCTGAGTCAAGACCGCGCAGCTAGAATTCTATAGCTGTACAATATCGCCTCTATTAAAATGTATTGCCCGGCTCCCCGCAGCGGCAAGGCGAGGCGAGGCGTGGCGAGGGGCGGCGCGGCGCGGCCTGTGCGTGACAAGTCACGCTCCCTGCTGCACGTGCGAGCGGCCTTAAGGGGCGAAGCGGCGCGGCGCTTCGTGACTACGCAGGCGGCGCGGGGGCGGGGAGGGGGGCGGATCGCTGCGTTTCCGCTCCAGTAACCTCAGGCGTCTCCGCACCGCGCCCGCGACCACGCCCCCCGGCGGCGCCGCAAAGGTTCAGACGCACGGAAGCCCGTGGGAAGGCTCCAACGGTAGCGCATCTCAGGGACACACCTTTGGGTCTGATTTATTCTCCGATTTAAATAGAGTAACTGGATACCCGAGGTCGCTTAGGCTGAAGGGTCGTAGCTGCCTCGGATCGAAGGGTCGTGGGTTCGAATCCCGCCGCGGACATGGATCCTTGTTTGTGTTCGTGTTGTCCTTAAGGGTTTATCCAACAGTTCCCTCCACAGTTAAAGCAATCACAGTGATCGTTATACGACCAAGTTGTTAAAAAGCGACATTAAAAAAATCAAAACTTTGGACTTACGATCGGTAGGGTGGTCCAATCGGGAGCTTCAATACCAAAAATTAAGTCGTAACAGAGCTTTCAATTGGATAATCGTAATCAGGTGATCGTATGGCAAAAGTCAATAAATCGAAGAATAAAACTTGATTTTATTTCCAATACAAATACCACTTACTAAGAAATTTTGTTTAAAATAGAAAATTCAAGTATCTGATTTTTGAAATGTTTGTATTGGAAGTACCTTCTATCTGTGTAAGTTTGTAGATGGAGCCGCCGCAAAGCAATGTCAATATTATTTCACTGTCTCCAACGTCCTTTGAAAACGAAGGAAAAACTGAATTTTAATTTTCAGTTTAATGGAATGAGAAAGTATTTATCAGCATTGTTTTGGTTTTGGATAACTCCTATATAGTCCGAGCGGCTTAACGATTAATTAATAGCGGACAATGTGTCATTATAGTCTGATATTTCAATTCAAAATTATGGTAATTCCATGTTTTCAAATTAATGTAATGTGTCTGGTAAATGCCATCAGTATTCGGGTTGAATTAGCCAGGAAAAAAAAAGAAACTCAGCGAAGACATTTTAGTATTTGAAAAATTTGATTTGTTTCAGAAGCGAGAAGTGTTGACTTCTCATGGTAATATATACAACCTTCTTTAGTGAGTTGACAAAATATTAGCAAACAATAATGAATTGCATATAATTCTAAAAAATCTATATTGTTCAAATATTTCAAATAATTTAGTTTACTACAAGTACCAGCTTTTGTACATCTTCAATAACAATAGAAAAGAAAACAGCAAACAAAAACCTTACAAAACACATGCAACAATTTTGTCTGGGATCACCAAAGCTCCTCTGCAATTCGCGTTGCACTCGAGCCGCGAGAAAAGGAAAAACGAAAGCGGTCGTAAGCTGCGTCAAGAAACGACTGGCGCCCGCACTCCAGCACGACGTTACGCGAAATTTACGAGCTACTAGTCCTGATCAGATAAAATCTAAATTAGTGTACTTCTCAAACTACAATGGAAACGTATATTACGTCGCTCTCGGAATCTCAGTCAAAGCTCCCCTCAAGATCCTCGCACCAACGCAAACTCGTGACAAATGGTGAACAGCGTTTATAAATAAAGCAAAAAATTACCTTTTTTCATTCTTGTCTTCCTATACAATACAATCCTATTTACAACAACAAAGAAACTCCTTCCTTTTATATGTAATAGCAATTGCGATATTGACTTTTATCCTCCAAATACGTAGTGGTCAATCGAATACCATCATTAGAGAAACTTCAAGAATCTCTTAATGTCTTACCCAAACAAAGCAGCAAGTGTCATTTTCATTGTCTTCGTTCGTATCTTCTGAAGACATTTCAAGAAATTATTGTCGTAAAAATTTGAGTTTCCGTGCGACTCGTAAATTTCAACGTAAATAACCAGAAGAGCAGACGGATGACCCACGTCTCACAAAGCTTCCACGCAAGATACATCAAAATTTAACCATGACATCTCGTACTACAGCCATGTTTGTCATGTCTCCTACGTCTGCTATCGCTCTATGTTCGACTGGCTCAAAAAAACAGATAATGTGTTACTGCGCTGGCTGTTTATTGCGCGGTATGCGAAATGTCACGCATTCCAGAGGAATGCCGAGGTTGCGACTCAATTAACACTCTGAAGAAGCCTCCGTCGACGGACGTCGCGCTGTCCTTTCCTTCTAACGCAATCGCATACAACACGCATCCAAGCGTGTTATTCGTCAAGTCTTACACACGCATCAAGTAGAGTCAACAGAAGACGCCGAAGAAAGGAGAAATGAGAAGGAGCTTTTCTCACCTGTTGCCTCTGAATACCGCCGCGGTCTCACCACGAATCGGTCTACAAAGCAACCTCTCGCAGGTACCCTCCTCCGTCCGTCCTATTCAGACGACCAGCAGGTGCGCGGCGCCTACAGAGTGAGACGGCGGCGACGGCGGCAGGTTGGAGGCGGGCAGTAGACTGGGGAGGGGGGGAGAAGAACCGTGAAGCAACCTGCGTTCCGGCTCTTGCGTGAGGGCTGCGAATCCGCCGGAAGTGACTTCAGCCTTCCGCAGAGCGCCAGGTGTCCACGAGCGCTTCTACGCGAAGACAGAACTTGAGGTGAATAGTGAGCGGGTGCGTAAAGAAAGTAAGTGATGAGATGTACGGAATGGATTAAGTGAAAAATTAACAGACCCTTGGATCAGTATTACCATTTAACATCAGTTAAAAGCCCACCCCATAGGCGACTGCGGAGCTTATAAACCACTCAAACGAGTGAGTGGGGATTGTGTAAGCAGAATGGTGGAGGGAGAGTGGCGGGCGATTGTATGTGTTGGGGGGAGGGGGAGGCTTCCGTTCCGCTGCTCTGCGCTCACAGTATGCAAAAGCTCGCCATCCTCCAGGCCCTGGAGTCTAGCGGGCGGTGGGGCAACGGGAGAAACCACTGCCAAAATCCCGAGCGCTTTCTAAACGCGGCCACCTTCGCCGCCACCGCCTTCCGCATGCGTTTTCGCAAGCGGTGCAGCAGCGAAGCAACAGCTACTGCAGCTTTTCGCACGCGCCGAGGTCTCACAAAGAACAGAACCTCCTCACAGCTAGGCGTCAAATACAAATAGCTTCTTGGCTTAAGACAATACATGTGGCAATAAGAAATCCAAGTGATGTGACAAAACATTAAACTTCTTTTCACTATTGATGACCGAAATAACTATACGTAAAAGCTGTATTAAAAAGGATTGTTATCCGCACTTCCTTCTCTTATCACAGAACTTTCATAAATTGTCTTAATCTGGAAGTCTACAAAATGTAATTAGAAGTATTGCCAGTAGTACGACTGAAGACACTCAGCAACTCTGAAGGCACAAAACATTTACGCGAAAATGGAATACACTACAAATAACTATCAATATTTTAAGAATTTAATGAGTGCAGCCGGTTGAATAATTAAATTAAAGTAAGTCTACAGAATTCTTCTCTAGGATGTGAGGTTGCACGCGCGCGCGCCTCAAACAACGGTAATTTTTTAGTTAAGTGAAGTTTCTTTAGAAAATAGTTTTTACCGGCTATCTTGTGAACAATGTGATCAATAATTATACAATTTTGTCATTGCCTACGAATTCATCAGCTCCCCTCAGTATAAAACAGACTTCTTGAAAAATGACAATTTTTAAGTTATGCTCACATTTCTTGTGCACTGACGATATACTGATGTAAGATTGTTTAACCTGCACTTGAAACTGCTAGGAAACATTAACTAAGAACTACGAAATAATCCGCATGATTAAGTTGAAAATAAATCAGAAAAACTGCAGGAAACATACCGTATATTTCTTCATTACAAACATTTAAATGCAGCACACTGGTGATCTCCAAAATCAAACATTTCATTTCCAAATACGGTGCTGCATTTACGTGTTTCGTTTCGATACACTTTTACCTTCATTCATTCGAAGGGCAATGAGCATTATTTTCTTTTGAGGCTTCCAATAGTTTTCCTAATCTTTCCCTTTCCTTTAGCCGAAAATGTTTTCGTTTGGCCTTCGGTACTCCAGGGATCATTCGCAGAATTGGAAAATCAGCAACGTCGTTTGGTTGAATATATTCATATGACGTACCGCTATCTTCCAAATCCCAATTCTCCTCTGTTTCAGGAAGTGGGGGATCAGCTGTCGTACACCACTTTCTAGCCTCCAGATTCTCGTCTTCAGTCGCGTAAACCATTTCGTCAAAAAGACGTTTGTGCTCACAAATATTGAGATGGAAAGGCAATTCAATTTCTGGGACATGATGCGTTTCATTGAAAGGACAAATTACGATTTCAGAAATCGGATAGTTTTTTCTGCATTTTGTAAGATGATACTGCATCCTAGATTTCAATATTTGATGAGAGTTATTGTAAGGACAGCTCAGATAGGGGTCATTATGATCTTGAAACTGCATCCTCACACCATTTATAGTGGAAATCTAAAGTTCATATAAAAGTACCCAGTAAATGTATCTTCCGCAAAATTCCTTCATGAGATTAAGAATCAATATAGCTTCATAAAAAGTGCACATAAGCAACAACAGGAAACTCAAAGTTCTTCCACAAAAGCAACGGAAACAAAATGTCGTCGATATTCTTCTCACTGTATTGTTGTTCTGCAATATACACACAGGTTGGCCAACACAGATTATAAGCGCTTCTATAAAAAAAAAGTACTTTGAGGAAATATAGCATATATATTATATTTTATTGAATAAAACATTTTGACAATCCGAATAAGTATTTGAAAATTTCACAATACTTCTCGGTGACATTATAACGATGTATTCGACGCTATGCCGAAAAAAAATCCAAATGTTAGGCCGAGAGAGTGATTAGTCGGGGTAATCTGTACCCTGCGAGCCGAAATACCGGAATTCTTTCTCCGCTGGGTTCGTTCTCCATCCGCACGTAGGTTTGGGCGCGTCCTCCCTCTGACAAGCGAGGCGCCGCACAGCGCGGCGTCGGGTGGGGTCGGAGCGAAGGGCGGGGTCTGGCACGTCGCCAGCACGCGTGAATCACACGTTAGGTATATCTGGGCTCGTCCGCTGGGAGCGGTCGCGCCGCAAAGCCTTCTAACCGAGCACTCGTGAACTGTTCGCCGAAGGGCGGGATAACATATAGCTAGATTTTTTTTAGTAAACATGTTGCTCTCGATACCGCAGGTGGTAAATTATTATACAGAACATCACTCGAAGATCTGCATTCAATTGAAAAAAATTACAATTATCCAATTTAATTATAAATTCTGAAATTCCAGAAAACTGTCTGCATGGAGTCGAGAGCGCCTGCATCTATAAATACATTTATCTTTCAAAAAAATAATGAGTGATTGTACGGGGATGAGCAATCATATAAATGGGGATTTTACGAACTTGTTTATCTTTCTAACGTTCGGTCCAGTGCTGATGTCGAGAAAGTTAGTGAAGCACCTCTTACAACTTATACGTTTCTCAGCTAACTCACAAATATTAAGAAGCACAACGTATCAGAAGCAAATAGTATTGTTGCTAGTACAGAACAGATGATCACATGTCCACTACCAAAACTCTCACGTATTTTTGAAACGTATTGTCCAACTTTGAGATGGAAGTACCTCGCAAGGAAACTACTAAAATTATCAACTCGAATAAATCGACACGTGGTGAGTTTTGGTCAGAGGGGGAGATGGATCTTTTGTGAAAAGGGAAGTGGTACTCACGTCTGGATGCTCCTTCACCGGCACGTACACCTTCTCGGTGAGTGTTGTGGGCTGACCCTCCGCCTCGGGCAGCACCAGCGGTTCCTTGCGCGTGCCGTTGATCTGGAAGAGGCTTGACCGCACCTTCGCGATCTCTGCAACACACAAAACGTGGATCGTTAGAAGGGCGTATGAAAGCTCTTAGAAGAACCAGCGATGAAGGCCAAGACGACCATTATGGGGTGAAATACATTCATTTTATCCTAAAGTCAAAAAAAAAATCAACTTCACTCAGATTCAATAAACGAACATATTTCGTACTTCAAAGAAATAGGAATGCAGTTCTAAATTTCACAAATATTTAATACATGACTGACAAGTCACTTCTCTAAAATCCTGAAATGAAATTTGTTTGATCAATGATTTTAAAAATAGTGGTAGTTTTCACGAATCACTAAATACTTAAGACTACAGTGTCTGGTTCTTTTAGACGAACGTTTGAGATTTACATCCTGAAGTAATATTTTTCTCATAATTCTTTATAAAATGACCAATTTCATTATCATATATCATAAAAACAACATAAAAAACCACGTCAAAGTTTTAGCAGCCTTGGTAAAACAGAATGTAAAAAGATAACGTATCCCAGATACGGCACAACTCGGATGACAGCCGCCATCAGGCCACACACGCTGGCTCGCGCTCGGGACAAGGATCAGGACGCATCGCGTCGACAGGCCGGCACTCGACCCGGCCGCTCCGCCGAGCGAGCCGGGTCGACACCTGAACCCTCGAGCGAGACGAGCCCCCCGGTCGGCTGCGGGGCAGGAGGGGGTCGGCGCGGACAGGTGCTACGGGCACAAGTGCAGCGCCAGCGGCGACGCACGCCGGTCCGCCCTGCACCCTGCTCCGCCCCCCCCTCCCGCACACATTCCACGAGGCGTCCCCACTGTAAGTCAATTGGCCCGAGAGGGCCCTTTGAACAGGGAGCCACTAAACGACCCTTTGTCATTCATATGACTGCGTGGCGGCGGAAGGGGCCGGTGGCGAGCGGGAGGGCGGGCAGCCGGGCGGGCGGACGCGGGCGCTCGTGCGGGCCCAGCCAGGCTTTTGTCCCCCGTGGCCGCCACTCGATCCGGGCGGCAAGCCATGGCGCGGGGGGGGAGCGGGGGGGGCGGGAGCGCTCTCGCACAATGCACGCGCGACGCCGGCGGCGGCGGCGGACGATCGTCTTGCGCGCGCAGTCCACAAAAGTCACGGAGGCAGCGGACCGGTGGCGTCTGACTCTTGAGACCCGAAAGAAAGAGGGAAGGCAATGCGGGGGATCACTCTGAAGCTAAACCGAGAAATAACAGGTGGACTGCTGGAAGCGAAAACAAAAGATGCAAAAAGCAGTGGGATATATGTATCTGAGTGAGGCGGCATGAAAGTAAGGGCACTACCGAAGCTCGAACATGTGGAGATATTAAAAATTACGAAGAGAAATCTTCGACGAGTTGGACGAGCAGTTACGCCCAGAATAGGCAAAAGATGCCCAGAAGGGACAAGATTATGGAGTTAAGTTACCTACAACTAAAAAATGGGGGCAACAGTGACGGAAAGGTGAGAGGCTTCAAAGGGGAGGCGAAGTGAGAGGATTGAAGGAAAGCTTCTGAAGTAAAGCAGAACTAATGATGCGACCAATCCACCTTAAAGGGGGAGGCAGCAAGAGTCATAGGGGAATGCGTACAATGGAAACGACCGGAGCGGGCAGAGGAGGGAGGTCGAAACGGAGGTGAGGGCCTTGGGAAGCGGGTGGAGGCGGCAGGCAGTGGAAGCGCAGCCGCGGCGGCGGCGGCGGCCACCGCTCCAACAACAGAGGCGCTCGTTCCCCGTCTGTCAAAACTTATTAGCGCGCCGCCAGAACACCAGCGCCCGAATTTACGACGCCTCCCCCCCTGGTGGCGGCGGCGGCCCACGCTTCGGCTCAGAGGCGCTCGGGCCATGACGTCGCGCCGGAGTCTGGGCCCTTCGACGGCGCGAGAGGGACTCCGGCTGTGAGGCTCACTTGTGCACTCACAAACACTTGGAAATCGATTGCTCAAGAGAAAAGGGAAAACAGTTTTCAAACAAATACGAAAATCGAATCATGAAAGTAATAAAGTAATAAGATTTCTTTTCTTAAATTCAGACATTGAGTTTGCATGTTATCCAAGTGCAGATTCGACGAGGGAGACTCATAATGTACACTGTTAGAGATGCTCGATTCTTAAAAGGGATATTTTGAAACAAAAATCCGAGTAGTGAATACGAAATGGCCTAAATAAAACGAAGTATTAAATCACTTGGTGTTGGACTGTTTTTGGTTTCCTCCTAGCTGCTTCTTAAATAATTTTATACAGCCAATATCATTTCCACGTAAAAATACTGATCGTATGATTTCTTAAATCTTCCTCCTTGACGCAACCGTGTAAAAAAGAAAACGCTCTTCCTCGTATGCATACCATTTAACAGTCATTAAATGCTATAACAACAGCGTTTTTTGTATGATGAAGCTTATTTTTTATTCTCCTATTTTGTGGTAACCTTTTAGCCCCATCTCTTCACTCAATGCTCCAACCCTACGGACCGCACGCGTCAGAACGTGATGCAAAGCGATGGGATCAGGGAGCGAACTCTTCCACGTGACGGCAATGGCAATGTATTCCACGGTGTTTTTATTGTCCATTGTACGCAGTCTCTTAACATTAGAAGATAGACCACCTTTTGAACTCATTAGGCACACATTACTATTATGGACCATCAGTTCATATTCACTAATTCCAATTGCCATGCAAAATTACAATTTGGAGAATGGAGAGCAATTGTAGCGTGAAACGAAACTAATGCAGTGATTTCAATAGATGCCCAATAGGTAAGTGAGTTGACTTCAACGAAGAAAACGACTCATCAAGTGCACGATGAAGAGCACTCCGAACTGGAGTTATCACATACTCCACATATTATTTAATAAAAAAAAACGGACTGTTTCCTAATTTGGAATACATCACTATCGTCCCAATAAACTGTCACGCTTCTAGAATGACAGTGGAAAGTAGTTACGGTAATTCTTAATGTCCTGTTGTTTTTCTGTCCAAGAAAGAACTATGCCATGAAATTATACATTTCTCTTTATAGACGTTTGAGTCCACATGAATTACATTTTAAAATCTTTTTAACGAACTCCATTTCTTTCTTTCAGATGGTCATTGTTTTAGTTACTGAGAGATGAACTGCACCATTTCAGCATTTTACTGCCTCTTGCTAGTGATAAGCAGCATTAATTCGCATTGCTATTTTGTGGCTCTCAAATTTCTAATTATAAGATTAAATAAATGACTCAAAGTATTAATACAGTAAACAGCACACTTTTAGCCGTACCTATCAGAATTGGTTAAACCAGCGGAAAAATAATGTATTTGCGCTCAAGTCCATTTTAGTAGTAAAAATTATGTACTTTCTTCTCTACAAACATTTTCTCTCGACATTTGGTTCGAAAACTTCACTGTACTATAATATTCATAAACATTCATGACATACAGAAACACGTTATAACAGTTTAAATAAACAAATAGTAAATGACGAATGAATTTTGTTCTCCTTATGAGCAGAATGCAAGTTTGTCGGACATCAGACATTCAAAAATATAGCGCAATAGAAATACCAGCCGGAGAGAAAATCACCAATCTTCTCATAAATGCGTTGGAGTTTGCCATAATTTCAGGAGATTATACCAACTGAGGACAACATTATTCATTCTATGCACAGCATAGGGCGACCAGCATCCGCGACTGGCTCAGGAAAGCGCTCCCGAAGGCGGGGGCGGAGTCGGAGGCGCTGACGAAGGCAGCGGTGGAGAGGGAGTCGGAGGAGGTGTTGAAGGAAGGACTAGAGGCGGTGGAGGCGAGGGCGAAGGCGAGGTGTGGCGCAGGCGGTAGCAGGAGCGGAGGTGGGAGCACCGACGGGGTAATGTCCGCAAGACAGCGGCAAGGCCAGCCCCCCCCCCCTCGTACAAGGCCAGCGCTATAGGCGCGCTTCGATTCATAAGCGACCGCAGCCGACCCCAATAAACGCCTGCCGCGCTGACCCTTCGCCAGCTGCAAGCGCGTCGTAATATATTTTCTTCTTCTTTGACTAAATGTGTTTCTTACAGATACTCTGTAACTAATAAATGGTATTACTTGTTTCTACATCAAATTCTGTGTTCGTTGACAGATGATCTTACCTAAGGAAAACCAAATCTGCAATGATAATAGTTTTCTTTTCCAAGACGACGGGGAAGATACGGGAGAAATATTTTCTTTTCTTACGATTACCGATTGTATCATCTACACGTCGTTAGTCACAGAGTGAATGAGATGGAGTGATGGCCGGATAGATGGCAGATATCTTTAGTCTCGCAAGGCCCTGGATTGCTTGCTCCGATTTAGTCGACACGCGGGACGTTGGAAGTTGCGAGAGGGAAAGCGCGGTTCCCGTCGACACTCGCGTCATCTTATCCCCTTTGACAGTGAAACTACGCGTTCCCTTCTACGTTTCTTCATCCGGCGATCGCAATCTTAGCTTAATTAATTTTGCCGCCTCGAGGGAGGCCAATCACCATCTCCAAGATTTAGGAAACCCCAGGAAGCTGAAGAAATATCTTGCGAAGGCAATGGCAATGGAAATAGTGACTCGTTCTTTTCCTTTTACGTCAAAATGTCGTTGTTGGCGTAGTTCATCCAAGTTTCATAATCCTGTTTACTTTTAGGATTATTTTCGGCGCCATTTCATAAAAAATAATAAGTCCATACACTATTCGGAAACAAGAATTATAGATATTTCAACACACAATTTTTGCAGTGTTACATAAATAATAATATTATAAATTAAGTAAAAATAAAAGCTCACCAAAGTGAACATTCTTTAAAGAAATGAAATGAATCCTCCAAGTTCTTTCAAATGAGTTGTCATCCACCGCTGGAAATGGTCTGGTCTGGAGAGGGAGCGTTACAATCAGTACCAAGCATTAGGGGAGCCACCATACCCCTCTGGCAGATCGCAGTGGATGGAACTAAATACTGTTCCCTCAAGTTTTAAAAGAAATCATTAACGACTTTTGTAGATGGTGTGGGTGCTTAACACTTCTGTAGAGGGCATGGGAGGCTACTCTTTTAGACACTATACCACCAAGAAAAAATGCCTAATTTTATTTTTCTCAATCTATCCTGAAGTTCATTTCCCAAAATTGTCAAATTCTATCTCATAAATACCAGCAATTTAATTTGAATTATTTTACATACAATGTCTGCCTATCTCAGAATATGATTCAGCAAATTACAAGAGAAAAGGTGGAAACAGTTGTCAAATACCGACGAGCGATTATACACAACTGAAAACTCATTTTAGACTAGATATCAGGCATTTGGAAGAACTTCCCCACGCTTTCCATTACACCCTCCTTGGGCTCGAAATGACATGTAAATATTTGCAGGTTTACAAATCAGGTGCACCGTTTTCAGTGCCAGGTCACCAGCCCAGAAAGCAAACCGAAAGACAAATATAAATAAATATTTTTAAAAACTCCACCTTCGCCAACAGTTTTGTGCGAGTCCCGAGACCTGCCATGACAGTAAGGGACTGTGCAACGTGAAGCCCGTGGGTATCCGGTTTCGGGCTGCAGCGAGAGTAGCGACTGCGCGGTGCAGGGGAATGAGGGCGCGAGCGGCGAGCAGGGGGGGGGGGCACGGCAGAAGCTTATGCCGCCCGCAACCGTAAAGTGACACCTCCCTATTAGCCGGTCTCCGCTTGATGCGGCTGTGTGCTCCGAATTCATTAGGCAGGGGAAGTGGCGGCGGCGGCAGCGGCAGCGCCGGGCCGTGCTGCTGTGACAGGCAGCTTCCGCCCGGGCACGGCTCGCCGCGGCGCGAAGAAGCCCTGCCTTCACCGCCCCTGCCACTTGCCGCCGCCGCCGCCGAATAAATACTATTATCTCCGTAACGCCTTATTTAACATGTTTCCAAATTGTACCTTTCTATCTGAAGTCTGGGTCATCAGATTATAATACTAATTGATTTATTTCACCGTACATGTTTCTATTGAACTGAGTTATTCAAGTCCAAAGAAGAAGAAAAAATTGTGATCATCCGTATTTAAAGCAAATTCATCACCATATTAAATTTCAAATTATTATTTCTTCACTTCATAAGCACAACTGTTAACTTACAACAAGCTTCAAAATCGACAAATGATGAAACACTGTACAGTAGGGATACGTGAACAATTCATGAGACACCCGTAATTTTTTCCACGAGAACTGCAGTTATAAGTATGCTTTTTGTATTTAGCTTCGATTGAAAGATAAAAAGTCCAAAATAATCTTATGTTTATAAAGTATGAGATTTACTTGCTAAATAGCTACCCTACAATTCCATTTTTTAAATTTCTACGAAGAATTAATATTATTGCAATATGATTATGCTCGTCAAACGCGTCTACTTTTACTTTTTCCCACATTCATAAGCCAATCGTTTAGGTTTAAAAAAATTTTACCTTTCGAAACAATACTTATTATTTCTCTTACAACCCGTAAAAGTGAATGATGAGCGCAGAGAAACGCAAATGATCGGTTCACGGCCTCGTGCAATCAATCGCTCACTTCACAACCAGATTTGCTGATTTTGCAGGTATACTGCAGTTTCTTACATGCATTGGAACGAGAACCGACGAGCGCGGGTTACGACACACGTGCAAGTAATGAAAAGAGCTCCTGTCAGGCTCTGAATCATAAATTTCTAGGATGCATTCACTTTCAGATTTCATAAAGCTACACCGGTGTTCAAGAACTGAATATAGGTTACATGAAGTTTCCTCATGTCCTTTATGTACGATTTTTGATGTATCGTTGTATGTGACCACAATGCAGGATCATTTATTCTCATTGTATGTACCGTACTAGCAACACGTGCATGGAGATATTTATGAACAAGAGTTCGACGTGTCTTGGTTTGGCTGTAAAGGAAATTCTGAAGTTCAACGACCTCAATGCGAAAGGTTAGCAGATGTTCTTACTATTTTTGGGTACGTGCAGGGATAACTGTAAACAACTGCTTCAGTTTGTTTTCACTAAATCCTAAAGAATTTTTTTGGAAACGCAACTTTTTCCTTCCAAGTGGTATCATGTTTGCAAAACTTTACGATGTGCAAATGCGCCCCAAAAAACCTTAACTTAATTACCAAACTTCCATATTTTATTGCATGAATATAAAGCAGTAACAAACAATTGCGAAATTTCAAAAAACAATATCAAAAGTGAAGACTGGTACAAGAAAAACGGAAAACACATTTCTGATAGCCTAAAGTTGCTAAGAACACATGCGACACTTTTAGTACAAATGCCATAGTTGAAGTCACAGTTTCAATTAACGATGCAAGAAACTAAAAATTATTCTTTCCAATTATTCAGTGTTTCGCCTAAGTGCAGTAAGGAGGGTGCTCCCACAGGACCAGAACAACCTTTGAAACATTTGAGGCAACAAGGGAGGGACATGTGTGTCAAGCCATCCAGAATACTTCACTCGCTATCTGCCATAGGAGAAAAAAGTAACAAAATATGCACAATTGAATAGGTTTTCGGTAGTACTTTCAACATAGTGTTATACTTTTGAAAATATATGAAAAATATAGTTATTTTCATGGGTTCAATGTACATAAGAAAACTAATATTTTATCGAAAAGTGACTCAATACAACAGCGAATATCCGTTGTAATACACGAATAGATTAAAACTTTGCGTGTTGGCGTTAACCACTGATTCCAACCAGACGCTGCGAAAGCCGATCCTAAAAAAGGTTTACATATTACACGTTCACACGCTGAACTCAAATAATGAGCCAACAGACCCGTCGAGGTGCTAAGGGATTCTCTTTTGAAAATGTATGTTCCTCCGCATCAAAAATTTGTTCCACCTCCACGTCAGGCTTTTCCATCGTACTGGACCCGTACGCCTGGCAGAACGTCCTCCTCAGGAGGCTCCCGTGGTGCATTTCGCCCCGGGCGGCGCGCGCGTCGCCCCCGTCGACAAAAGCGACAGTGACGCATTGCAGCAGAGGGGGCGGCGTGCGCCGTCCGTCAAATGCCCGGCCGCCACCGTCGGCACAAGAAATGCTCCGCCGCAACTACCCGAGGCCCCATTGTCCTCGGACCAGCATGCGATTGCCTAGTTAGTACATTTCACAATGGCCGCTCTTTCGATTTAATACACAGGCTCGTTGTTTGATCTATAACATCAATTGCACGAGCATGAAAGTCCCCCGAATTTCCGCTAAGAAGAAATTCATACTAAAAAGGATTTTTTGCCAGAGTTAATGCCTTTTCTGTGACCAAATACAAATCAAGAAAACTGGATAGAAAAGCAAATCTGTGTTGTTGTTATTTACGAGCAATACGAAATGTCACATCGGTTTTAACGCATTTAAACAATACAATGGACGTTTTACTTCCACAGCAAAAAAGAATTTTCTCTACACTGACTAAAACAATGGAAAAAATTGAAACAAATCAATAAAAATTAATAATCTTTTTCTAAGATATTGGGAATCTAGTAATTGATAATCCATCACAAAAGAGGAACATACATAATTGAGAATGAGAATGTGAAAGGAATGTTAAACCACTTCGCCAGAATAATTTCTTCGGGAGCTTTCCGTACTTTTTGTCTTTCCAGAAGCGTTAGTCGAAGCAACACGTGTTTATGAAAACAAATCCCTAATAGAGAAAGGACATTAAATGGCTCAGATATTGTGTAGCCCCTGTGTTCTGACGGTTATAAGCTCGCGCATTTATCTGGAATGTCTCTTGCTTACGAACAAAAGCTATGCCAAGTAAATTCAAAATAACTCAGCCAATGATATTGAGCGGTGTACCCCAGATGTCGATCGAAACGTATATTACACGTAAAACAAGGACCAAAAAGATGAAAAGTCACTGTCACTGTGAATAGCCGGGAAGACAATACCAAAGCAATGACTAACGATTTATTTTACGACTTTTTGTAAAACGTTCCTTCATTTCCAAACATTAAATCAAAATGATATCCTTAGAATAACGAACATTTCATGGAACTGAGATTACGTTAAACACCCTTTATTCTTCTCATTTATCCAAAATGCTAGTGAGGTCCCACGCACGTGGAGAGTGTGATGGCCGGGCGCCCAAGGGCAGCCAGGAGCCTCCGCGGACGGCCCCGCGCCGCGACGCCCCGCGCATGCAAGAGCAGCCTCCTCGGCCCCAGCGCACTGACGCGCGCCAGGCGACGCTGCCACCGCCGCAACAGCGCTCGCCCAACTACAGGACCCACAACTTAGCCTCCAACTGTTTACAAACACCGGAAAGCACTATGCGTTTCTGCAGCCTGAGGCCTGCCACCGTGTTGACAGATTCATGGATATGTTGTTTTGAACACTTGAGGTGGAGTCTGACGTCCACCGTTAAGTATCGATGTCACCAACCGATGCAGGTACTGGTCTAGACGTGACCAAGGGCATCAAAGAGACAGCGTTTTGATTCCGACATGTAAAGGTTTTATGGGAAGTAGCAGAATTCCGATCTTCTTCCTAGATCCTCAAAACATCTCTTAAAGTAATGTGAACATTTTGTGTAACTCACTCCATCAAAAATACAGAAATTTAATGCATTTTTAAAATAATATATTATGTATCATCCACGCAATCGCCTTGCAATAGGTCCCTAAAAGGTACTTCTTGTCAATTGAGAATCACAAATTCAAACTCTGGACTTGCGTAACTCCTAAAGAAAGCTCTTGTGTTGCGTTGGGAAGCAGCACACTTTCTAATCTCAGGTCGCTTCAAGAACATTACGCATTAAGTTGCAACAGTATTTCAAACATCTCGAAAAATAAGAAACATATTTGAAAATCTATCCAAATTTTCTCCCGCATGAAATACTTCGAAATTCCTCTTTCTGCGCCTATATGTGCCGCGCGGATCCGGCGTGTCCTGCAACAAATTGCAGGAAACGCGTTTCCACAGTCGGGATACGCCGGCCCCATATTTTAAGCGAGCTTCCACCGCCCATTAAATCTCAGAGAGAAGGCACGTTACCGGTGACGATGTAATTTGTTTCGATTTCGAAATCGGAACACGTCGTGTCCGTAACAAGACAGGCGGGTGGTCCGTGACGTGGTGGCTGCCACGCACCCGCGGCGATCTTTCAAACGCACGCTCGTGTCAGATCGCACGCGGCTGGCAGCCTCTCACCGAACACGGCGCACGATGACAAAATGTAGTGCGTGTTGCAATAAACGGCAGTTGAATCCTCACACTTCAGCTCAGGAGTAATATTACTTTTAAGCTATTTATTACATTCACGTTATTTCAATTGGTATGAAGGCTCCTTGCGACATAAGATTATGAGAACAAGATTGCTTTATCCATCACCGTGATGGTTCGCCATAGCTTTCATAGGACAGGTTTTTTGTCAGGTTATTTTTTGTGTGCCACCTAATCATAGTAAATTATTTGAATAAAATCAGAAGTCAGAAAGGGTGCAGCCGGCCAAGTTAAGTGAGCAAAAGTATTTATGTTAAGTACACAAACATTTGTCTGTGCTATCGTACCTTTGTAATCAGCCAGAGGGTGTTCCGAGTTCTCATTTTCAATCGGCGGTTCCATTCTCGCGTTAGCCTCCGCCTAGATCTCCCCCACTGCCCGCGTCGGCGAGAAGCAAGGTAGCGGAAGGGCGTGCGTCGCAGGCACCGTCTAGTGCACGTCGCTGACTACATTCAACGACTTCCGCTTCCTTTCGCGATTCCCCGCGGCTGACTCACCGGCAACGCCAGCCGTCTTAGTGCGCGGACAGAGAAAAATCTGTGACGGAATTTCTCTCACGTCTCTTGATTTAAAATGTTCTATAATAATGAATAAACGCAGAGTTTATTTGGTTAGCTTAATCGAAGAACGTTTGGGAGAAACGGATGTAGTCGAATGAGGTGAAAAGTACTCCCACAAAATCGATAATCGCGATACCCATATGAAAAGAATAAAGAATAGAGCATACAGAGAACAGAGATACAATAAGAAACGAGTTTTCACGTTTTATTTTTTTTCTCAGCTTTTATTGCATTATCAAGTAGAAAAAAATTGTACAGACGAAGAAAAATAGTTGAATTAAAATATAAATTAATTAAATATTAGTGAAATGCTTTTTCAATCACATTTGGCGCGAATTTCAAAGTTTTAAACTGATAAAATTAGTTTTATTATATTTTCACTGTATTATTTAAAACTCTGGGGGAAGGAGGAATGTTATGAGCCACATTCTAGGGAAACAAATGCGACAGTACTTCGAAGTTATCACGTCGAAAATCAATTTTAAAATCTTAAATTTTTTTTCTATTTGAATTTGGTACCAACATTGGTTGACAAAAACACCTTCAAATTCACCTATTTTCCCACGTCTCTGCATTTTTGTCAACATGATACATGCAATAGAAGCTGAGAAAAAAATAAAATGAAAAACACCTGTCTCATTGTATCTCTGCAGTAGATTGCCGTAGGAGGCCAATTTTTGTGAATCTACGGCATTTTTATTTTCTTTCAAATGAGCTATCGTCGATTTGGTTTGGGTGCACTTTTCACTTCCTTATGCGGCTATATTCTTTGGAGCAAACCTCGTGTTAGTTGACTTTATATGTAGTGCCATTTGTGGATGAAGTTAGTACTGCTTACTTCTGATTACCACTTGAAGTCGTAAATCACAGATAACCCAAGAAGGGAAGCGGGGGGTGTCTGTGAAAAGAGTGTATAGGATGTGCACGAATAGATGTTCCAACTCATTTTTTAAACATATTTTACATATGAACACATTTTGAAACTGAACGCTTGTTTTCACAATGGAAATACGTTCCTTTCATTGTGTAAATTTGATTTCCAATAATAGTTTCGATTTCAAATACAACACATTTTTACAAATTATTAATTGCATATGGATTTTTGGTATTTTGTCTGAAATTGTAAACATTTTAGGACGAACTGATTCAACTCATGAGTGAACGGTGTAATGACATTATCATATTTATCTAAATATGAACTTTTTCCAATTAAATTAGTGTTTTCAGAAGCTAGATTCATAACCCACCTATTATACGTCTGATCAAATGATCACGTTTGCGAGGCTCCTCTCATCCTTGTAACATCTTCACGGAGTAATTTTTGCAATGAACATCATCAACGATTTCGAGTGAAGCTACGTTCTGCGCGCAAGCAAATTTCTCTCAACTCGGATCTAATCAATGCTAAAGTAGTCAACAACATTGGAGTACCTACTCGCACTCAGCAATGAACACGCGAAAAAATCGTTTATGATCTCATAGAGTCTATGGAGCACGTTTTCTTAAAAAAAGATAAAGTTTAGAAAAGCGATAACACGCACAATAAGATTTGAAGTACGGCGATAACATGCACAATAAGATTTGAAGTACGAATTGTAAGTCAGAGATGCACACTGGAGTGATATTTCCTGTCAATTGTCAATGAGGCATATACATACTAATTCAAATCTATGTATATTTTATCACCAGTTAGCATTTACGTGACATTTTCGAGTCCTAATAGAAGCTTACCTTAGATCCCTTCCGAGCGCCTCCAGACCTCCACATTCTCACTCTAAATGGAAGGTAAAGTTAAGCAGATTATGACTCACCACTTGCGAAAACTGACAATGTGAACCCAATGGAGATGAAGACATTCATCTGAGATTTAACTCTCTAGTACGCGTTAATAAATGTATTGTACCTAACAAAGGGTGACGGGAAACTGAGCTAAAGCTCACTCAGATACTGACAATAGCTTGTCCCAATTATTCATCAACGATTTCAAAGAAATTATGGGGCCAAGATGAAATCGTATCGCAAAATTCCTTTGAACTATTCCACGGTTTCAATCAAACGATTTCAATCACGACCAAAAGAAATGTTACATAAAGCAGACTCCCATCTACGTAAGGTTCTCTATGTTAACGTATGCACGCACGTAAGCATTAAGGGGTAGTCAAGCAATGCACACGAAACCGCAAATACGGAACCTTGCACATTTTGCCAACCTTCACCACTCACTCCGGCAGTTGTCGGCCTCTCGAATTACATCGCGCACGGCTTTGCCCATCCCTGGGCAACAAGTTCGCGTCTGCGGTTTTCCGGCATCTCGCATCTCGAGCGGTTGCGGTGAGAGGCCGGAAACGGTGAGGGAGGGCCCGCGGCGCGCGGCATCTCTGTGACGCGCGCGCCCCGCGGGAGCGGGAACCCCGCGGAGCGTCCGAGGTGGATTCGCACGACTCGGACCGCCGCGCCGCGGCGTCGCCCACCGCCCTGCGCGCCCCGCCCGCAGCCGACGGGCGACGAGCTGTAATTGCCGCGTGGCTGCGGGTCGTGGCCGGCCAGGCCCTGCGGAGGCCGGCCGGCCGACCACAGCGGCGCGCCGGGAAGTGGCAGGAGGAAATTTTGAAACGGCTAGTTGGAGATTAATGTTCTCTCGTTCTGCTTCAACCCGTGAGACCACTGGTCACACCGCAAAAGCGAATACTAATGTTGGTGATAATAGTAACGATTACGCACTAAGTTGTTGCATGGTAGTTACAAAATTACACTCAAAGATAGGAATAATCATACAGTAGTTGGTGATATCGCTCGATTAGATCTGTCTTGTAATAATTAAAATTATTTTACATTAGGAACACACTTGGCACATTTGATTTGGAGAATACTTTTCAGAAAGTAATATTAATTTCAGTGATGGCAATTGAAAAAAATACGAAAATACCAGCAAAAAATCAAAATACATCAAGTGCACAGCGTTGTTCACTGACTGACGACCGACGTTCATTTCCAAGTACTGCCACCAGTTTCGCGATCAGCTACCGATTCGGATTATGCAAAAAGTCGCATTTACTCATGAACACTATATAGCAGTGACGATACTGGCGGCAACCGCCGTCTTCTTGGGCGGCAGCAGGGGCAGGTTAGGGTGCGGCGCGCCTCTTTCGGCGGTGATATCACGCGGGCGCAGGCGGCGACGCCGGGGGCGCGCCCAGGTGCTCGCGACACGGCGACCCGCGCGGCGGCGGCGGCGGCTCGACGGCCGGCCGGCCGGCGGCAGCGTCCCCGCCCGCGCGCCTCCGCTTAATTAGCGGCTATTCCGGGCGGCCGGCGCCCTCTACCGCCACCGCCACCGCTGCCGCCCGGGGCGCGTGACGTCACGCTGACGTCATCCGCGCTGCAGGCCGTGGCGCTGCGCTTCGGCGTTCATCAATCGTTGTCAACTCCAATGCCGCGATGGCACGCGCCGGTGGGCGGGCTCGCATCCAGCACGATAGGCCTTCGCTCTATGTGAAAACAATCGCTCGTCGTGGAAAAAGTTAATGTAGTAGTCGATAGGGCCGCAATAGTACAAGAGTTGTTCACGTGGATGTTTAGAGTCCTATTTAGTAATTATTTATCGTTTATTAATTTGCATTAAGAGTTATGTTATGATTCAGATAATGGAATAATCTATGAAATAGAGTAATAAATCACGTAGACAGACGAATAATTTTAAAGCGTGACATCGAGGAGCAATTACTGAAATTTTCAACAAGTACGAAGTGCAGAAAAAGTACTTTTTATTTCGATTTCTATTATATCATCATTTCAAGATTATTTAATTAATTTAAACAAAGCTACTGGAGGTGCAGGATATTTTACTGAATCTACATCGTCAATGCTTTTTCCATGTTAAAATTTCTTTCAATACTGAAACAACAATCGTCTTTCACCGGTCAGTCAAGGGAAGCTGGAAATTGTACAGGAAGTACAGGAAATTTTGATTCTGCAACTCTCGGCAGATTAGTTTCCGTTCACGGATACTCGAAAGCGTGCCTCTAGGCGAGGCTCGTCTTTTTCGCAGCGCCTCCCGGAACGCAACCCGCCAGCATCGCCAGGGAAGCCCAGGCGATCGTGGCTTCGTGAGCGTGCGAAAACTGGTTTGCATTTCCTGCACAAATAGCAAGCGGAATCCTCAGCGCGCGCGAAGCAAATGCGTTATGCATGGGGCTGAGGGAGGAAGGGGGCGGTGGGGACGAATGCCAGCAGGCGACGAGGCTCGAAGCAGCAACCCCGCGCGCGAACAACAACCCGCGCTACACCCGAAAACGTGCCGGTGACAAAGAGATGACTGAAGCGGGGCGGGGGCGGGGCGTGGTGAGGGCGGGATGGTGGTGGTCACGGCGGGGAGGCCCGAGTCGAGGCGTGGGGACGGGGCAGTGGTCAAGAGGCGACGGGCAGAGGTGACGTGGAGCTGCTGTTGGGGCGGTGGCAGTGGCCATGGCGACGACGGCGGAGATGTGGCGAGAACGCGCGATGCATAATGCAGAGGGGGCGCGGGGCATTACCGTCGATGAGCTGGAGGCCCGGGCAGCACTTGAACGCGGGCCGGGGCTGCAGGAGGAAGAGGTACCTCAAGAGATTGCTACTCGAAACACACTTTAACTGAAGGGCTAACTGAAACACTTGACGTGTGAATTCCAATTCATTCTCTGATATAAGTAAGGAAGCAAAGTTGTCCATATTAAAAATAATGTTCTGTAACAGAGTTTTAGTTTAAAGATAGTATTTTTGTTACCAGAGCGTAAAGTGTTTTTTGTTACCGGAGCGTTCAACATCTTTTATTTTTGTGTGCACAGAGCAAAGACAGAAAGGACTCAACAATTAGGAAATGGAAATGAAATATTTCTACTACATTCTTAAATTCAGTTATACCTAATTCTGTTAATTAATACATCAAGATGATTTACTTGGTAATCACTGTTGAATCTTTATTTACAGGGGACTCCCGTGCGAATGAAATCATAAGAATGTTTAGAATGAAGGTTACCAAGAGTATTTTCATCACCAGAAGCATCGAGCATACTTGTCGTTAAATACACAATATTACATGAAATAAATAGACATTACTTCATACTCACACAAATAGAAATGAAATAAGGAGAGATAAAGACGGGAAAATATTTCCAAGCAGTTTCTTAAGACACAGATTCATTGGTGCAAAAGTTTAAACTATTTTTCAACGGTGATAAATAAGACTGCTCACACACAACCTCCAACTAGTGTCTTTAAAGTACATTCTGCAATGCAATGAAGAAAAAAAAACTATTATTTCGTACGGATTTTGACACACAACACGGAAGAAGTGCGTCATTTCTCCTGATGAAACAATTTTTATCGATCATACATCGTACAGCCTTGCTCATTAGCATAGGCTATTAACATTCCCATACTCATTACATCCATATGAAATAAAAGAGAGCGCCACGTCGCTTTCGTGTGTCACACACACACACACACACACACACACACACACACTTGCGGTAGGTGAAAACACATCCTACTTCAAAACATTCCCGCGCCAACAAAACGTCGAACCCACGTTCTACTGATCTAAGGCGGCCCGACACCACGGGACGCAGGCGGGGCGGCTCCGCGCGCATAGACGGTATCGTCTTCAAACGAGAACATAAAACTGCGAGGCGAAGCAGAAATCGGTAACACATTACACGGTGGGTGAGGAGGCCGCCACCGCCACCGCCGTCACCGCCGCCACCAACGCCGCCGCCCCCGTCGCGCCAGACCGCCAGAAGGGAAACCCGAACGCCATCGTTTATTTTCTCGCTGCGCGCGCGCGGAGCAGAGCTTCCTGGAGGAAGGCGCGCGTCGCCCGCGGCCGCAGAAGGCGCAGGAAGCGGCTGCGGTCGCGGCCCATTGCGCGCAATTCGCAAGAAGGGACGGAAAGGCGAAGGGCCACAGGCTACAGCGATGACATCAATCGAGAGAAAACCGTCAATTAATACCCTATTTACACGCTTCCTTTTAACTTACGCGTACAGATGCTTCTGGGGTTACAGAAGCCGCACTGTGCATGAGCAAGCTCGCTAAAACTCCTGAATCTTTCGTCAAAATGAATCATGTAAACTTGATATTAAATTGTTCATTATCACAGTCTTAGCACAGGAAAATAGTGAAATAAAATACAAGCACAGGGGAGTTTGGCCAAAGATGAAATTGATCGATCACTTTCTATTCTCTCAATTCGAAGTACTGAAGGAATAGAATTATTACAACTATGAGTGTTTACACAGCAAATCTGACAAATGCTCGAAGAATGTCCGAGCTCGAAGAAACAAACGAGACGCAGCCAAGGGCCATGAAAGTCACACTGATTGCTCTTTTCAGAATAGCGTAGCAAGAAATGTACAAACAAAACGAGGAGTTCGATAAAAGAGAGGAAAATAAGAGAGAGGAAATACTATCGATACAGAAAGTAACGATAACTGTAAAACCTGGAGGAGTAGAAACAAAAGGAGGGGAAACATCCCAAGGAAATGTGCGGCAAGTTTTGAATTTAGGTCGTTTTCGTACAATGATAACTAAACAACAATTTCCGACAAGAAACCAAGAGTAACTGTTCAATTCTAGACACATTTTACTCTTAGCAGGCCGAAGAGTACAAAAACGACAGCGATGATAAGTACCCAGAGCGCCCTGGTTGCCACGCCGAAAACCGCATCCGCGCGCCATCTCCCGACAACGCGCGTATGTGTGCGCGGTCGCTGCCGGGGCTGCCACTACCACCGCAGCCGCAGCCTCCGGGACGGGACGGCACGGGCTGGCCCAGGCGCTCAGTATCGTCTGCGAATTGCACCGACAGGAAAATAATGACTCACGCGGTGGCTGTGAACTATGACGTCATCGAGGGCAAGATCCGCGGGCGGGGCGCGGCGCGGCGCGGCGCGGCGTAGCGTCGCCATCGCAGTCCCCGCCGCCGCCGCGGCCATGCGCTCGCTGCTCGGGCCTAGGCCGCGGCGGTCGCCCCGCCTCAGAATTTACGACGCGCCGCGAACATTACTCAGCCTCCAGTATGAGCAGCAAGCGCACAGCGCGATGGCCGGCCGCCGGCGGGATGGCGGGTGGGTGAGTGGGTGGGTGGGGCAGGTGGCGCGAAGGCAGGCGTACGGGGCGGGAGGGCGACGGGGCACGATCCGAGAGATCGCAGGACCCGCCCCTCCAGCCTACTTCTGCGAAGAGTACGAGAAAGCCGACGGGGTATTCCCACACAAGAGGATGAATTTTCCTCACATCAGATCTCTTTCCGACATTGATATATTTATGACTCTGTGGCGAAACAAAGTGTAAGTCGAACGCATGGACACGTTTAATTTTGTTAGTAATAATTATTACAATTTTATTAATCTGAACATGGATCATAAAATTTTAATTATTTCATTGTTCTCACTTATAAAAAAGTAATCCATACCTCACTTTTCATACAAAGTAATTGTTCTGACGTTACGAGCCATGATGATGAGAGAATACATCATTGGAATACAAAAAGTAATCTTAGTAACCAATGTCTATATCTGAACTCACCAACTTTCAAGATACCAATACTTGTAATGTATGTTTAGATAAAATATTTTTCCAATGAGTAGGAAAAGAATGATTTCCCAGATACAATTACGCTCGGGCGAGAGTCTTATCGGTCATAGAAAATCACTCATTGGGGTCACCCTCTAGGGGTTCAAATATTCATTAGTCTTAAATCGCATCTTTTTGCTGGGAAGAACATGCTACTTAGTTTCAGGCTTTATTAACATAACAATGCAAATTGTGATACAAATTTCCCCCAACTGAAATTACATGACAATTTACTTATGACTTATAAACCCGTAGCTAAATTGAATCACGTTCTCAATGCCAAATGCCTCTGAGATACTGCTTTCGCTGTACAAGCTGCTAAATGATAGTACCGCATGAAATTTCTGTCGTAGCCTTCCTCATCCCCAGACACACCGACAGCATGTACACCTAAAGAAAGCTTTTCGGATCAGCAAAAGGGACCGTTTTCCCACTAAGCCTATTAAATTGCTTTGCTCGTGCGCAGGGCACTTCCAACGCAGTGCTCGGAGACGTCACGATCTGTTATACTAACGTGATGACTATCTGAACAGCAATTTTTAAATTTAAGCAAACCTGAACTAATTTTTTATACATTTTTGTCGATACTGACACAAGAGAAAGAGTATTATTCAGAATTTAGCAGGCCAGGCACTGAATGCGAAGAATGTTCTGTATCATGGTCATTGAGGCTTAGTTGCATCACGAGAAACAACCTGAGACTGATGCTCCTACTAGGAAGAGGGTGCGTATTAATATGTTGGTAGGTGGAAGGGACAACTTGTGATTTCAGTTAGTGAAGTGTTTTCACTAAACTGCCATTAATTAAGAAATATCTAAGATTTCCGATGTATTTTCAGAAAATTGTAGATTTCCAAGAAATAACTGTCGGGCACACAAAAATAATTACATAAATAATGTAGTATAATCTGCTTATTTCTAGAATATTACAATTTTATTTGCATGCTTCCTATTACAATTTCAACGAACACAAAGGAAGAAACTAACACAGTCCTCAAAAGAAAAATACACATACAGCCTAGAGCCGTGTTCAGTAATGACATCCATTAACCCCACTTCCAACTTCGTATTTTTAGTAACGGTATTTAGTAAACCAAGACCATAAATAAGATGTGGGACGAGAAACACTGGTTCTTTGTAAATGCCGGTAGTGCTATACGTTGCAAACTTTCCAACCATATAAGAGAAGAAACCACTTGTAATCATTAACCCTAGATACTATCTGCTCCCAAACAGTCGAAGAAAAGTAGACATGCTAAAGATTATTGATGATCGCACGTGAGTCACTGAAAAATTATGTTCCTTGAACTTTTAGTAGAGGACATGTATTATTTGTTAGAATGGATCGTATAATCCCAATCTTTTCCCACGTCGTCTACAGAGACGATACGCGACTCATATTTTTCCCGTTTTGTTGGCTTCGGCCGGCTCAGCCCAATCTGCAGATGAAACGAGACGAGACAGCCCAATGCAGATAATGGTTTAAGACGAATACGACTACGACCCTTGTACCACGCAGCGGGTGAGAAGAAAGATTGCAGACCGCCTCCTCCGCCCAACAAATCATCTGCCTGAGCAACCATCTGCTCGCAGTTCTGTAGGCCCCTACCGCCTCTCACAGCGGTGGGAACCTGAGTTCCAAGGCAGAGTCGACGAGAGGTTGGGGAAGCCAACACTTTTTACCGTGACCCGGTGCTCAGGACATCTGATATTCTGGACAGCTCAGTGCCTACCCCAGCTTCAGGTGACAACGTCGTCTTTTAAATGAACATAAAAATAAGCTGGAAGTTTAAATCAGTCAACTGGGTCACCACAGAAGTACCAGAAATTAGCATTTAATAACAACGTTAACATCGACCGTGGCACTTGTGCAATTGGATGTTCTCCGAAGAATTCTTTTCCTGGAAGCAAGGTTTCCTCACGATCCTTTATGATATACTCATTCGTTTGACCGAAGATCTCAGTACAGGCAATTCGAGTTGATGCCAGCCACGCTTCAAACGAGCCCGTAACGAAGTCCATAGCGCACTCAAGAGCACGGTCACGACAGCGCTGCGAGCCGTTAACGAATCTGCCTCTCGCGGCTGTACATCACTCGCGTCGACCCCAGTTGGCCGGGCCAGCAGTCCTCTTTCCCATCCTACCTGTGTTTCCCCCTGAGACATGCTTGTCCAATACCCTCTCCGAACCCACAAAAATACTGTGTGGAGCTGAATGTGTAAGGAAATTATCTGAATATATTTGATGCACGGTAATGTTAGCAATATTTGTGTATTTCAATGACTCATTCCAGTGGAAATTTCCAAGGAGCCATTTCTTAAGAAACAAAAAAGACAAAGTGGAGATTCTGTTTAGAATATTTAATTTGGAATAGTGGGTTTTATAACGAAGGATGTGAAATCACGGTAAAAAAACATTTGGAACATTGGCCAATAAGAGACATTATTGTAGTGTCGTTGCATTATTTAAATTTATCTTTGACGTCTTTTTAGGTCAAATTTACTACATATAAAATACACCGTTTTTGAAGATTACGCTTGTTAAGCATGTGAACCTATGATTAGGGATGTTAAAAGTGAGAAGTCATTTTTCCAGAACGAAAATTGTTGAGGTGAAAAAAGGTAGTACAAATACTATACTCGTTCCAACATTCATGCTGAGTCCGAGAAACAAACTCAATGCCAGAACATCACGTGACAGTAAAATAAGTAAGATTCAATAAACGTGATAATATTTATTGAATCTTACTTATCAATGTTACAATCAACTTCGTCAACGTAAACTAAATAATTGACTCATTGTCGGAGAAGTTGACTGGTGTAACCATTTCACTTCTTGAATTCGGCATTCATAATTTTATTAATGAAAACTCTCAAACCATCACTTTTTACACTCAATTTAAACCAATACCGAATCCCCACAGCATTTCTTCACGTCTTCCACGCTCACGCAGTGACCGTTCGTTCATACGGAATCCCAATACGTAAAAGAGGGCGACACCCATCTTGAACATGGGGGCGCACCCCGTGCCGCAGAGAGAAAGCTTCCGCCCTTCTGACCACCGGCGGCCTCCGTGGCGCCAAAGCCGTCGGCGTTCCCACGCGCCGGAAAGGGTCACCACCGACACCGCCTCAGCTCTGCCTCCGCCACCGAAGCAGCCGTCATTTATTCCTGCCAGTGCCAACTGTGGTACCTTCGTTCCGCCAACACTAACACCGCTATCTCCGCCCATTAGCTACCTTCTCCTCCGTCACCATCCCGCCGCGCCGCCCTCGATTTGTAGGTCGACGGAGAGAGCGCCACCGTTAACAATCACCGCATTCTTCCGCCGTTTTACGAGCGTGTGACTCCCGTAAATTGTCGATTACTGCGCCGCTCCGCGGCCGAAACCGCCGCCGCTCGCCTCCATATATAGACGGCGGCGGCGGCGCCTTAGCGCGAGTTTACGCAGCCGCCAGCGCCCCGTGTGGGAGAATAGAGGAGCGGGCAAAGAAAGCCGGCTTTCTGGCGGCGCGGCGCTTCGGAAACGGCCCGGGCGCGGCCATCTGGTCCCTCGGGGCGGACAGCACTCGACGCCGCCGCAGCCGCCGCCTCGGCCGGAAGAAAACGGCCGTGGATTTTAATGAAGTTCAAGGTTTTATCACCTGTCACGTCCTCCACGAAGACGCGCAGTCACCACTCCACCCAAGCCTACTCGAGATGGAATAGAGACACCAGTCAGCGCGTGTAGAGCATTAAAATCGGGGAACGAAAGGTGTTTCCACACGAGCTGAAGAGTCGGTTGCGTTAAGAACGTGCGTTCAGATTTCTTAACTGCTGCGCCAAAAAAAGAGCGAGGAGCCTTATATTATTCTCCATTCCGCAACAATTTTCTACTGGTGACATTTACGTATTCTCCTATTTATTCTATTGTTTTCCGTATCATCACGATTAATATATGCCTATTATCCCACATCCTAAAGAACGCGCCAAACATTCACAACCCTGAGCTTACTTTATTGGCCAGAAGTTTTCTTTAGTTCTGAAGATCCTCCACGTGAATACATGTTTTTAAAGAAGAAAAAAATACATGTTTGAATCAGAATCGTTAGATGTATTCAGCCCTGGTGCAAGGGCTCACAATTTCGAGTACTTTTTTTCCCGTTCACAGAGAAAGAAAACCTGATAGAATTTCGGTAGAAATAAGAGAACAAAATAACTATAACAAAACGAGAGGAAAAGAGGGGAAAAGGTGAGGAAGGGGAAGTAGGAAAAAAACAGAACATTACATAAGGACACGCACATTCCTTCGGAATTTTTTCCTCTTAAATTTCAGCAATGCATCAAAAACCTGAATCTATTACAAATCCGCCGGCGCCGGTATCTGGGAAACATCTCGCCAGCTGCGCTTTCTTACATGCGCTGCGCACCTGAAGGTGGCACGATTCTTCTCGCAGTCTTCGCGAGGAATCGCCATTAATCCTGCGCGTCGTACGTGCGCCGCTGACACGAAAATCTAACAAAATCTCCCGCACGCCGCCTCCCAATCCCTTACAGGGAACAGCAACGTGAGCGCGCGGGGCGAGCGCAGTCTCGGCACGCGCGTGAGCGAGCCAGCCAGCGAGCCCGGACTGCGGCGAGGACTCGAAGCAGGGACCTTGGCGGGGACACAATGGCGACTTAAATCGCGCCTCATGGCGCCCCGTACTCCGTATTTGCTCGCCTATCGCTCGTTAATCGGCGCCAGAACGGCTGCGCGGCCTCCGCGCGTCACCCGTAAATCGCGATAAAAGGGGGCCGCCCTAAAGGCCCGCGCTCTGTTGGCGGGCGCGCCCCGCCCACCCCGCCCTCGCCCCCGCCCTCGCCTTCGCCGAGCCCCACGCGGAGCAAGTGCGCGCGCGGCGCCGCGTTCCATGTGTGAAGTGCATACCTGACTGCGGATAACGCCGTAGGTGCGCCCATTGTGAGCGCAAAACGCTGTAGGTGGGTGAAGAGTATGTGACTTCTTTCTGGCATTTGCCCGTTTCAACAGTCCAAGTGTGAGGCAAGTGACCACTTTATTTGATTATTTACTAATGGGTCATAATTAAGATAGTAGTTGTAAAGTATTTTACTTTGCGTAGTTGTCGCGTGGTATGAATGCGAAAAAATTCTCACAATTCACATTGCCTGATCTCCCCCACCAAAACAACATAACGATATGGAACCTGAAATCACAAAACATATAAGCAGGACAATTTATGCACGGAACACGGATAAGAATAACTGAGTTATACCGGCGCAACGTCGACCTCAGCTCAGAAATATGCATAACGTAACCTTGCTCGGAACGCTGGCGTGACTAAAAGAATTACCATAATGTTCCACGTTTTAGACACTGAAATAACTATGAACGTTGCATATGGATTCGTCTAAAGCACTTTCCTGCATTTGCTACTTTTTTATCACTGCCCTCAGTTCTGAATTTCCTATTTAGGCGAAAGTAAAAAGTAACATATAAACGTGAATTCTGAACTTGCACTGCAATTTAAACGTAATGGATTATTAGAAGCACGTAGAAATATTTTAATTACAATTACAAACCACACTCCTATCAAGCATGGGATGTATGGCATTTTACTTAGAAACAAGTTGTTTTAATTCTAGACCTTTAATACTCTACACGTAAATAAATGACTGTATTCAGGAACCGGTTGCCTCATTGACAGGTTACATCGGCAGCACAGAACACGAAAGCAATAATGAATTCCAAAAATTCCGAACCAATACATCACCGCAATGAGCCATCCGCTAACCACCAGGGACGATCTTCAATGAATCACTCTTTAATTTTCTTCTAATCTCCTTCCTCGCGCGAACCCCGCCCCTAAACCCGTCGCGCGGGGCGGAGGGGCGGGCGAGTTCCGCGTTCCCCCGCCGCGCCGCGCCCCGCCGCCGCTCCCCGCCCTGCCGCCCCGCTGTCAGCGCGCGCGGGCAAGCGAGCAGGTGACGTCATCGCGGCCCTAATGAGTTCCGCGGGCGGCGTCCGCGCCGAGAGCGCATCGCTGTGCTGCGGTTTCGGCAGCGAAGCCCCGCTTTGTGCGCTTCGCCAGCAGGCACACTCGATGCATACACGAACTCGGTACAAGAAGAGTTCGCATGAGATGTCTGTGCACTTGAAGGACCGTTACAATGCCAGGCACACGAGAAGGGAGAACTGCGCGTGCGCTACAGACATCTACGCATAGAATCGCTGTTCAAAAAAACATCGGGTAGCTTAATGCGAGCCAAGGATTGTAACTTCTTTGCCTGCGTTGGTAATTTGTTTCACTGGCTTGCTTGTGAGATTTCTTACATGAAATATCAACGTAAATTATACGTACCAATGGTACCTGATGATAAGCTAGAAAGTCGATGTTTTTGAAGCATTTTCCTCTGCAAGCTTCTCAATTCTCTGTGACCTCATCGAGTACAAAGATTCCGCGCGCAAATTCTGGTTTTCGACTTGGAAGATACAAATAATTTGTTAATACGGCGTTAGCAAATATCGTGAACACCCACTAACGTTCACAATACCTTGGGTAAGTCTGTTCAGAAAAGTGTCCACTACTACACAGTATGTAAAGTACTTGAAGATGCTGTTATTCTACCTGTCTCCAGCCGCAACACACATGCACTGAGAATGCTTGCAAAGCGACCAAAAAGTTTTATAATTCAATAAATTCAGATCATATTTGGACTAAGTCTTCAACTACGATGGCATAAGCTTCCGCGGCCGCGTTCCTCAGCAGTACGCTCTGAAGAAGGCCACAATTATCACAACAGTCCAGGTGTTAGAATTATTATACGAGTATCAGTCATCGGTTTTGCTCTCAATGGCGTCTGCGTATTTCTTTATAAAAGGTTACATCTTCGCAATGACAAACAAATAAAATTACAGAAAAAATAAACATAAAATTACACATCAAATTATAGAATTTATATAAAAAAGAAACACTTAAGTTCAAAATAGAGTGAGTGTCCAACAGGATGCATACGCTCAAGCCTCAACATTATTAACCACATCCAAACAATCATTAGGTTTTTCGGTAAAAAAATTAACATTTTATGTAAATAACCAATCTTTTAATTCTGAGAGAAAAACGTAGTTGTTGTATGATTTGACATCGTATGGTAATTGGTTAAATAAAGTTGGCCCTATGTAATTCACTGAAAGTCTGAACTATTCCTTTTTATCTTTTGGAGTACGGAAAATTCTTTGTTTCTTTCTTTCTTCTATATGTTGACCGAAACATCAGCCACCACGACAGAGACAAGAGTCAACCCGGATAACCTATGTAATATAAGTCTTCAGCTATTTAAAGGCCTGTGAACCCTTAAAACTACAAGTACGACTTCTAATTCGAGGAAAATGTGTCTATCATTCAAAACGAGTGTGGGAAATGAGATTGTATCTGAAATATTGAATATACAAGGGGACCCTTGGAAAGTATCTCTACTCAACAAAATGAAGAATATTACTTTTTGCACAGTTAGTCAATGAAGTGGTGACTTCACTATTTGCACATCTAATCTACCTTCATTACTGAAATTGGCGAAGGGTAAGAACAATGTTGTGAATTAAATAGTTGAAAGAATGCCAATTGAAGTTTTTCATCGAGGCAATTACGTGAGCAATGTAGTGTAATGGAGAAATGTCTTCTAACCGCAAAGAACGGGTTATAACGGTACTAAACGGATTAAAATGAACATACATAGTCCGCATTTATTGATTCAAATAAATTCCAGTCTTTCTAGAAAACTGAACTCCCACTCAGTTAATATACAAAAGCCCATGCCAAGCATTTTCTACCGTTCTGTTTCTGAGAATCTGGAATTTTCTCCATTCTCGTTTTAACAAGTCCATTTCAATGCCATGAATATCGAAAGAATTTCTCCTGGAATACCTTTCGATAATCAGTCTTATTGCACAATCCCGTCTACTAATAAACAATCGCCAAGATCAAAATCATTTTAAAACACGACCATATTTTTGACCAAAAACATATTTTAATACGGAACTCTACGACTGGAAGCAGAGTTCACAACATGTAGTAGGAATACTGGGAATTGAGGCGCCACAAGCTGCACAGCGCAAGAATAGCCGCGTGCAACGCCTTCGAGCTCCACCCGCGCGAGCGAGGCGCGCCGGTCGCCGAGCGCGCGACAACGCGTCGCCGTCGCAGAGAAGATCGCCCGCCGTAAAGACGAGACGAGTCGTTTTTAAGCCTGAGACGGCGGTCAGTGACGCAATCCTCTCGTTAAAAATAATAACTCATTCGTGACTCACAGCATGTATTTTGAGCAGCGAAGCGAAGCAAAGCAAAGCAAAGCAAAGCAAAGCAAAGCAAAGCAAAGCAAGCAGCAGCGAACGCCCCGGCGCGAGCGCAAGCAAATCCGAGCGGGCCAGACAGCGCGACGAGTTGGCGCGGCTGCGGATGGAAGGGGACGCCACGCGCAGGCGAAGGGCTGCCCGGAACAAATGGGTCTCGTGGGTGTAGAGGAAGAGGGCGGCGTGAGAGATATCAATGGGCATGACGGTCACGACGTCGTGATATCGAAGGAAGCTGGGAAAGTAAAGGTGGATGCGAAATGTACAAGAAAAGATGATTTCTCCGAAATACACAATGCAAATACTACATAAATGTACAGCGAGCGAGTATTCTGCGAAAAGCAGGTGAAGATTTCGGGGACGAAGGAAGAACGACTCCTTTGCGAGATAGGTAATGACACCCGAGTCGGTATGGCCCGTAGGACAGTTAAACGGAATTGAATCTGGCGGAGTCAATGGGATTACAACACTCGCAGGTGCGATAAGCGAAAGAAATACGGACACAGTATTCAGCTGAGGCCATTTAAGCTTCATTGAACATAAGCGTAGGTAGGGTGGAGACGCTGACTGCGAGGAAACAGGTAACGCGGGAGTGAAGTTTCGTAAAAACTAGCGCATAAGGTGGAAGGACCTTAATTTGTTGTTATAGTAAATGAATCGACTTAGGTGGTTCAGGGAACCAATTCATGTCACTGCAGTGCCTCTCACCGGGGTACTAGGGTCCTAGGGTTCGAGTCCTTGGCGGCGGCAGGATTTTCGTCACTAGTTAGACAGGTGGGTCGAATTCACCCGCCGTCTGGTGGAGAATTCTAGCGGCCGGCTGCTCGGATAGGTAGTTTTGGTGATTTCTCCAATCAACACCCGGCGAATGCCGGAGCAGTATCCTAACAAAAGGATGAAAGGGACGGTGCGCAATCTTTTCTTCTTATTCCTTGTCCTAATGACGCACTTATATTTACATGCACTACACCACCACACATGTCAAAGGCCAAACGAGCGCTTGGAGCTAATGCCGGCTGGGGTAGAGTTCCACTGGTGGGAGGCACCTACTTCGAAAAACTCCGCAAGCCGACATGTCAAACGGCGACAGATCCCACCACCAAGCGGGGGAAGACCACAAAGTCTGGCGTGATAAAAACACGCACGAGGCTAATGACCGTAGCAATTAACGCGCCCGGAAAACACGAAATAATCAGTGATAGTCAATGCAAAGTTCTGATTTTTCATTCTAGCAAAACAAAAATTCGAGTTCAAATGAAGGGTAATTGTAAAAGATATAAGGTAAAATTTATCAAGAGTTAAAATTTACTTATGTAGCAAGGGCAAATCTCCCGTAACCCTAAAAAAATGCAACTCAGTTCCGGTGATCATCAGTGTGGCCGGGATAACGGCATGGGTGTGGGAGTGGCGAGCAAGGCTGAACACGAGCGAGTGCGGCGCTGAGGCGGAACACACTAGGCGCGAGGCGACCGCGCCCAGCAGCCCAGCTGTGCGTGCGCGTCGCCTGCGCAGGCGGAGAAGAAGCGAATCCTTGAAACGGACGGCAACGGAGCCGCCGAAAGCCAACAAACGCGTCACTTCCATCAAACGGAGCGAAAAATTTTCGACGCCTCGCAAATGCGAACCGTCAACCCAGAATTCAGGGCTCGTGTTTATGGACAGAGAACCCTGCTCAGCGCCCACACCAAATATTTACCATGGCGATGTAAAGCGACTAAAAAAACGTTTTTGGAGAAAAATCTACGAGACATTTTCATTCTGCAAAAGTATATAAATAACAATTTTATTTAGTCATATAACGGGACTAAAACGGGTGTTATGAGATATTTGACATTATTGACAACTTTCGAGGGGGATTACAATTATTTCTATCGCGCTGTCGAATAAAATTAACTTTCTGAAGCATGATAAGTTCCTTAACATTTTATTTCCAGTCATTTTGAGGATAGGCAGTTTCACTCTTTTAGCCGCTCCAATTCAAAAGTGGAGGAGAAGTAAAAGACAGAACTTTGATTGTTTTCTTGATACATGATAAGATCGAGTTGTTAAATTTTCGAGCAGAAATCGTGCCGATGAGAATTCATTCTACTCGATTAGCAAATTTCCCAATATTCTGGATACGATTTCACCACTGCCTGGAAATTTACGCCTGAGATTCTCTCTTCATAAGCTGTGTCAAATTACAAGATGTCATGCTGTACAATAAAAAGTTGAAATCTATCTGTAAGATGTTCTATGAATTGCATTAATCCTTTTCATTCTATCCTTTCCTTCACTCATGTTTTCGTCCATCTTTCCCTTCATCCCATTCCTTCATCTGCATCATTTTCTTCAGCTTTAGTTCAAAACTTTTCTTGTAGGAAAGTGGAACAAATTCACTCATCAACTATGTCAGTCTCTTCGAAGTGATATGCACAGCTTTCATTAAACTTGAGCATATACGCTACAGAATAAAAAGGAATATAAAACTTCATTGTGGTTTCTGTAATAAACCCTACAAATAAAATGTTACAGAGGTTCATTAGGTTCATTTATCTTTAAAAACAACTTCGATTAAAAGAATAAATATGCCGGCTGCGAGGTATACTTTGAAAATTACTCATTGTGGTATGATACAACAATAATTTCTGTTTTCAAGCTCAAACATTTACATTCGTACATGATGGAGGCATTGCTCATTATAAATCGCAATTTCAATACTACAAAGCATGGAAAACAATACCGAGTTGAAGTTCATATTACCATCAATTTTTAAATACTTCATTATAGTTGACAAGGAGCTACAAAGTTAATCGTGGTTTCATACTCTTCGAGAGATAAAGAGATCCGTGTAATTTGGTCTTCGATTTTACGAAAGATATTTCTTAGAATTATATAGAACGTCGCAGAAACAATATATGCATACAAATTCTCTAATTGGAAGATTCTCTACATTCATTTATAGACAAATTTTCATTTCCCTGGAGCGCCCGGATTCTGTTTTCAATCACACATAGTAAGGATTTAATGTTGACTCTTCCCGCAGTGTATATATACTTTATGCCTTCAATGTTTCTTTTAATGGAAATGTATTTGGCTGTAGCTGTGATTCAGGAAGTGAAGAATGTGAAGATAAGCCAACATTCATTTTTAATTTCGATTTTTTAAATAATTAGGCGCGAATAGAACGTAATATAATTTAGTTATTACTAATTATAATAAACTTTATATTTTTCACTTATTATTTCTAACTCTTTTCATTCGATTAAAAAAACATCGATTTGAGATAAAAAGAAAGGCACCGGAGATATACATTTGGTTACGCAATGGCATCAGCAAAAGAAACAAACAATCGCTTCAAGAAACAAAATATTGAATACCGTCACAGAACGGAGACTGCCTCTGCACTCTAACAGACTTCTTCCACCAGCTTGCCTTCCCGACTGCGACGAGTCTCCATCACTTGACGCCCTCTGTCACCTCTCGCCGGCTTTCACACACCCTTTCCTCCGAGCACTTGGCGCCTGCGGCGACCGCCAGGCGCTTATTCGGAGCGGATTTCCATAGGGCCGTAAATCCCGGCTAAGCGGCCCGTAGGGGCTTGCGTCTGGTCGTGCGCCTCGCGACTGACAACGCCCGCCCCGGTTGCGCCGGCTTTGCACACAATAGATAGTAGGAACGGGAGTATTTTATAACTACCGATACGTGAAACGAGCACGATCGGCGGCGCGCGGTGGCTCAGTCGCCGTATCTGTGGGCATGCTTACGGTTCCGGACGTTATGTACCTATAGTTCTTGACGCTTCCTTCTTTTCTTTCTCGGTTATTAGACGGATAGTGACTGTACTGGTAGTCTAATATGTGGATATCAGAAATAATACATTATCGGCATACAAACACAATATTCCCCCTTATCGAGTACAACACAAAACGTTCATGAGAACTACATAAATGTTATTACAACCTAAATATCACAAGAACAATACGAATGTCGTAAATAAATCGGAAATGTGTAACAAATTTATAATTTATTAAACCAACATGGAAAAGGCTTGAATGTCTTTGTAGATGCAATTTCCTGAATTTTATAACTCTATACTTGAGATTCGATAATGTGAACGATGCAGTTCTGTGTTGCTGGTATCGATATACAACGCAAATTACGTACGACACCCGTGAAAATTGCTGCTGCGGTTAGGAATAAAGTATGCTTCATGGCGGTAACAGGAATTGAATTAGCGGAGAAAACGTGCATCGAAATATTACGTGAATTAGTAATGGTATGAAACTGTAAAAGGATAAAGCCACCTTTCTAATAGACACAAACATGAATTAAATGATGTGAAGTCTTTAGCGTTTTCCATCAAAGG
This sequence comes from Acheta domesticus, assembly GCA_031308135.1. NCBI lineage: Eukaryota > Metazoa > Arthropoda > Insecta > Orthoptera > Gryllidae > Acheta > Acheta domesticus. The sequence goes on along the minus strand of JAHLJT010009436.1, from coordinate 89,168,004 downwards.
AGATGTATTGTTTACTTCATCATTCTTTTAATAACGAAACGAGACGAAACACTGAAACGCGAAACAATGTTTATTTGCATTTGTACGAAACTACTGAAACTTCACTTCAAAGCTCGAAAGTTCAGCAATATTCGCCGCGATAATATTCCAAATGATCAAGCACGGAAGTAGTAAATCACTAGAAAGGATGAATGCGCGATACTCTAGTAATCAACGAAAATTAATTTATGTAGCACTCCTGCTGTCCGTCAATAGTTTTCATAACGTGAACAATATTATTTCGAAGACGTGTAGTTTCTAAAGCGAGACAAAAGTGGCGTTGACAAGTGAAATTAGTTGCCGAGGCACAATTTATAGCGCCTTTCGTTTATTTACAGAGTTCGCACGCGACCACAACCGCCATAATAAATCACCCAGTGTAGTATTTTGCGAATCCCTCCGGCAGCTTCCACGAAGTGGCCCAAAATAGCATCAAGGCCGGCGGCAGCTAGAGCTTTCCATGTATCGAGAATTTTCAAGCTCTGACTACAGAAAAGGGCAGACTTTCCTTCCAATCTGTTGGGAAACTTAAACATGCAGTAAGTTTTCTAAAAAATCTGAAAAGTTTTAGGATTTCAACGGCGAGAAATGTACGATTTTGCTGCCTATTAAAATCTACCAACTGGCATTCGAATGTTTGCATAACATAATACTGAGTATTACTTTACATCATTTCCAAGAAAAAATCAAATTAATTAATTATGAAGCTTCAAGGATTTACAGCTATTCGATGAACACTTAAAAATGAAAATAGCATCTCAAAGACCAAAAACATTTCACTAAGCATTATCTAAACTTATCACACATTTCCAACAGTACTTCTACATTGTGACCTAATTTAAATGGAAGGAAGAAACTTACAAAACCGCTAAAAATTTTCAAACGTGTGATTTATTTGCCATTCACACAAAACTGACCAATTATATGAGACAAGAAAACAGGATATTATTATTACAATAGCGCGTAAAACTTTTCCACAAGTTCACTGTCGTCTTCCGGATAAATTGTGAATCCATTTGTGTGCTATTACATAAATTATTTACGTCATTGCGAACAGTTCCTAGGATGCCATTTGATAGATATATTTCAGGACTAATAATTTTTTATCCTTAATAAATATGGTATTTTGAAACCGTCAAAGAAATGGTCACATTTTTAACCATAGCTTGATCACGTATCGTCTCAAACTTTATTCCAGTGTCGTGAGTAATGGAGAAATATATTGTTTGATCACGTGTAATTTTCAGTATTAGATAATAGCTGAATTACTTTTCAGGTAAAGCCCAGTGTTTATTTGACGAATTTCAGCATTTATCATAAATTAATAATTGGCGCAAAGTTAGAATACAATGTTCCTTTGTTATCGTATTTTTATCTTAACTTTTAACTTCATGACCAAACTATCACCAAATATATCAACATTACATTAAAAAATGGCGTTTAATATTAAACTTGGAACATAACTTACTGCTGGAGAAACGTTATACTCTAAGATTTATCATATAGCATGTATACGCTCCACACGAAGAAAAGAAACTAATGATTCACAACTTTACCAAGAAAGGCGTTCTTACTTAAATGGGATTCTGAGATAACTACCACAGAAATATGGAGTCCACCATAGTGACAACAGAATAATATACTACTCTCGAAGAGAAACTTTCATCGGTAGTGAAAACAATGAAGTATTGTTTCCATTTGTGCCTCTCATGTCTCACGCCATCGACGTCGGCTAATAAGACACCTCTGCTCCACAGAGTTATCATTTACTTTTTCTCCAGAATTCTGCAACTTCTGAGTTCATTACGAATATTTATTGCAGTGAACCTGAACACGCAAAGTGATTACTTAACTAAGAGGACGCGGAACTTTTCAATTTTGTTTCACCACAGTCGCTAGTCTTCTGAAAAATGCACATGTTGAAAATGAATTGAAGAGACTGCTACTTTAAAAAATAAATTAAAAGATTGAACTTTCGCAGAACAATACAAATGTTATTTTAATGAAAGAAATAACACTTTTTAATAAGATTTTAGATGAAAATCAAAAAGAGGTTCCACAAGTACATTCAAATGCATCAATGTTGTATTAGTCAATAATAATAACTATTAATAATAATAACAATTATTATTATTATTATTATTATATTTTCTGGGCAAGATTGTATGTATTCGTAACCAATAATAGTAACATTTTCATGTAACATTAAACGTTCAAACGTAATTACAGGTTTCACAAAATTGAATAAAATTCCAATACAAAAACGCAATTCATACAAAACCTAAATTACTATCACAATCCCTGACTTTCGTCCAATTAAAATCGTCATTCAACCCGAATGCGATGCATCCCACCGCATCACAATGGCGGCGCGTGGCGTCACCGCGTGTGCCCTTTGCCGTGCGGGTCGCTCGGCCGCAGGCGCGGCCTCCGCATTCCTCTACACTCTTCCACGTAGGTAGCGGCGCGCGGCGGAGGCGGAGGCAGTGGAGGTGACGGCGATAGCGAGGGCGGGGCCGCGGTCATTTGCCCGCGCATCGCCCAGCGGTTGCGTCGGCCGGGGCTGGTCTTTGGCACAGAGGGAACAAAGGGAAAGGGCGGGCAGGTGGCAGGTGGGCAGGTGGGCGGGTGGGCAGGTGGGCGGGTGGGCGGGTGGGCGGGCGGTGGGTAGGTGGGGCAACCACGCAAACGACGCCGCAAATGCATGGGCAACACGGCCGCAGCGCTGGCGCTGGCAGGCACAGCTTGTGCGGTTCCTCATTACCCACTGTCGGGCGCAATCAGCTCGCATCGACGCCACGACGAAGGCTACTTGGAGAGGTGCGGCGCGGACTGAACGCGGCCCGGTGCTACGCCAGGACTTTGGCGGTTGATGCGACCAGACTTACCTAAAACAAAAAGAAAACAAGTTGGCGTTACACATTTGTCTCTTATTCAATTCAACTGCAGTGATTATTAACTGTGAATGAACTATTCATTCAACATTAGAATGTCCGAGACAATAACATAACAGTTGTTTATGAACCTAGAGAGTTTTTAATGATCAAGGGTAAAACAAAAGTATTCCGGTAGTTGTACGCCACCCGAGACCATTAAAAGCTCGTAACATTTTAGTTCAAACTAATTTCCATACTCAATACATTTGAAGTTATCATTAGTCTATAGAATAATTATTGAACTTAAAATCACATCCAAAGAGATTCATGCTCATTTTATTTCAGAATATGTAAATATAAAAAGAGTTAAGAAAATGCGCCCCTTCAAGTTCATCATATCTAGACTCTGAATATAAATTTAGACTACCTTGGAACTATTTTTTTTAAAGAAACGTGGATCTATAGAATGATCTTATACCTTCTTTATCATGAACAATACGATGGTCGTTGTTCTCAGAACAGATATCGAAACTTCAAAACTTCAACCCTGAAAGAGAGATTCAATATCTTAATATAATTTTCGTAATGAGAAACAGTGTAGTTAAAGTGATTTTTCCTGAAGAGTCAGTATGTTAGAAACGACCTCTTCGGCCAATTATCTCCATTGCGTAAGTGGATTACGACGTTCTAAACAAAAACATCCACCCAAGTAATCTTTATGAAAGAGACTTCCCTTGTAATTCGCTTAAACGAGAGAGGAGAGCATTTCTTGCTACTCCATCGCGTTGCGGCGGAGTGAGTAGCTACGATAGCAATTAAGCGGAACTGAAGTTTTTATAACATCCTGCCTGTTCGCATGACCTCGGCAAATATCATGGCGATCGGAAACGAAGAAAAGGATGGATATATTGTATTATATTACGAAACCAGTTGAAGATTTCAGGTAAGAAGATTCACGATCGTAACAAAATATCAGTGCACAAGTTTTGTTAAAGAGAAAGATCTGAACACAAACAAAAAACAAAACAAAACAATGAGTAACAGTTCCCTAGAACTGCTACTGCAACATCTGATCCACTCCTACAAAGTCGACAACTCATATGACCTCAATATAATATTCATCTTGATGTACCCTACTATCTGCTAGCTCTATGTCTTCCCACTCATTGATTCATTTTTCAGTCAACAAGCATTTGCATGACGTTTTTCAGTGTTTAAAACAGTGACCACACAAGACGAGGTACATATAAGTACGCATGTACCCGGCTGCTGGTTTTCGTAAAGCTCGATTGACTTCGAATGACTCGAAGGTCACAGGCAATTTATCTCTTTGCCAGCTACGAGTTTTTATTCTCAGATATATCTAGGCTATTGCTCTACAAGAGACCAAAAATAGAATAAGAAAAAATGCCAAGATATACAATATAAAAATACCATGATAAGCAAATAATAACACAAGAGTTCTAAAAACTCCATTACGACATTCATTTTTCGAATTATTTCCCAGATGTGACATCCGTAAAGAATAAGCTGACTGATCCCAACAAAACCTAATACTTAAAATAACCTTTTGAAATTTTCAATCCAATGATAGGCATTTATTAAATACCACAATACATTTTACATATAGCAGAATTCGCCATCTCCTCAGATTGAGTTTTCAAAGCATTCTTGACATCCCGCTTATAAACTCTTGTCTCAGACAGGTTTGCAAACAAAAAACGAATGTTAGATTCTCGAGAAAGGGTAGAGTACAATTATCCTTGTACATCTTCTTTCGAGAACCCGCAGTCATACCCGCGGAAAGTTATTGCAACTAGCGACAGGGCGAGGGCAGAAAGACAGGAGTGCGACCGGGATAAAGAGGGACGGAATGGATAGAGGACGAACTGAAGAACGGGCGGGAGAACTGGGCTGGAGGACGGGGCTGGAGGACGGGGCTGGAGGACGGGAAAGGCGCGCCGCGGCTGAGCCGCCTCTAATGACCGCCAGACATTCCGATAAATAATGGCTGGTCAGCGCTCGTGTCCAGCCTTCGCTCGACCTAATCGAACAACTTCTCATTTTACGTCGTCTCGCTGTGAAAGCGATTACCTCCAAGCACTTCCTCTCATTAACGCTAGCCGAGACCTTGTGAACAAGGCAAATCATGTAACACGCATTATATTACGTGGACATTATTAACTCAGATGTGAGACAGATAAGCAAATATTAACTCTCTGATTCGTTCGCCACTCAAAGCAACAATTGTCTCAATTTCTTTGCAGGGATTGCGGCGATTGTAACTTCGCATTTCATCCGCTAAATCTCTTTAAGCAACGCCCCCAAGTGTTTTGCAAGAGTCGGAGCGTCCGAGCATTTTGCAAGCGCGCGTAGCTTGGCTCTTTTAATAATTGGAGTCAGGAAACAGTTATTTTGTCTTTATTCTTGATATTTTTGTGGTTTGATGAAACACTATTTGCAGCAGGTACTATTTGCACTATCTACAGTTGATTTAACTAGTATTACTACCAGCTGGTATTATTATTGCAGCTGATGAAAACCCTATTTGCAGCGCAGAAATTCAATGAATGCATACTCAATGATTAAGTGATTAAGACAGACGGACACAAACACACACACATTTGATACCTACAGTTTTAATATAGCAACACGTAGTAATAATTTGAAAATTTGCATACTCTAATTTTTAACTGTCTTTTTTTCCACATTAGATTTCTGACGTACGAAATTTCCAACACCTATCGTTTCTGCGGTCTTTGTGAGATCTTTGACGAAATTGCACTGATAAGTAAACAGCGCACCATCGGCAATTTGACGTAAAGTATAAGATTTAAAAACATTCTATTTATTAAAACACACATTGATACATTAAAACACTTCAAAAACGTCCTTCATAACTATCAAAATCTATTCTGAGCATTTTAATGTTGTCTACAACGTTGGTAGTGTATCTTTAAAAGCAAAGAATAGGCATCCCGCCACACCAAACATGAAAGTCAAGTTGAAAATATGCAAGAGTGTATTAAATAAGAGTATTTAGTAGACATCACCAGGAGCACTAAGGAAACCACGCAAAATGAAAACTCTGCTAATAATTGCAAAAGAACAATGTTTGAATTGGCAATCTAGAATGCGCTTTAATATGCACTTTCTAATGAGTTTTTCAGGTGGTTAATGATTTACAAGAGTGCAACAAAATACTTCCGGAAAGAACGAAGACGACGGCAAGTCCACCTAACAGCCGTAATTGCAGCGCGTTGCCACGTCGTTATTAGCAAGAGTCTGCGGCATGGTCGGACGTGTGGCCCGGGGGAGAAGGGGTGAGACGAGAACGGGGCAAGACGGGGACAGGCGGTACGAGGTGGGGAGATGCGGGGCGCGACGGGTAGACGAGGAGCGAGACGGGGAGACGCGGTGCGAAACGAGGAGACGCGGGGCGAGACGAGGAGATACAAGGAGACGCGAGGCGAGCCGGGATACACGGGGCGAGCTGGGGGCACGCGGGAGGAGACAGACGCAGAGAAGGCAGGCAGTTGCGGGGCGAGGTGGAGAGACGCGGGGCGAGGCAGAGAGAGGCAAGTAGATGCGGGGCGAGTAGGAGAGACGCGGAGCGCTGCCCAGAACGTGGGGCGGGCGGGGCGGCGCGGCGCGGAATGGAGACGCGGGGCGAGACGTCGGGGAACAGCGCGCCGCGCCTTTGAATGGGAAGATGCCCGCGGCGCGCGGCGGGCACGGCAGCGGCGGCGGCAACAGCGCGGGCGCGGGCGCGGCGCCCGGCCAATGGGCGCGGGCGGCCGACGGCGCTGCCGCGGATACGCCGCCGCATGAGCGCGTGCCGTTGCCAAGTACCACACCGAAGGTCGGCCGCCACCGCCACGCCGCGCCGCGGCCAGAACGCTGCGGCGACGCCAGGCAAACTTGAAATTCACAATACACGCCGCCGAGACCGTGCGGATTCGTTCCTTTTGTGCGCGGAGGTCATTGGAGGAACAACAAGTCGACGGGACGACAGGGATATGGATGGTAATTATAAAAAGAAGGAATAGGAATTGGAAGAATAAAAGAAATGCAGAAAAGTTGGAGAAGGGAAAGGTGTCAGAGGAGGAAATATAAGAATTGAACATAAAAATAATGAGTCCATGAAAATTCTAGGTATTCAAAGTAGAGGAAAAGAGAGTACAATGAGATATGCTCGAGGGGGGGGGGGGTCGACAACCAAGTAGAAGTAGAAGATATTGCAAAGAATAAAATAAACATGATGAAATAAGCAAAACAATTGTGCATGATGGAGGAATTGCTACAAAGCAGAAAGACTAAAAATATTGGGTGAAATGCCAAAAAAAGGCAATATACGAAAAGGAAGTGGGAGGAACTTCAGCAATTGGAAATAAGGGTACAGAAGGTAGAAGACGTTGCGCACAGTGCGCCGAGCGGCCGGGAACGGGTTCGCGAAAGCGCTGCTGCGCGTCCCAGCAAGTTCCAGATCTCGCGGGAAGTGGGAGGGGGCGGGGGCGGGGTCTGGGTGGTGGACGACGGCGAGCGGCGGGGCAGCGGGACGAGGGCGGCGAGTGGCCTTGCCGCGTCACGGCGCGGCGCGGCCGCTGGCGGCGTTCACGCGCAGGGCGGCGTGGTCGGTCACAGCTTTCGGCAGGCGGTACGCGAGCCCCGGTGGAGGAATGGCCTTCTGCGTGCGCCTTGCCCGTGGGTGCTGCTCTTATCGCGTCCAGCCACCGCCCCGCCCCGCCCGCCCCGCCCGCCCCGCCCCGCCCCGCCCCGCCCGCCCTGCCCTGTCCCGCCCCACCCCGAAAGCCTTTGCAACAGTGGGTGATCCAAAGACGGAGGGAGTACAAGAGACCTCAGAATAGTCTCTTACAATAAGAAATATTAGGAAAAAATATTTATTGTAAGAAAAGTATAAAGCGCTAACGAATTGGAATTCGATGTCTAGATCATGAATATGTCGAGAAGTAAATAAATATATTGAACGAGACAACATTGTTAGCGCATTTACCTCAATTTAAGGATATTCATTTATCTATAATTACTACATTGAACCCGACAACACATAGAGTCTAACCGCTTTCCCAAATTCTAAGATTAGTTCTACCGCTGCTGCCTAAGATGTGAATTTGCAAGATCTGACGAAGCCATGTTCGATAGAATCTGACATGGACCTCTTCAAACTATTCATTATCTTTTGACTGTACTTTATTCAACTGATGAACATATTCATCCACGTTCTATCGATGCCTCTTCTCCGCTTAAAAGAGGGAGAGCTATGCGACGTTGGGTAGCCCATGGGATGGGAGTGGAACGAACGGAAGGGCGCGGTAGTGCTCAAATACGTGTTCTACTCCATCGCCCGTTTTGAACTAGCGATAGTAACAGAAAAAACTGAACAAAAATAACAATAAAAAAACGGGCGGAAATAATACTGACACCATATGACCTACGTAGTAGTTGCCATTTATCTTGACCAACAACCTAGCTACACGCGAACCTAATGCCTTTCTGATTTAGATGGTATAGAAATATATTTATTGCCATTATCGAATACTCTATTCGTACCTGAATATATAATATTACAAAATCAAGTAATAGATTATTATCACGATTTATCAGCAAAAGAGAGTCCTGTTATATGGCCGAAAAACATACAACTGGAAATTTTGTTCCTAGCTATCAAGTATGCGTATTTCTGATCTGTAAAGACATTGTTTCTACCAATATAGTAATGACTGATCACAAAACACGACTGGCGACTTGAATTAACTACAAATGATATTGAACTATCCGGTATTTTTTATATAGAATTGCGTCAATGAATGATAAATCTATTCTTCGAAGTACGCCTTCCGAAGCACCTTGCAGCGTATCTTCACGATTACTTCGATTTGAATCACCTCACAAATGAGTAGATAATATTGTTAAACAACCTGTCACATGGATAATAGCCCTAGAATTCATTTTTAAAGCCTTACGATGTTACAGAATCATTCTACTGGTACAGAAGCAATATCTTGAGAATTGTTATGCAGAGAACGCTAATACGTAACGAAAGGCACCTACGACGACATTCCAAGCATTTTCATCATTACATATGCACGAAGCTCCTCTTGACCCACACGATTCTACCCCCTTCAAGATATACCAACGGCACCAAGTTGGCACGGATGTCAAAACGCACTGCCGTGGACAGAATTCAAAATGGAAATGCATTAAAAATGTGTCTTCATTTTAAAATATCCCTGCGTAATAGTGCGAGTACGAGGTACTACAATAAATCATCCGTCTCTTGGCCCGTTGCATACGCATAAAAGAGGCTGCGACCGCCACTAGGCTGCACGTCCTTGACGTCGCACCAGTCGGTCGGCCGACCCAGACGAAACCGTTGGGGGCCGCATGTGCGACACATCACGCTCTCGCACATGAATGCTACAAAAAGTCAGTCGGGACATCATAATCTGGCACAGTATCTCAATAGTTTTTTAGGAACCAAAGCTTCCAGAATATTTGCAATAGAGTGGAATTTTGTTTAGCTGCTTTGGGTTCGCCCCCAATCGACCATCGTCCCAATTACGACTTCACTTCCTATTCTTTTGTTTATACATTTTGAATGCTGTGGCGAACACTTTTCGACCTCAACGCTTCGGGGATGTACCCGCATGGTGCTACTGCTATAGCTGTCTAGAATGAAATATAGCTATTATAACACTTTGCGAAGGGAGAATAATCATCCACTTCCGTACACGTACGTAGTAAAAATGTAAATTCTAGTAATTCCAGGTAAAGCAAAACTATCTTTCTTCAGAACACCGGCGAAAATGTGAAATGGATGACTTAGTATCTATTCCACGATATTTAATTTCTAGGAAATTAATGTTACCCAAAATTCGCCGAATGAGGAACATCCTTATGCTATATTTGAGTAACGTGTGTGCGGATTAGTACGAGCGGAGCGAGTGTGCTTGTATGCGGATCAGTCACTCACAGTTCGACCACTTCCCGAGTATCAATTGAGACATATGAAATGGCACTCGACTGCGTCTCCGACACCTGGTGGGAAACTAACAATTTGTTTTCGGGTATGGCCAGAGGATTCTAAGAAATTTCCAGAAACTTATTTTTGCGTGTTTTGGCACTGCGATCTTAGTGGATTAGATTGGGAATTAAACCAATGACACCTAAACAGATCTACGTAGGTGGCGTTGAATGCAACAAGTGAATCGCGAGGTGATTTCTTTCCATTTTCATGCCATGCTCCATTTTCATGTATTAGCATTTTTTTACAAATAAATTTGCAAAAATGTACGAACAGTATTGTCTTGGACCGTATTATACTTCAACTTCAAGTGAATATGGAGAAAAAACCAACTGTGAGTAATGCTACAGAAGAACATTTACGCTTATGTTGTACTTCTTACATTTACATTCTTAAGCATGCATTTATCGATTTTCATATGAATGTGACTAACAACTGAAAGTCTATGCCATTCTGTAGCACTACTAGTTATCTTTTCGGGAATAAAATAGAGACAGAGATGGGCAGAAAGAAAGAATGAAAGAAAGAGAAAGAAAAAGAGTAAGTGGATGGATGAAAACCTTGTGATGAATGTGTATTATACACATTAATGTATCAGCCCGTGTACCCAAACAAAGAGGAAAAAATGTTGAAAAATCAACATTGGTTACGATGTTACACATGACTACACTGCCAATTTTACACATGACAGATAGTCCAAACTTATCGGCAACTCCATCTTCAGACGCTACATAAATCCATAGGCAAAGTCGAATTTCTTCATAAGATGGGTAGTTCCACAAAGAAAAACAACTTGTAAACGAACGATTATCGTGAACATGTACGCGAATACGGTACGTTTCGCGGAAATGGAACTATAAGAGAAAAAATACAATATACAAAAAAAAATTCTAGCTTCATTACATAAAGAATTAGGCGATCTTAATGTTTTCGAAAAGGCACCGGTCTATGGCGAGGTACAAGTATGTCTAACGAAAGCTGCTTATACAAGAGCTAGCAACACGCATTCAGTTCGGGAGGCGCCGCGGTGTCTCATATCCCTCGTGAACTAATGTAAACTGAAAATGAACACACTAAAAATAAAGAAACGCTATTGTCATTTAAACGAGTTGAAGCAGTACTTCTTATTCAATATCGGCGAAATTGTCATTATGTAAGTAAAGAACAAATACGATTACATTAAATCACAACAAGACCGTGACCCCGCCTTGCCTACAGCCGGTTTGCTGGAGCTGTGTAGTTGGTGATGCGAGGCGGGCAGTGCACGGGAGCGCAGCTCCGTTCCTCAATGGGTCTCCGACGTCGGCGGTGGCGGTACCCGGGCCAGCCGCCACGGCCGTCGTGCCGGCTCCGATCAATAAAAATGTAACAGTACTCTTAACAGTACCTGCCGCCGGCGCCGCGAGCAGAGCGGCCGACGCGGCGCGGCATGGCGTGGCGTGGCGCGACGCGTAGGCGGCGCGGGGCGGGGCGGGCGGCGTTTGGACGACGGGGAACGGTGCGGGAAGGCGCGGGGCTGCGTGGGACGGCGCGGGACGGTGCGTGATGGCGCGGGGCGGCGCGGGGCGGCGCGGGGCGGCGCGGGGCGGCGCGGGGCGGCGCGGGGCGGCGCGGGGCGGCGCGGGGCGGCGCGGGGCGGCGCGGGGGCGGCGCGGGGCGGCGCGGGGCGGCGCGGGGCGGCGCGGGGGCGGCGCGGGGCGGCGCGGGGCGGCGCGGTGGCGGCGCGGGGCGGCGCGGGGGCGGCGCGGGGCGGCGCGGGGCGGCGCGGGGGCGGCGCGGGGCGGCGCGGGGCGGCGCGGGGCGGCGCGGGGCGGCGCGGGGCGGCGCGGGGGCGGCGCGGTGGCGGGTAGGGGCGGGTAGGGGCGGGTAGGGGCGGGACGGCGCGAGGCGAGACGGGCGGAGCGGGGCGTGGTGGGGCGTGGCGGGACGGCGCGGGGCGAGACGGGGCGTGACGGGGGAGGGGCGGGGCGAGGTGATGCGTGGCGAGCTGGGGCGAGGCAGGCGGAGGCGGGGTGGGGCGGGGTGGAGCGGGGCGGGGCGGCGCGACGTCGGCAGCGGCTTCGGGTGTACCCAGCACCTACCAAGAAGCAGTCCGGTCGCGCCGGCTGTTTATCCAGCATCTTCTTTCCTACTCAATGAGAGGCCAAACGCCGGATTGACCACGTGCAAGCGCTTCCCAGACACACCAGCGAATCGCAGTTCCCACAAAAAAGTTTGCGTTTTCTTTCGAGTCACCTCGTGGTGCAATCCCAACGCGATGTGTCGGTTTCCGAAGAAAATGAGGAAGGCTCAACGAAATGTGGCAAATGTTTCGTAACATGGCCAGCATTTCTGCTGTTTTTCTTCGTTCTTTCAAAGCGGAAAATAGAATTCATTTCTTGGAGGAAAATAGGTGAATAAAAAAGTACGGTGTGAATTAATTGTTACCGTGCGAACTCTTAACACTTGTGAAAGGAATTCCCACATGAATAATTTCTTCCAGGAAGATTCCTAAAAACCAACACTGACGTGTCTAGTTTCTTGGCAAACGTAGCACTATAAATATTCAAAATATTGGTGGTTTTATGACACATATTATAAATTATATTTTCTAATATATTTCACGAAAATTATGAAGTATTTGACAAAACGTGAATGAAGTAAATTTTGAAACAATCGCTAAATAATAATGTGTACTCCAAACACAAAAAAATGTTCATGTTTCTCTCCGTTTTAGAAGAAATCGCTAGGTTATACGTTTCTGAAACCAACAAAAATGAAAGAAAAGTGACTCACATTTCTACAATTTGAATCAATCCCTTTGTCTAAATGAGAAAATTGTAACTGAAATTCAACCTGAAATTTATCGATTTGTGATTGTGGTTTCACTTCGTGTTAAAGTTGTCAGTAACAAAGGCGAGATCCATGAAATCCTCCCCAGAGGCTAACCACAACGGACGTGTGTTTCTTTCCGGTGAATGCTCACTACTAGTTTCAGCGTCCACATCAAAAGAAACGAATGATGAGAATTTTTACTGCCCAACTCTTCGATATAAACAATACAGAAGTCATTGTAATTCTATAGAAAAAAATTGAACAAGTGAAGATATGACGAAAATTGTGTTCCACTACGAAGGGAATGAAACGTTTTTGTGTCAGTATAAAATTGTCAAGGAAATGTAAAGTAATTTTGCAGTGTCAACTTGAATCTTGTGTTACACAAGTAAAATTGACGTTCATGAACAGAAATGAACAGACCACAAGATGAATTAAATTGCTTAAAAAGTAAATTACTACTGGATAATTTAAACTCAAAATAAACTATTAAAAAACAATAGGCGTCTTTATCTTGAAAATTATTCAAACATCACGTGCGTGTTTAACGAATTGAAATGACACACCCGAGAAACGAAACGCCATTCAGTGTTTTCACTGACAAGTTTGAGAACATAATCTTAATTCCTCCACGGGTAGAATTTCAAATAATCGCGTTAAACTTCTGCTAGGAACGACGGCGAAGAAATATATGCACATCCATTTGTTCCAGGGCGAGGCCTAGAGGTATATCTAAATTCGCTATCTGCCTAACGTTAGTGTACGTATCGCGCACGTGTGAGTCACCTCATGCATACACAGCAGCAAGGATCACGTCAGACAAGCGACCGAGACGATGAGGATTCATATATAAAGTATTGACAGACAACTTGACGTATGTCGCGTCTTTCATGTAACCCAATGAAAAATTGACTGAAGGGTGAAGTTTAAATAATTTAAAAATATAATTGAACACAATCACTAGGAATCAATCGCAGTCATCACCGGTACAAGCAGCACATTTTCTTTTTAACTTACTCTCACAGACCACATATATGCTACATGATTGATCGGTTGATCTTCAGTCACAATTTTTTAGAGAGAAGTGAAACAAGCAGTAGACGTAAACACTCCCTTCAATGTAAAAACAATGAAGCCAGAAAAACGCCTTAGAATTCACCGCAGAGATCAACGTACTGTAGAAACGTAACTCACGCCTCCGTTCCCACGTCCTTGCTTTGTGTACATGACAACAGCAGACGAATCTGTGTCACCTCCTCCTCCTCCTCCTAAATCTAGTTGTTAAAGCTGCCGCCGCAGAGCGTAGTACCAGCTGGCATGGCGGCGGCGTCTGGTTAAGGCGTTAGCGGTTCCGGTGGCGGTTATGACAATGACGGTAATAACTATCTGAATGGCATTCATATTGACAGCGAGGGAGGCCAGTAGGGCATGCGAGTACAAGGGTGGGGTCAGTAGATACGCCTTTACATAACACGTGAGACCTATGAGTAATGGCGGCCGGAATGTTAGTAAAGACGGAGGCGACGGAGCGACGAAGATGATTGTGGGGGGTGTCTGGCGTTGGCAATGGAAGAGGCAAGAAGCTTTTCTAGGCCAAAGCGTGACTGAGACGTTTGTGAGAGAAACGTATGTACTCTTATGGTATGGGGAACATGATTTCGCCGAAGAAACGATTACGTATTTGCGGGAATGTTTTTAGAACACGTCGCCACTTCGAAAAAGTCTTTGACTGACCCAGAAATTTTTTAATAAAAAACATTTCTCTTCACTGGTAGACATGGTCTTTTGGAAAACATCATAAAATACATATTGTTTCGCAAGACTGATTTTTCAATACGAACCAAAAATAAAACTCCGGAATAATTCCACAAGTTTTATTTCATTTATTTATTTATTTATTTATTTATTTAATTGCCGAGCACTAATACAGAGATTTCATCTCACCATACAAGTAGCCCAATGGTCGGCAGAACTTCTGCACCCTCTGCTCAATCTTCTCTGCCCAGCCCTCTCTTCACTTCAACGATTTCACGTTTTAATCCTCCCTTCACACTTTTTTCTTTCACTTTTTTAGATGTACGCGAGCAACATCCCCAAGTATCGCCATCGACCTTGCCTTGTAACGTAATTCCACGGCCCACGCCGCCCCTCCCGGGTCATCGTTCGCGCGGCGGTCCTCGCGCCGGGAGCCACGCCCCTCCACCGCACTGTATTTGGCATCGGCGCCAATTCGCCAGTCACTCGTCGGCCGTTCGTTTTTCTCGTGGCGGCGGCGGCGGCATCGCTGCCTCTTGCCGGCCGGGGCGTGCGCTCGGGAATCGCAACCGCCGCCGCCGCCGCCGCTCGCGCCCCGTCCATGAAAGGCGCTGTTCCGGCACGCGCGCCGCCTTGCGACGCGCCGTGGACGGGTGCCATGCCTCTCGGCCCAGCCACCGCGTCGCGCCGCGCGCTGCAAGGGAATGGATGGGGAGAAGAAATTGTGCTGCCGCGCAGTCGTGGACAGGGGACGCTGCAGACGCACAGGATAAACACTGGGTGTTTTTTTGGGGCAGACAATCAATGATTAGAAGTAATTTCTTTCAAATGCAATTGAAGTTAATTTCTTTCAACTGCACTCGTCAGGCCGAATGCTATATTTTCGTTCAACAACCCCAAATCGTTAATTAGATTCTCATAGATTCAAACTTAACAAATCGTACATGTATCCGCAAAGAATCTGAGATGTCGTTCTTTTTCTGATGGCAATACCTGTTAAATACAAACACTTGTTATTCTATTTAATAATTCGACGTTTATTTATTGTGTTTCATCTCTAATTCAATATTTTAGGATTTGGAGCTCCGAAATGAGAAAATCTTTCAATACTGATTTCAAGATATTCTTATTTGAATCACAACAAACAGCAGAGAGAAGTTGGTTAGAAGGTTTTATTTAATATCTCTCATACTATCTCAAATCAATGCATACCTACTATCAATAAAGTTTTACTAATGTAAATATACTAACACCAGGCGTGAAATAAGCTATGCTATTCTAATTTCATTACTACTTAATTTTAAAAAATCCATAATATAAAGCCGCTACAATTCGAATACGTATATTATTTTCTTAAATTTTAATCACGAATTACAGAAATTAAATTTCGTTATTGTAAAAAATGGAAAGAATAAAAAGCAGAACGAGCCGAGTTTGATAAATGATCAGGAAAGCTGTGAAATTGTGTAAGGTTTTCTAGGACAGCGTTTCTCAAAGGATGAGGTTGCAAAATAATTCGGACTCTTGATAAATGAAACGAAAACAAATATTGAAATCTGATCTCACACAACTTCATCAGTTTAGAAAACCTTTAAATTTCTCACCTCAATAGATATCATAATTATTCATTCCAGATATTCACAAATAAAAAGCTGCAAACGGAAAAACAAGATTCAGACGTGAAAATCCTTTACTACGCAAAATGGTTGCTGTCAAGCAACATTCCAGTAAAATATTCGTCGCTTTAGGATAAAATAACAGCAACGTCAGGACAACGAACTCCACTAGTTTGCTACCTCCCCTCTTCGCCAAGATGTGTTGCGGCAAGCATATTAAGAAACACGTCTTGCCGAGAGAAGTGAATCACGAGCGAACGCAAGAACCGTTTTCAATTCGCAGAAAGAAAATGCCGGACGTCACGACGGTGGCGAGAGAGCGAATTGCATCGAAACGCAATTCGTGACGTCAGGCGTGTCCGTTCGCTGACACGATGCCATGTAGGCCACGCGCTTCACTACTGCCGCCGCAACCGCAGCCGTTTCCGCCTCCCACCTCGCTCCCACCCTCCCCTGGAAGAAATGCGTATGCACCACTATGAATGTGATTAAAATTAGGACTACCTTCAGCGGCTTCAATGGAGCCCATTTTGACTGAAATTTCGGTCGGCCGACGTTGGACGGACAAAAGTAAACGAAATATATGTTCGTCTGACTGCCAATGGTTTCGAACGCCAACGAACGAGGTCTTTCGTGTTCACTACAAGAATTTCCGTTTACCAGCACCGTGTTTGAACGAATGCGGAAAACGTCCGACGAGAGCCGACAGAAGTTTTACACAAAATGGGTTTCACTCTAACTGCTGCCTTGGAACTGAATGACATTTGTAAAAATTCACAGCATCTCCGTCATCTATTTACGAATATCTGAATATTATGACTGGTATTTTCCATACAAATGTTGCAGACCTTTGTGAGCTTTCTACTCTCCGAGGGTAGTAGTCGGATGGGGACTGTCATTAATGACCTCCCGATAAATCTTTATAGGTGTTTGACTATTACTACACACCAGTTAGTACTGCACATTGCTCTTTTAAAAGGTTTTAATATCATCTTTGTCTATCTACAGAAATGTTTTTTAAAAATCTAGTTGAATGTAAGTCACTCAATTGTACACTTCTATTAGAATAAAAGGATGTCAAATTGTGGAATTCACTTGCCCATCATTATTTACCTTCTTTTCGACTGCTTGCAATCATAATTTCTATCAGCTAAAATACGTTACTTCCGACGTTACAAGGTTTCAGATTCATCGCTGAACTCAGATATTTCTGATGTTTAGAGACATTACGTAATCGGTACCACAATCGCGTGAACTATGCATCATTACTGGTTCCATTAGTAATACATCTTCACTTTCACCATCACAAAGTTCTCCAACGCAACACTCATTATATCACTATCCAAAAACGTTCAAGCTTAAAAGAGAAGTTTTAAGAGATTGTTGAACAATGTTCTTCTTTAGTGAAAGGAGTCGTTCTTGGCTGAAAATCCTTCCACTGCCAACTGATCCGTATGAGATATCAGGCCTAAATATCCTCTTTATTTAAAGGAATAAGGCCAAGGAAATAAACTTTTTTAAGTTGTGAGATTAAATAGAACGTTATGATTAATATTCCAGCAAGCCTCGCAAATGAGTTTTTATCTCCCTTTTCCGATTAGACAGGTGAAACAAGGTATGAGTACAAGGGATGCTTTTTATGTACTTGGCGCGACAGCCCATGAACGGGCTCAGGCCTACCGGCGACGTCCCTGCCTCGCGGCCATGGGTTAAGAGGGTACGTGTGGTTAGCACGTAGACATCCCCCGCGCATATTCCGGTCTTCTCAACCTGAGAAGTGAATTTTCTCATCGTCACACTGCAACATATACTGGGACATTTCAAGGAAAACGTACACTATAGTCTTGCCACGACCGGGAATCGAACCCGGGATCGCGTACTGGAAAGCGAGTACGCTGACCAAAAGGGATGCTTAAGCAACGTAATTAGATGCTCATATTAGGGAATTTTAGCGCCACGTGTAAGGTAGCGGCGTTATGCACTAACAGCCACGTGACGGACCGTGAAGTCCTAACGTATTACCTTAGATCTAAGGTACGATTTTATACCTTCATAAATAGTGCACGCCTGTAGGAAATGTATGGCCATCTTACAACATCTTAGGCAAAATGTCAGCCTAAAAACAGGAAAGGTTACTTTTTTCCAACTCTGATAAACCGATTATCGTATCTGAGACAGTTACAATTATTTTTACCAACTCCACAACGCTGACAATTAACGGGAAATATTGGATATGTGACAATAAAAAAATTAGCGAAAAAAAGTTGAAATACCTTCGGATTAGGTTATGTCAAATGCACAAAACGAACGCTGTATTAAGATTTTTCTTACATTTTCAAGAAAAGCCGATTCAAAATTTTAGTCTCCGTACTCCTCGCGAAGGGGCCACAAAATCTAAAGGTCCGTGCACAATGTAGATTTGTTACACTCTTGACCCGTATCTTGGTTAAAATGTCTCACCACTATCCTTCACCCTTCGATGTATTATGCAACTTCTTTGTTCAACGCTTGGAATGCTTCTTTTGTCAGAATGCATAACGCAATGACGCTATCTCTAAAACTCTTCTGAACATTGTTCATTACGACAGTATAAAGTCTTTAGTCACGTGATCAATAGAGTTTAAGAATGACTCCTTAAGGCCTGGCGCCTAGAACTCCCTGTTAACCCTACTTAGGCCTTAGGCTTACTACCTTAGGCCTGGCGCTAAAACTCCCTATAAACCTACACAAAACATTCACCTATTAAACTGCAGCTTCAAACATCAGAAAAAGAATTGATAAGTAGTATATTTAGGTAGATGCACATGGTGAATTTCAATTTTAAATTTCATAAAAAATATTATGAACGTGAAAATCATAAATAAAAGGTGCAACAAATTCTGTTTATTTTGGAAGATACGTTCTATGTATTTTTCTAAATTTTTAATATGAAATCTAATTAATTTTTGATAAGTAGTTCTTGTAAGGAACTACCTCAGAAATGCCTTTATTGGAGTAAAAGGGGATTCCGAAATACTATTTAATGTGCCGTAATGACTGACTATGTGCATTCACGCAAGCATAATTCTCGAGACGCATCAGAATGCATTTCATCAGAAATTCTTCCAACACAAGGCGGCAATCAACGCGGATAGTGTCCACATTCCCTCTGCGTTTTACTTACCGTAAGCTGCGTACACCGTCTTAACTACCTACATGTCTCGATTCTCTCAATGTCCCCAACCACTTCCCTCCAACCTGAAAGCGTAGGCTTCCGTAGTCAGAGTCAGTGCCTTCTTCGTTGTCCGGGAGATGCCGGAGGCAACGTTCCGGCCATCATTCTGGGACCTTTCTCAGGGCGAATTTCCTCTCCAACTATATTCACTCCAACCTCTCTTTCTGGCCACTGCGCTTTTCATGAGACACTGGTCTTCAAGCGTGGTCGAGACAAAACCTCGTATGTGTGAGTGCGAATTGATGGGGTTCACCCCAGCATTCCTCCTTCGATCAGATGGCGAAAACGTGGCCCAAACCTCAAAAATAAAAGTTTATATTGAGAATTTCGGACCATCCTCTTGAAAGAGGAATGTTCGTACGTCTGTAGTGAAAATAAGAAAGCTAATCTCAGAAGTTGCTTCGCGCTGTGGATGTTTGAAGTCTGAGTATGAGGTCAGTGCTCCTCTGGCGTCAAAGGAGACAGTAGGCTGTGCTTTCCAATTTATAAAAATGTGCTCTAGAATAATTTTTATTATACTTTTCAATTATTGATATCTCTGCAGGTGGTACACGAACGCGTCCTAGGGAGTTAGATGTCTCCTGCTGGAAAAGTATTAATTACTCCTTCTAGGAATGCAATTAATCTATACTAAGTGCCCCATTTATGATTTCCATAGTGTGAAATGAAGGAATTCCTTCAAATGAAGGAATTCAAATGACAGAAATTGAACAAGAAAACATTCTTGAGAGAATTATTATGCTTCATTCAAATCATATTGCGAAAGCGAATATGACATTCGTTACATTCTTCGATCGTCCCCTCTTGAAGATTTGTAATGTCACCCTCCGCAGAAAATTGCCAATTCGCATCGTGCTCCCTAGCCGTTGTCTGAAGGTCCCTGTTTCAGACGACCGCAACCGACGCTGCTTGCTCCCTCCCACCAACTCCCGTCACTCCCTCCGCGCCTCCCACCAACCTCCGTGGGGCCGCCACCGCCGCAACTCGTCACTGCCGCAAGCGCGCACGAGTCAACGTTCGGTTTACGGACTGACTTCATGGCGAATGTGTGCCACCAGCCGGTACACCGTGACGTTACCTCTTGTTAGAACAGAGGTCCGCAACCGGTGGCCTGCGAAGCTATCTCATGCGGCACGAAGGGTCTCTACTCTTTTGGTCTACTGAAAATCAATCATGGATTTTTTTGGCATTTTTCGTAGCCTACAGTAAACCTATCTGAACAGTCGAATACACCAACGAACAAGAATGAACCATAGTGCTAATAAAATTATTGAATTGTAACTTATTTTAAATTTGTTTCATAAAAAGTAAGTTGTGCGGCCGCGAGCTTGTAAGGGTTCGAAAATGTGTCCCGCAGTTACAAAAAGGTTTCCGATGACCAGTTTAGAATAACCCTCGCCAGTTCACCATTATGAATGATGTGGAGAAAAAGCTTAGGTGAACGAACACTCGGTAAGGGAGTGTGTCACCCACTCACAAATCATACATGAATGGCGTAATAAACACAGAAGAGTATATTCTTACGTTCTTACAAGTACCCTGAATCAAGACAATTCCGAACTATAGAAGAAGTTCCAGCTACTCGAAGAAACTATAACCAATTTCCTGATACTGGCTAATTTTTATTCCGTTGCACATTCTTGAAAGATTAAAGCTACGTTCTTGTGGTGACGTAGTAAACTGTTTTGTCAACATCAATTCAATGAGACATAGTTTAGGCTCGTGACGATGGACATACTCGTGTGAAGTTTGTTTTGACAGACAAAACAAACGTCCATATTTCTACTTTCGCAGTTTTCAGAAACTTGCAATTACCAATTACACTCTGCAAAAATAAATAATTTTAGTTAAATGTGCACGACCTTTACAGATACTTTGCATCTATTTTGTACATTAATGCAGATTGCATCTAGAACAAACATGTTTTCTCTTCTACGACAATGACGTCTTCAATTACAGCATCTGTACTATAAGATTACCATCATCATAACGTACGCTGAGTATAAATATCAATAAAGAGGCAAGAAATAGACGCATAAACCAACCTAATTATCTAAGTGAGTTCAATGTATTGTTAGAATTTCGCCTACGATACGGTAATAATCTTAGGTACTGCTTCAGTCAAGAAGATTAACAGTTTGCAAATGAGTTACATTATCATACAGAAAATTTACGCAAAACTGCTCAAATTATAAACAACATTTCATTTAAAAATGAACTGCTTCAACATATGCTGCCTTCGAGAAGTAAACTAAGATGGCCTCACTTATTCCGACAATGTGGAATGATAAGCAGATTTGAACATAATTTTCAATTCGACACACATTGAAACCTATGCAATATTAAAAGCGATGTGATAATTTAGCCACTTGTCAATAATGCAACTGTCTATTTCACGGAGTGCTGTGTGGCAGACCATTTCTGGTGAAGAGCGCTATTTCAAGTGATGACAATAGAAAGTACTTAGTGTTGCAATCTATATCTGGATACAATATCGCTGCGCCCCCTCTTTTGCTGGTCTTATAGACATTCACATGCCTTTCCCTTCCAACTCTTTCTACCTCTTCCGACTTTCGACCACGCAAAGTCACCCTCGTATTTACACCCATCTTGCCATTGTCCTTAGTCTACGCCGTCTTCATCGTTAACATTTCCACGCTGGCAAAGGCACGCATTCGCTTTCATTCTCATCTGCGCGCTCGCTTCCAACGCGTTGTCGACAAAGAAGCACGAGCGATGTTTTCAGGTGCGACTTCTGCCAGTCGCCTGGGCCGCCGCCGCCGCCGCCGCCAGCGTGACGACCGACGTTACGTCACGGCGATTCACTTTCTTGCGTTCCGCCTCGGCCGCTTTGTGGGCCAATGTTGGCGCGGTCGGCGCCGCGCGGCGCTTCGCCTCGCCTCGCCTCGCTCCGCCTGGCGCGCCCTGCCCGTCGCGACGCTCCCCGCCCCGCTCCGCCCCGCCCTTACCCAGCTTCCTCACTTCGCCACTACATCTTTGTGCTGCACTGATCGTCCTTTATTTCATAGTAGATGTTGCATCCCTACTGCCCAGTGCGGATGTCACATCACCAATAAAACATTGATGTTTCTAAACACCAAAATTGAAACATCGATGTTAATAAAACATCGACCCCTAACCATGGATCTTATTTTATCGATGTTATTAAAACTGAATTACTGATAATTGAAGTTCACGTGGTGGGGGTGTAATTTTAAGTGATATCGTTCTTTTAATCTCTAATGGAGTTTAAACTGTCAAAACTGTCAAAAAATGATCAGGACAATTAACAAAACTTGAATTATTGACTGTAGAATTAAAAAATAATACAAGCTTTTTCGTTGACGAAAATTCGATTTAATTTATTTTTCACTTTTAGTCACTTTGGTCTGACGAGTATTTGATTTATGTATCATATAACTGAAAATTATTACAGAATTTTGGTATGACAGCCTTTCTTTTATTTCCAGAATACCGACTACGTGAAAACATCGAACCCAAAACATCGATGTTAAAAAATTGCTTAAAAAATCGAAGCATCCGTAGTTCACAGTGTTTTGCCGAATCAATACCGCAAGGTCTCCTCAGGCGTTAGCCAATGTCGTTTCATTCGCACTGTCCTGCAAGCGCAGTACTTTTTTAAAATGCATGTCGCGATTGTGCAACTCTTTCAGAACCCCCAAAATAGTTTCATAACTTTCACACACACGAACTCTGGTTTAATGTTTAGAAGTAATGCTAAACAATAATTCAATTTTCATAACAAAGAATAAAATCTCTACATTTCCAAAACCTCGTGGATTCCTGCCTTTCCAGCTCTTTTCTATCATCAGAAAACTACAATAGTCTTCTAGATTGCTGGTAGGAAAGTCATCACAGGAACCGCGGGTTCCGGTTCTGCTTTGCGCCTCAGAAATTTAACTGCTTGTCTTACCAGATTTATGGAGGAATTTAGTGCGTAACTATTAACTAGATGACGGAGTGTGAAAATGGTGAAATAAAAAAGGTACGCAGTATTTCTTGCTCTCAGTATTTCATTTTTAAATAGGCTACCTACTCGTTCATTGCTTGTCATATTTAACAATGAAATATAAAATAATTTACCCCAATTCATAATAAATTAATCTCATTTTAATTGTATTTATATAATCACTTTATTTACTTTATTTTTATAAGCAACCAGGAGGATTCAACATACGAATCACATTTATCATATTACGTTAAAAAGTACGGGGCGTATTTACGGCTTATCTTTCAGGATGGCTAATTCAATCCCTTCTTAATTATGAACCAATTCTGAAGTTATGTTAATCCACTACCACAAAACAAGAGAACTGAACCGAAGAGAAGAAAGCGATTCGAACGAAATCTATCAAAAACCAACTAGGAAGAAAGAAAGAAAAAAGAGAAAACAATGTGCGGAAAAGGAATAGCAGAACGGCCTTCGTATGTGAGGACAGTGCCGCTCATGCATGAAGCTCATAAAAACAGTAGGAAGGAACTCATAAAACAGTTCGTTTAAGTCGAGTGTTTTGTACATAGTTAAGCAATGTGTTCAGCGACGAAGGAAGGAAGTACGGAAGAACCAGCCTTCCCGGGACGTACTACCCCGAACTCACCAACGGAATCCACGACACTAAAAAATGGTACACATTAATCCGAAAGAACAAAATAGGATATGGGAATTCTGACAGAATGAACCAGCTGATTAATTAAGCAACGATTTCAAAAGACTCACAGGAACAATAGAACCCATTAAGAGGATGGAGGATTGTGAAAGATACAGGAGCGGAAATTAAAAAAGGAAGAAAAGATAATCAGACACGCAAAGCGATTGCAAACAGAACTAAGAATTGATGCTCCAACGAGGACACTGGAGAAAGCACAAGACACAATGAAATAGCCGAAGACAAAAGAACAAGCTGGGAGGTGAGGGGACGCGTCTCTACGGGTCTCCGCCTCTTATTTACGGTCAACGCCTCGCACGCTAGCCCTCCCATCAGGACGTACAATGACTCACACCTCCAAAAGGCGCAAAGACGCGGGGCGGCACACACGTGAATCTGTTTCCTTCCCCATCTAACAACTCGTATAAACTGAAATTAAGTGGTCGCGGCAGGCTCGCATTTATTTAGCGAAAGGCCGAGGAAATAGTCTCGGCTTTTTACGCCGCTTTTTTGTGGACCTCCGCGCCTCTCAGAGGAGGCACGCCCATATCCTCCCTTCCAACTACAATTCTCCGAACGCCAGCCCAGCCCAGCCCAGCCCAGCCCAGCCCAGCCCAGCCCAGGCTCTCCGGCGCGGCCGCACCGCGGCTGGCTTCGCTTTTTATGGCGCAGCGCCGCCGTCGCTCTCTGACGCATCCGCGCCCGCAAGGCCTCCTGACATGGGCCGGGCAGTGTAGCCGGTCGGAGCCCCCTCCGTCAATCGGGGCGTGGCATCGACACGGCCGTGCCTCGGCGGCCGAGCGTCGCGACGCGTCCGACCGCTGCCTCGTCCGGGGAACGCGCGGACCACACCGCGAGGGGGCAGGGGGCCGCGACGCCCCGACGCCCGCGCGGCCGGACACGAGACGGCGCTCGGGAACGCACGCCCTGTCGTTAGGAGCTGTCGGAGCGAGTTCGTGGTCGAGGTAAATTTTTTGGCGAGGGACGTAATTGAAGTAACGCAAAGCTAACCTTAAATAAACGAAGTTGTTCTCTTTGGAGTCAATCGTTAAGGGTCAAAGCTTTAAGGGTCCGTTGAAATTGCTTGTATCTGATAAAAAAAATCGAGCGTTCTTTGGAGAAGTGTATGACCACATCTGAATAAGTGTTTTAATAATTGTAGGTGACTGATGTTAAATTCAACTACCACTGTTGCAATTTTCTGCGGTTTTTGAAATACTTCCCAAAGCAAAATTCACAGGCGGTTCCCATCTTGTGACTTGGTATTCAAGCAAGTAAGAATCTCAAAACGTAATCCAAAACGTGGTAAATGTATACGTTAAAGCTTAAGTCCAGATTATGACAATGTTAGGAGTAGCCGGATACTTTGCTCAGTTAGTGAGACGATTTGGATAGAGCTGTATGATTGACAAAGAACGGATCATTTCGGGCTTCATTTGGCTGATGTTAGCGTTAGCCCCACGGCGCTGGCTAAAGTCAAACTGGGGGTGTCTTGTATGTCCACAACGTTTATTTTGGCTTAAAAACGAGTTAGAAAGACGTTGTACACACTCAAGATTGTTTTGTGTTAATCACGAATGCCGAAATTCGGAGCCTACTCGGAAATGAGTAGCGAAGCGACAACTAAGTATACATTGGGATGAGGTTAGGTTCAGTGGTATCCTGCAAAACGACATTTATGAATAACACAGTGGAACCAGAAACAACAGCCTTCCATTAGCCTTAGAAACTTCCCCCCAGGAGTCTGATCCATGATTATTACAGATTATCTGCTATTCCTTATCAGCGTAATCTACTCCACACCCACACGGGTTAGCTATCATACGGGCCACCCATACGGGCCATCAGGGGTTAGCTAATGTGCACTACATTCGGCTTAAATCTGAACAATGCTTGGAAGCTGTACCTATTTCGGATCTTATCCACACAATTTGGAGAATGTGAATAGATGTGTATAATGTAATTTACCCGCTAATTCGTGAATTACCCAGGTACCACTATCAACTGTAACTTACAATAAATAGCCAAATGATATTCAAAAAGTAAGGATTGTTTTATTTCTATGAAACAGTAGCTCTCCTGATCTCTCTGAAAACATCAACTTTTTGACCTCAGTCTTTATAAATATCTCAATTATGTCTATTCTAACTATCAATTTATACCCAGTAAAGTGAGAGAAACGGCTAGAAAAAATATTCAGCAAGTTACCAGTCTGCTCAAAGGTATCTCACACAAATCTCTTCGTTCATTTGTTAAAAGAGATATGAAATTTTTGATTACACCATAAAACTGTTTTGCCTCCTTATGATTCTCCTTAAATATTGACAAATAATGTCAATATTTATTGAACGAACCACGAATTTAGGAAGATGCAAGTGACACGTCGTTATTAGTCGACGCATTTGTTCAAGGCGACGCTCCCATTGTAGGCCTTTACCAAAAATACGCTTTTGGTACATAGCAGTGAACTTCCATTGCACGACCAGGACGCCCCGGCCACAGAGTTCGCATTAAAGGTCCCAGAAATAGCCGCGCCGCGGGCAGCGCTTCCGGCGGCCGCGGCCGCGTCCTTCCCCGGAAGCGGCCTCTTGCGACACGCGACGACCACAGCGCGCGGCGGCGCACGGGGGGAGGCGGCGTTGCGTCTCTCTCTCTGGGAGATCGCGAAGGGTCAAGAGCATGTTGTGCCCGCTTTATAAAACGACCGTATAATCATTTTTATGTTCTTTTCATTGCTGAGTTCTTTCTCTTACAAACTTTTGCCCCAAGTACAGGAGTCATGGCGCGATTGACTTATGGGATAGTTAGGCCTTATTTGTATGAATCAATCACTAAACCAGTCACGAGCGATTAATTTTACATATCACGTTACATGTATCATTTTATTTTCTGCATTGCAATCATAAAGAAATTAAGGGAATCTACAGTTGTAGTATATCAGTAATAATAACTTTAGTAGAAATAGAAGAAACGAATTGGCATTTCATCTACGGACGATTGTGACATTTATTTCGAAATGTTCTTTATTACTGCTAATCAATGATTTATCCATTGTACCTACATAACTAGACATATATTGCACGTACATAATCCTGAACTCACGTTAAGAATTACGTAACAAGCGAGAGAACGAATTACGCCATGAGCTAATCCGTTTGGCCCTTCTGTCATTTAGAGCAGAAACTATTCCGGCGCTAGCGATGCGTCGTCTGATATAACTAACTCCGTATTACTAGTCTATCACTGCTTACATCAGTGCACGCCGCAACAGCGACGCGCCGCTTACTCAGTGACGGCAAAACGCCGTAAAAGGCCAGGGCGCGGCTGCGCCAACCTCGGGCCGGCGGCGACGCGGACGCTCTCGCGGCTGCTGCCGCCAACGTCGCTCACCGTCCTGCCAACGCCCACGCCCACCACGCGCCCAAATCGCCCGACGCGTCGCCCAGCACGGTTCTCTGCACGGCGTCAACTAGTCACCTCCACGACCTCTGTCACGTAAGCTCCGTGCGCCAACTCAATCATCGGCGCTTAGCCTGCCTGGGTTGCCAAATGCAGATTCAATGTCTCAGTCACATTACCATAATGCATCATTACTCGAGCTCACTGTGGTACTGTCCTCTCAAAGGAAGAGTTAGAGGCGGGTGAAGCAGAAAGAAGAAAAAGAACAACGCGTGTTGGGAAACAATTATGAAGTGGAATAGATACACTGGGAAGAAGAAAATAAATGGAAGAGAGAAGAAGGACGTAAGGACAGAAGGAAGTAAGGCTTCTCGAAAGTAATGTAGTATTTAACCAGTGGGTATAGCGGGTGGAATCCAAGATAATTGAGGGGGAAATCGGATCCAAGCGCGAAAGTAAACTGAAAACTTCATAGCAGCTGATGTCAAATACAGATGATGATGCTAATACCATTTCTTCAAAAAGTTCAAGAGAGGGCTCCAAAGACGAACAATACGAAGAACTCAAAAGTGGGTACACGTCTCGACGACCGTGAACTCCGCAGAACAGCAGCCACCTCTGGCGGAGCGCGGTGACACGCCCGGCGAGGGCGTCGCCGACGGCGAAACCTCGCGAGGCGACAGGCGGCGACGGCCGCGCACTCGCCGTCGGTTGTTTGGACAAGGTACGCTCGCGCGGTTACGTAATGCCCCGCCCGCCGCGGCCGGGGCCGGGGCGGGAGGGATTGTCATGCACGCGTTGCGTCATGAACTGTGATACTGCGGGCGAAGGAGGGGAGAGCCCGTGACCGCGCCCAGCGCCCTGGCAACTTCACCCGCCTTCGCACCATCTGCGATCGCACCCCGAGCGGCGCCCGCATCACATACGGCCAAACCGATCTGACGGCATGATTAGCTTATTCGCCTCTTACGATGGGATTTCAATGGTGAAGGAAGGGACATGACGCTTTAGAATTTCCGTTTACATGATGCTAATTCATAAATTCTGTCATTAATATTGTACTGCTGGTTCCTTATTTTTTTTGTAGTCTCCGAACAAGTAAATAAATTTAAATCCATCCCACGTAGAATTTCCTATGCATAATTAGTTTCCTTCATGCCAAACACTAAACATTATTCTCTAAAATCATGAACAAGTCAATGAATTCCTTTAGATCAAAATACAAGTTACTTCATATGGGTTTAAAAACAACCATCTCTGTGACATTTCTCACACAAACATTTTCGTGCCACTTCAACCGCAGTAAAATTAATAGTCACTGAATTCATTTCTACACAACTAGGTACAAGTATGTCTCTCTCATTCTTATGGCACGTACGTCTTTTATCATTATTGAAGAGTTAGAGCAGACCTAATTACCCAGTTCTCATCTGCTGTTGTCCTGGAGAAATCTCCAGAAGCAAAAATGACTGAACATTCAATGAAGTTAAAAGCCATGGACTGAGTCAATGCCTATTATTCTCAGAGACCTCACCACACCTACCGTACCGTATAAAGAATTCACCATCCTTAGTGAATTTTCAAGGGACCACAAACAGAGCCATGGGTAAACAATTTCGCGGACATCTACCGTACAATACCTACACCAAAAATGAAATCGAGCATGGTAAATTTTAAAGAAACACTGCTTCTTAATACCAATCACAAAACAGTCCACCACAGACGGAGACGAAATTCATGTTCTGATGTTTTCTACCCTGTTTTCTTCAGATTTCAACCAGGTCACTCCCTTGATGTAGATTTATGTATGCAAAAGTGTGTAATCTACCGGAACGAACAATTACAACAACATAAAATTTCTTCTCACAATTAAATACCATATCACAATTAAATACCAAAATATTAATTAACGTTAATGTAATAAATTAATATTTTTTCTCAACATTTCAATATCTTCTACAAAAATGTAAATAAAAAATATCCCATAAATTCATTTTTCGCAATCTAGAATCATCTGGAGTAAATGAGCCATAAAACGATTTACAGTTTCTTTATCCGCATTCGCAACGCGCTCGCTACCTCAACTCGAACTGACAGTCCCGAGCTTCTCACAGAGAAATATACTCATTTTCCTTTAGTACATAACAGCCTGCCAAAGAAATCACAATTCATTACTAACGTCTTGCGACACACACATCGCTGACACACCTCCGTTATGCGATGTAGCGGGACGTGTCACACCGCACGAAGTATGCGCCGCACTTTCTCAGTAAAACGCTTGGACGGACACTGCGAGCTCCATGCGAGACAATACCGATCGGCGGCGGGATAAGGCCCCGCGTCGAAAAGAAGGCCTCGGGACGCGGTCGAGCGCGACCGGCGCGGTCGAGCGCGGTGGCGGAGGCGGCGGGGGAGACGGGGACGACGGAGAAGGTCCAGCCTGCGACTGGAAATGTCAGCGCTTAAAACACGTAATTGCGAGAGGGAAAAAAAAAAGAAGATTGATCTTGGCCGAACTGTCACGGTGAGAAGATTCAGGGCTTCACGAAAGAGTAAAGATAACACACGAACCTGACAACATGGATAAAACTAGGACAGGTTAATGATGGGGAAAGAGACCGAGGAATAATGCTCAAAGAGGAGTAGCAGAATAATGACGAGTCTTCAATAGTAAAGAAATTACTTCAATAGTTCAGAAGCAGGTGTCTGACAAGTAGATGAAACACAGGAAAAAGTTGTATTGGAAAATATGCTATCAAAATGACATTACAAGTTACTATTTACAAATTAATCAATGAGAATATGCTATAAGAAGAGCAGGAGAATTTAAATGCAATAAAAATTGCATTACAATGGCGAGGTCAACGATCACTATGTCAGTGGCAACAACTATTGTATGGGTTTACCAACGCTAATTGAACGCTTCGTGATAATGACGATAAAGGTGACGAATATGGTGGGAGAAACAGAAAAAGCAACGATAAAGGCGACGGAGATATCAGCTACGCCAACTCCGACAGCACACACAGCTAAAGAGATAAGAAGATGGCAATGGCTGCCACCGCCGTCCGACACTCCCGCCTCCAGGGAGCCTCGCGTTTCGCCTGGCTGCGGCAGAAGGGCTCCCGCACTCCCTCCACCACCTCCGCCGCCGCCGCCCAAGGCCGCGGGCGACCAGCGTGGCTCGGGAATGTTTGCAATCCGCCAACAGAAAGCCTTTACACAGCGCGAAGCCCGCAGCCACGCTCCACCGCGACCTTCTTGAGAAAACAAAGCCGCGTTTCTGTTTGAACTCTGGACCGGGGGACAAAAAGTGCACGCCAAACAGGAGCCTGAATAAGAGGGATTTAGGAGGAGACCGCTGGACCTTCGGACGCTAATTCAATATGGAAAGTGGCGGACGAGGCGGCAGCGCCGCGCACTAATCCGTGGCCGGGCGCCCCGGAGGCTGCAGCGCCACGTCCTCCGAGCGCCACGCTCGTGCGACTCCGGGCGGTGGCCAAACCGCGGGCGCCGCCTCCGCGCAGCGCTCCCTGGGGAGCTCCGGGTAGAGCGGGGTGACCGCAGTTTGGAGGTTTCGTAATTGTTGGTATAGGAACTCCTTTCCTTCTCTTTCTTGAAACACACCGTCCGTAGTAAGGTTGGCAGTTTGCACGCTTCGGAAAAACGCTTTTGCGTGCTTCGATCTCAAAACGTCCCCTATTTGGGCGACCAACGTGAAGACGACACTCAAACTCCAGTAATGAAGATAACAAGGCCAAAATTAATCAAAACGTCCTGAGTTCGGAGGTTTTGTGGTCTTTTTTCCCCTCGAAATAACCCGACAGTTCTAGGATGGTAGTTCGCTCGCTTTCCTATTTGAGGAAGACTTGAGATACATTTCAAGTTCCACAACTGGAGATGAAATGGCACTTCCTCGGGATCAGGTATCATGCCTAAAATAAACTTCTTAATTTCGCGACCGCGGGACGGTCATATCGTTCATCGTTCACCGACGACCCTGAAACAAATACGCTTGGGATGTTGAAGGAACCCCGCAGAAAAAGCCCCTCTGTGACCAATTGGTGCGTGACGTGATCCCGCTGACCTCTCGAATACGGGGCAATGAGTCATCCACTCACCCACCGCTCCCGGGCCACGAGTGTGTTGATAGTGGGAGCTGGCTGTCTACATCGCGTGCTGCTTGCCCGCGGGCCGCGCACGCAACAATAGCTGCCATCATCGCGGTCACACATGACGAGCAGCGGGAAACGTTACCTCCAGATGCTCTGCGCTGCAGAATGTCTCTAATTCGGATCTTCATACACTCGTTTAATGTGGGAGAGGTTTTCTGTTATTTCCTTCATATTAAAGAAATAAATTGATGTTACGATCCCTACTTGTCGGGATTCATTCATCGTAAATTACGTATATGCAGGGGCCCAACCAGGATTTTTCTGTGGGCGGGGGAGCTGCAGGTTGTAGGGTTCAGCCGACTTGATGTTTTTTAAGATATTTTTTTCATTTGTGGTGAATTTAAATTTGTTGGTTTATTTTTAGTTACTAATAACACACTCAGTTAAGATATTGAATGATTGAAATCTTGTTTATAAAATTAGTATATTTGTGAATAAACGATTGTCAGGCGGGGGAGGGGGAGGGGGCCGAAGCTTAATGAGTTCCACTCCCTTGGATATACAGCTTAATATTTTGTGAAACACAAGACTACATTGTCTTACTTTTGCAAGATTTTAGTTCCGCATTATGGAAATACTTAGCAATCACGTGAATCATTCTTCCTCAGGTTATGAGTCAACAGAATCTTACATTTTTGGTTAACTCTGAGAATGGTATTTAACAGATGGTGACTAAATCCTTTACCAAAATACATAAGTTAAACTTATTCTTCAACCGTGGATGCGTTCTTACATGCAAGATTGCGGAGAGAGAAAATAACTAGTCGCATTTTCATGGGTGGAATGGTACACTATTAATAACCCTATATTTGACGGGCAATAAAGCAAGAACATTCACCAGAGCGGAGCTACTTACTGCAAACGTGGATGTCGGATCAGCTAGCCAGTGCAGTAAACACAGACTATTAAGGGTTTGTAAGTCAGCTGTAGAAAGACTTGCAATCGTTGTCGGATGACATACGGCCCGCGCTGTCGCATGCACTCTGTACTTCAACTATGAAGGTTATGGAATGAAAACATAAGAAAACCCATGATTTCAACAGACAGTCAGCGACGGATTCGTGTACTGGATCAAAGCCAACTCGAGATGTAATATGCATCGATTTCAAACCAACACCCGTCGCCAAAGAAATATGGGCGCCACGACAAAAATAGCAAAAGGCGGTTTTTCATTTGGCAGAGTACTCTCTTCGTTTAATCTGAACAATTCTTTCCACATTTTCCTGGTTTACGGCACATCATGTAACCACAGAAATAATTGCTTTTGAAAACATTTTCCAAATTCTTATTTTTGAGACTATATACATATAAAGTGATATGTATAATGGGTACATTATGCATAGTACGAACACATTGTGCGCATTCGTTTACAAATGTTTTAGAAAAAAGGCATAATTTTATTTTATTATAAATAAAATAATGCCTTTTCTCTAAAACATTTGCCTACCTTCTTTGATTTGAATCATTTTTTAAAAACATTTTTCTACCTTCTTTTTTCGAATAATTAATTTAATCTTCATAATTTAGTTGTAGGAAGATTCCGAAAAAACACTGAACTTTCAACAACAAAATTTAATAAAATAATTTGGTGCAATTTTTTTGAAAATTTTGAAAATGTCCCTGAGATTTCATGTGAAAAAAACCAAAATTAGAATATCAGTTTCATATTGAAGGGACCGCGACCTCAGTCAGATCAATCGGGGAATATCAATTTTGAAGAAAATCGACTGAACGGTTTAACCGCTAGCGTTGTTCATAGACAGACGGACTGACAGCTTGACAGACAGACGAACAAACAGACGTTTGGCCGTTAATCGATTTTTCGGCATCAAGGAACCGAAAAATATAGATCTGGCTATACCATGGAATTTCTCCCCCTATATTTAGCAAGGGGATTTATCCACTTTTTCGTTACTAGGAGCCTACAATAAGTGTTTTTCTGCCGAAAATTCGTCGTTTTTTCCTGCAGCATTACCTAACTTTCTTTACACCGTGTAAGCATTTGCGAGAAAGAGACAATCGTCAGCCCCGCTCTTCGTAGCCCTGCCCTAATCGACAAACTATTTCTGAAACGCTGACATCGAATTGCCTAGTTATGCAATCGTAATTTTCCGGATCTGGCATTCTTTAAACTAAGTAGATTCAATTGCTTACACTCATCGTATAAACCTCATAGGATTTATCGCGGAGGAACTCAAGAGCAAGCGTAGGGAGGAACGCCTTTGTTTTTCAGGCGTGCCTCGGGGCACGGCGTCGCGGCGCAGCAGTCGCCCGAAGTGCACCGAACCATCCGTCCATTCCGTGATGGTGCTGGGTGCCGCCTCAGATAAAATCTTAAGTGCGCTTTTCAAACCAGACATTAATCTGCTGCGACTAATGATGACGGAGTAGCAGCGACAGCCAAGCGAGCAAAAAACGCAGTTATATGCAGAGACGTTTCTAGTACTTGCAGCTCGCAGGAATGCGGAGAGGAGTTAGAATTCTTTTTGTTACTGCCCATAGAAGCTCGTAATCAGAAGCATGCTACAGCTCTACTTCGATCGGTATTGCTCTATTTATTTGCTCTATTTATTATGGAACTAAAATTTAAAAAATGATATTCATATTTGGAAAGTAGAAGTAGAATCCCAAGAATAAGGGAAGATTGGCATCATCTTTTGAATTAGAATGATTCAGGTCATCCTCATTGGCCCAACTCAATTAAAATGTCAGGCATTATCTTTGGCAATCCATTGTAAGTTGCAAGAGCTATTACAAAAATCGCCAAAGGTAAAGAAATTAAAACACTGGTTCCAGGCGTGCCTCTAAATGAAGCACGACAGGGCAATGACTAACTTCTACACGATGCTGGGTGACTGAACATTAAATGGTCGTAAGTCAAAGATAACCGAGGTAGACGTTGAATCATATTCAGAATGAATTATAACTCTTCTTCTGCTATGCATGAAAAGAAACGTTTATTTCTTTTTGTGGTCACGGAGATAGTCAATTTGTAGACGAGTGTAAACATGAGCATGAATAAAGAACCGAAATTTTATAAATGATTGCCTTTATTCTTCGTCACAGGACTTTCACACATTTTTAATATTTCTAGAGAAGTGTTTGTCTTTTTGACACATTATTCTCATCATAAGAGAAGCGTAACTCACCTTTCTTAGAAAGGTAGACCACACTTTATTTAGATTCTTAGAACGTATCACGTGCACAGTTTCCAGTTCTCAAACACTGGATCAGAAGTCTCCGAAGAAGCGTGCAAAGCGTACACCGTATGTTCGCTCTTGAACCCCTCCTCGGCCAGACCAGCTTGTGCCGTGTCACACTGCATCGTTGCCGTACGTCCACTTTACCGTTTGCGACCTTATTTGAACACGGAAATATATCGTTACTCGAATCTAGCCCAATTCCTGAACCCTTCAAGGAGACTTCTCCTCCTCCTCCATCTCTTGAATGTCCATTTGCCTCATGTGTAGACAAAACTTCCCATTTCAGATATTTCCACCAAACGGGTCAACCCCGGCTAGAATTTTCGCATTTCGTTCTCCCGCCGCGCCCCCTCCCCGAATGGGCCTTCCGCAGGGGGCAGCGCCCGCAGTGGTAGTTGGGGTGGTGGGTGAGGAGGTGATGGCGGGGGAGGGCGGGGCCCATTTGCCGCTCTAATGAATTAAACATGGTGCTCAGCGTCGATCACTGCGCCGCGTCGAGACCACGCGCGTCGCGCCTAATAGCCCTTTGTGGAGAAGGTGATGAAAAGAGCCCGGGCGGGCGGGGCGCGCACAAGGACAATTCGCCCGCCTGGAGACGACGAGGCTGCTCCATTCCGCATACCGGAAGGCTCCGCGCCATCCGTCGCCCCCCTCCCCTCCCCGCTCCTGTCGCCTGGAATGCCACCCCGCGTGCCCCGTGCAGCAGCCTCGGGCTTCCACAAGCAAGGGCCCAGAGTTACATGCCCTCTCTGCACAGCCTCACATTTTGTCGGCCCCGTGGCCGAGGTCGCTAAGCTAGTAGTGTGCTGTAGTGATCTGGGACGATGGGTTCCCGGGTTCGAGTCCCGCCTCGGGCATTGTTATATGTGTTCGTCCTTTCACCCCCTACCATCACCATATCGTTTCATCCTCATTCCATAAAGTTACATCCGATAGTGGTCGCTAATAACCTAGTACTTGATGCGACCTTAAAAAAACACCACGCCACACACACAACTCACATTTTGCATGAAACTGGGGAAGTGAAGGGTTGGTTTTAATGGCGGCAACAAGAGTTTCAAAGCTACGATGTTTGTTATATTTCAAGCAAATGTTTATTCTCATAACATTTTCACTGAACGACTTAGTACTTTCCTTCTCTGCTGTTTTCAGTTTACTTCGGTCAATTTTTGCTTAATACATGTCCAAATTATATACAACTTACAAAACAAAAATAATTCTTCGATTTCACTGACGAAGGTAGAGAAGCAATAATTTAAATAACAAAAGCAAAACATATCTTTTGTATACTTAAATTTGAAAACGTATTCGCACAAATAGTAATTCTTTACTTTTGGAAACATTTAATTTTCAAACAGTTGGGAAAGTTAAACATTTTACAGTATAATAGTAATAAAGTTTCTATATCCTACCATAACAAAAACTTGCTTTCTATATTATGATAACAAGAGGGAAAAGAGAAAGATTTGCTATGAAGTAACTCATACTTACGAAAGTACACAGTAATTATCTGCATACAAAGTATAATCTACTCCTCAGCGTAGTAACTATTATCCATCAAAGAAGTGATAGTTTTGAAGTCATATTTATCTAGTGATCTAGCCCTCTAGCACATCGCCGTAATTGTTGAAAGAAACATTATCCAGTTCAACACACTTTACTTATCAACCCATGAATCTCCTTAAATATTAGACATTATTCCGAACAACTACCGACGATGTTGTATAAATAGACGAACGTTTACTATGTAATTCGTTAACTCTTCTATCGAAAATACCGTGACAACAAAAGATTTAAGTCTACACATGAGGCAAATGGACATTCAAGACCAACCTAGAAATCTAGCAGCGTCCTGGAAGGGTAGCCTCACTTTAGGGGACGGGATCAGATCCAGTCAAACCAGAAAGGCAATTCAGACTGACATTTCATACGCAGTTGGTGGCCCGTTTAACATAAATCGTGACAAATTACGAGTATTATAGGCAATTCCGCACGTCATAATTCCAGAAGCAATCAACCTCATCTAAGGTGGAGCGTATTTCAGTGGTGCCACACTCCCTTCCCTTCGAAAGCCCCTCACTAGCTTTTTTTATCACAACCACATATGTTAATCTCACTCGGTTTTAGTGGTCATTGTTCATTTTCCTCGCGTACCCACATTTCTGCGTGTTCTCCTGGCGTCACATTCATGCAATCTCAGACCCTGGGAAGCATGTTTTATTTTAATAAGAGCTCTTCATCAGAAAATAGAAAGCAGTTGCGTAACTTTCTTAATTACAAAATCCTCGTACCCAACGAAAATTTCGATTAATTTTACATAACAAACGTTTCAATTGCAAACTCGTTTATTCACGAATTGATTCTACACGACTATGTATGATATATGACTAACGAGATATCATCCTAAAAAACGAGCGATTCATTTATTGTATTTTTCAAATATTACATCAAATGAGTCACAACATTATATTATACAACCGAATCAGTATCATCGTCAATAGAAATCTACTAGGTTAGAGAAAAAAATACTTCACTGTGAATAAACAGAAATTTTCTTGTGGCGTTTCGAACCGAAAGTTCATGCACTTGGCGAGCATTTCTTTATTCACATAACTAATTGAAATGACAGCCAAGACGCAACTTTTCATTTTATAAACAAACATAATTTCAAAAAAAAGGCATTAAATATATACAAAAAACACATAAAAACGTTCAGATCTGAAGCTGTAATTGGAACAGTCTTTTCAATGACAAATCATTAGATGAAAGTGCCAAATTAGATGAGAGCAAGACCTATTACACAGAAATATAACGAAACTCAACGATAATAATTTACTGAGCACCATACATGTAACATACATTCATACAACAATGAAATAAAGCACAATATTTTTCGAAACAATAAATACGAAAGAAAGCACAATATTTTTCTTCCGGGCGTCAGGCGACTTTCAACAAAACCTCCTCCGCCAACCCCACCAGTGCGTCGCAAGCCCCGGCGGCATGCGTGTGTGAGCGGTAGGCACATCAAGCAGCGCGTGGCCGGGTCGCGCGGGGGGCAGGGTCCTCATCAGCCATTGAGCGGCGGCGGCGGCGGCGGCGGCGGCGGCGGCGGCGGCGGCGGCGGCGGCGGCGGCGGCGGCGGCGGCGGCGGCGGCGGCGGCGGCGGCGGCGGCGGCGGCGG
The DNA here is from genome assembly GCA_031308135.1 of Acheta domesticus. Lineage (NCBI taxonomy): Eukaryota > Metazoa > Arthropoda > Insecta > Orthoptera > Gryllidae > Acheta > Acheta domesticus. Next base: position 89,130,017 of record JAHLJT010009436.1, on the reverse strand, counting down.
CGGCGGCGGCGGCGGCGGCGGCGGCGGCGGCGGCGGCGGCGGCGGCGGCGGCGGCGGCGGCGGCGGCGGCGACGGCGGCGGCGGCGGCGGCGGCGGCGGGGCCGCGTGGCCGTTGAAAGAGCGAGAGGTGTAACCGCAAATCGGGCGGGCGCTTGACGCCGGAACGGAGAACAATAAAAGGCGACGCCGCGCGGCGCTGCGCAGCGCGGGGCTCCACGGCGCCAGTCGACCAGGCCGGCGCGCCGCGCCGCGGCGGCCGGAACCACGCGTCTGGCCACATCGCTTCCCCGGAACACTCCGCGCCAATAGCTCCGACACATGTACGCTCGCCATTAACACTTGTTGGTTCCCCGATGGCCGGAACAACTGCTGCAAGTTTGTAGTGCTAAAGGAATAGTGTGACGCTGTGCATAAGGCATTTTCATTCAACTTCTCTCATTTCGTACAGATAATTTTATGATATGAATAGCATGCTTAGTATGGACTATTATTACATTCTTAATTTAATTAAATAGTATTGTCCTATTATTGACGCGATTCAGCCCTAGTTATTTCAAAAGCAATATATGGTTGAAATAACATGCTGTTTGGACGTACCAGTATCCGTACATCACAGATGTCGAAGGAACATCGGAGCCCCTATGTGACATTGTGCATGTACTGTAGGGTCATTACACCTGTTTTCCACGCTAAAACTTTTTACAAATGGTTTTGTAAAGTTAATTCCGGAATTTCAGTTTCAGATAACGCTTTATAACGAATACGAAATTTTATCTACAACAATTTACATATCTCGACAAAACACATTGTCTTTAATGGATCCTATTCCACAGAAATCGCAGTAAATTGCGTTCAAATTAATTATTTGATCAAGAAAGTTATATATGTTGAACAAAATAATAAAGTCAAGAGATTTACGAACTATATTCTCATGGGAGATGAAGCCCATGAGACATGCATTTATGGACATTTTACTTAAACAATGGAGGATATTCAAGTGAAGTCGAGAAATAAAGGTTACTGCACCAAGTCCATCTTAATTCGCAACTGTAAAATTTAAAAAAATGTCGCAGTGCAAATAATTACCATAGAATCAAATCATGGATTGTCACAAAACTTTTTGTTAGTAATTTTGAAAATAGGATATGCATTTATAGTGAATGTAGCACTATTTTGTGTCATTTAATTTTTGCGAAATACTAAGATGTTCCATTGTCGCAAACGCAGACATTCCAGGCTATCGGTCCGACGCTACAATCGCCAACTTGACGCTTCAATCGCGAACTCAAGTTGTGATTGTTGTTGTTTTTGAAAGTCATGAGTTTAATATTGCTGGTAAAAAGAATTTTTTTAAATAATAAAATATAATTGTAAAGATACAATTGCGTAATTGGTAAAAAAATGTCAAGGATCTGCTGTTACAACCATTGATTGGAAAATAAGAAACAAAACGAACGAACGAAAATCAAAAGAAATATTTTTCATAGCTTTCGACTTCACATCGTTAAGTAATTATGCAAAGAATGTTCTCGATGTTTCAGCACAAAATTTTCTTTCTTTCATCCTTTTGAACCACATATACAATCTCGGAAAGATCAGCCAAGCTGGAGCACAAAACAAGCACTTCAATGAAACTTGTTTGTCGATCGAGAACTTGTTCTATCAAGCGGAGAAAAGGGAGAAACATGATTCGGGAGAAGACTCTGCAATCACAACGAACAAAGTCCTTCGCCACTACTGGAGTTGACGGACACATTCCAAACGTTCTCCACCAGACTCTTCGCTTGCCCATCTCAAAGGGGGCAACCATAACTGCGAGGAATATCTCAAAGAAAAGTCCGAAACAGACTCCAAAGAGCAACCTACGCCCAACTATTTACGCAGAAAAGGAAAAGCAGCACGCTTCTGCTCAATCTTAACATTCTCCCAAAAAGAAAATAAGCGACGCGGCCGAGAGCGAAGTTCTCCATTTACCTCGGACGAGTCGATCTGACGCTGCTCCCGGAATCGCTTCCAAGTGGCTGGTCTCCTTGCTTTCGCAAAACTGGTCGCACGATTATTCTCGGAAGTGCTCGCCATCATAAGAGCCGCTGAAGGCGTTTGTGTGGCGCGTACCTTCGCGGAATCCTCCTGTTTTCAAATTAGCAATGCATATTTCAGCAATGTTCTTGTCGAAAATGAGGCAGTGATTGGTCTGAAAACGCACTACACACACGTTGGTATACAAAACCCATATATCTTGTTAGATTATGCCTAAAAGTAATAAACGTTTTGAAAAATAGAATAATTATCTCCCATACATAGCATTACCAAGCGTTTCAATTATTTTTTGAGGAGAACCCAGCACTCAAGTTTTCTATTACTAGGCCTACATGGAAAGCGATATACACAATTTCAGTAGAAACATTTAAATCAACCCTGCGACATAACTCACGTTATCAGAGAACAAGTTCTGCAATGGACAGCAGGTTGAGTTAAGTGGCGTTTGCTTAGGTTTTGATGTATGTGTTTTTAGACCACTAGAGATCTCCATTTGTTGCGAAAATAACTGTCCTAATTTAATAAATAGGCGGCCGCATAAAGGCGCAGCCAATGACACACTCCTTCCAAACGAGTGCAGATTCATACGTGTGTTGTTTTCTATCATGACGACATTCTGAAATTGTGGGAGACCGAGAGGCACAAACATTTCCCCAATGTTTAGAACGCGTAAGTTAATCATAAGAGTCTCTATTAAGTGCTTGTTACGCCACAACAAAATAAAAACTGGGGAAACGTTAATAAATAAGGCGATATTACCGTACAAAACTTCAAGTAATAAGAAAGCCATATGCAGAGCGAAACAACTACATTTTCGTAACAACAATAATAAAACCTGGAAAATGAATTTATTTCAGAAAAAGGCGCGGTTATCGCAAACCGCACTGTTAAGCTATGTCCACACGAGGCGTCTTTTTGTTCAATTTTTTGCATGTGTCTAACGCAAGCAAAAGCGCATGTAGCTTTCGGGCATGCGTCTTTTCTCGGAAAGAAAGGACGCATGCAATAGCGCACTCCTTCTTGCGGGAAACGGTAATCTCGTGCGTCTTGACCTTGCGTTTTCTCCACGGAGCAATTAGCGTGTATTTCTAACCTTATTTAAGTTTCATCTAGTTTTTTGAGCACGAGATCTACGTTTGAGGGTATATTAAAGTCTTGTGGTAATTAATGGTACAGTCCTGATTATAATACAGTTTCCAGAAATTAGAACAACTTGTAGATTATTGGAGACAGCTAGAGACTGAGGTTACGTATTTCGAAGAGAATTGTATGTTGCTGCTTTACCACCTAATGTAATATAGTTATAACAATTCAAAGAAAAATGTTCTTCCCTCAATACTAGATTTCTTAAAATTTTCCTTCTTATAAGGCTTTTCTCCTATTGTTATTTCGCCTGATTGTGAGTATAGACAATTCAAATCCTAAGCATGCCACATCTATTGAACGACAAGGAGGAATGGAGTAGACAATACAGCGCACATGCACCTCCTGGCACGTGCGTCTTTCAACTTTACGCGTGCAATTTTGATGCCCAAAAGTCTCACCCTAGGGACGCAGCTTTATTCCTCGTCCAAGGTCCATCATTAACTATCCTTCAGCGATTAACATTTTAAATGCGCTATTTATACATCACCCCAAAGCCCTGAAACGCACAGTACACAACGAGCCATAAAAAATATTCCCGAAAGCGCGGGCGCGTTTCAGCCTCCCACTGCGTAATTTCCATTAGCGCGAGGGGGCGCGGCGCAGCTCGTGCAGCCGCGACGCGGCGCGATGAGAACCTGCGGCGCGCCGCGCATGGCAATGACCTTCCGGGGGGAGAGGGGAGATGGGCGCGGCGATAGGCGACGCGATAATGAGGTCCGCAAACGCCATGCGGCCGTAAACGAGGCTTATTTACTTTTAATCGCGGGGCGTGCGGACCCACCCCCTGCCGCGCCGCGCCGCGCCATTCGCCTTGATTCATCGCGACCGCGCCTCAATGGCGGATGCGATGGCTGTGGTGACGATGGGGGAATGGTGGTGTGGACAGCGATGGATCACGGAGAGAAAATAATGAAGAGATAGCATTAAAGAGAAGAGCAAAAAATATGGGAAGGGAAATTGGAAAAAAAGAGAGGAGTGGAGGATTAAAAGTCGAGGAAAACGTTTCACGAATAATAATGAAAGAAAGACATAAAAAGTCGAAAATGAAGGAAGCATTAAGTATCGATGCAAACCTAATAAGCAGGCAAGGTGTGGCAGGGCAGGCAAGAGAAGACACTGAGCGAAGAATAGCCTCCAAAGAAAGAAGAGAAGATAATGGAAAAGAGAAACAGGAATGAAAGTGGACAAAGAAAACTATGTAGTCAAATCAAGAGCAACATGCACAATACAGTAATCAGTTAGAAACGAGGAGGAGAAACGATAATACAAGAAAATGGAAGAGAGTGGTGGGGGGAGGAGGAAACCTACAATCTAAACGGGAAATGGCGATGGAAGTGTATGTACACAGGTAGGGTAGGTTTACAAAGAGAAGCTATCCAACATAGAGACGATGACAGCACGGTGGCCACGGAAAAGGCGATGCAAGAGACGGTTGGTAAAAAAGCAAACAAAAAACACGCACGATCGCTGCACTCAGCCTCCCACTTAACCTGTGTAACGATCACCTCGAGACCTGATATTTAATGTCGGGGCTCCGCTTTGTCGGGCGCGAGCCTCGTTGCTTGCGTCACGTCTTGGGGTCGTCTGTGTTTTATTCACGGGCCGAGGCATGAAACGATCGCTAGGCTCAATTAGCATGGGCGTGCTCAGGTACGCACGTGAGAGTAACAAATAGTTGCACCGCGTTCTGCCTATGTAGCATTACCTACGAGGAATAACGAGGCTGCTTGTGACCTGCTTCGCCAGAATACCGTCAATTTTAATGTGGCCACATTCTAGGACCAAGCCGTACGTGTACGTGTGTAGTAATTTAAATATAAGCTTCCAAAGGCGGTGAATTATCTTTTTACAAAACCTGCTTTATTTGCAATTTGTTCTTTTCGAATATTTGCACATACAATTGAACATAAAATTCTGACCGTATATATAAATAACATTTTTAAATAGTTGTCCAAACAGATAATAGAAATACTTTACAATTTTAATAACAATAATACAAACGCTTAAAATGCACTTCGTTGGACAGTATGTGGAAGTTCTTGATAAAATTGATTGGAGTTTTTGAGCTGAAATGGCTCCTTGCAAAGCGCAATATCTTGTGGTAGCAAGTCGTGATCCCCAGAGTTGATTTTTCGCATTAAAAAAGATAAGTGCATTTATTGCGTAATTCATTCATAGAACGTTTAATAGTTCCTCTTGTCAGCACGATAAACACTCCAAAACAGGGAGTCATACCCCATTTCCGCAGCGATAAGCAAAATTACAACAAGTGCTAACGGAACCTAGGACAAAGCGAATGTAATGATGCACAACCTCAAGATAGTCAAATTGACCTTGCAAGATACCCAGTTCAACGCCATTGAATTTAGTTTCAGAATACAAGGTCATAGTATTAAAACATATTAAACAACAAAGAAACTGAATTCGGGAATTTATTCCCTTTCTTTTTTTGAATTATTGTCGTTTTGGAGTTTGGGTATTTGTGTTTTAAGAATTAAAATTTCTCTAAAACACTAAAATATACAATTAATTTACATAATATATGACAATGTCGCACTCTTAGTAGCACAGATGAAACTAAAATAATCTCTCACATTTATATTTTCAAGACATCTTACGAATCAGACAAAATAACAAGTTGCAACTGAAACTAAACCTGTAAGAAAGCTTTCTTTCATGAATACATGTTGCAATAGTATTATCGGAGAGTAGACTAAATGCACATACAAGTTTTCAATAAAATTCCATTTTATGTCGTACTTACAGATATCGAAAACATTCGTTCGGACACTCCCTAAATTAATAGAAAATGCAATACGTAGAACAGTTTTACCTCACGGTGGAACTGCGGGGAATGGTTTCCTTGACCCATGGACCAGGATCACACTCCTCCTCCACGCCAACACACGTTTCCGCGTGAGACACACTCCCCTTCGCCACACCTTCCGAGCAAAGCCACTCCGTGGGATCCATTGCGCTGCAGGTCCCCCTGTTCCGGGTGAGGTGCATCGGCCTCGCCTGCGGCTACGGTAGCGGCGCGAGCGAGCGCGGGCGAGCGTGATTGCGCGCGGGCGGGCGGGAGGACGGACGGACGGCGAAGCGGCCCGCGCGCACCGTCGCCGCACGCGAACGCTGTTACGCAACGCGCGCCGCCACGTGACGCCACGGGCGCAGACGAGGCGCCGCGCTCGCGCCTCGCCGCGTCAGCAGCATGCACCTCACGCCGCCGCCGCCGCTGCTGCTGGCCGAATCGCTGCGCGGACATCCTCAGGTGCATGACCTGATGGCGCTACTCGACTCCACGGGCACCGCTCAACCCCAAATTCACAAGTAAACCTCGGTTCGAACGTCTAGGGTGAATATTTCGTGACTCCGGGCGCGTCACCGCTTTGGTAACTGAGTGTGATTGATTGACGTTACCGGGCACGTCAACTGCTTTGGCCTTTAGACCCATTAGCTTCATCCCGGGAGGTAGCAGTTTTGCTCTCTCACTGGATGGTGAAGCCACTAACCGCGGTTTTGGTCATTCAGTATAGTGAGTCCGCCAGTGGAGTGCATGACAGCCGGAAGGTCGTGGTGCTCCTCCTCGGCTGGAACATGACAACCGGTGCCCGTCGGCTGGCCGGGTTTCCGTCTACGCCCGCCCTAGGTATCTCCCCTAGCGGGCCATTGGCCCAGCCGGCATTAAGCTCGGAGTAACCGACACTATTTCCCGATACGTTTAGTAGTGTTCAAATAATTGGACGTCACATATTCCGATATTGGAAGTTGTGTATCAGGAAGATGGGCTTTTGTGTGCTAGATGCAGGGAATCTACATATACCAGTGACTTTCCATACACGTTCTTGGCGGTATGGTTCTCATTCAAATTAGCACACTGAAGGTTGGCTTTCTTGTGATAAATGCTCAAAAACATTGATATATTAAACACTGAATAACAAATTAGCAAACTTTACATATGTTGAAAAAGTATAATATCAATTCCGTCCTAACCCGTTCCTGCCCAGAGTAGCTAATACCATTCCATGTGGCCGATGTACGAAACAAGTATACCCAAGTCATTATTACCTTCTCGCATTCTTGCAAACTATGGATTCCATATTTTCTCTACAACAGAGTCGCTCTTCGGGCTGATGTATCATATAATACTCTTCAAATGAGGTAAAGAATTTAAATTTTCGAGAAATCCAATTTTTAGACTAGAAAAGTATCCTACGACAAAACTAAGTAGTGTTTCTTATGGCGTGCAATTTGTGGATATTAAAATTCTTACTAAAAATAATCCTGAAGTGAAAATGTATTAATCGTATTTCAAACAACCTCATTCAATTCAAGAAGAATCACTTTTAATAGAAATTCAAGACGTCCCAAATACGTCATGATCTCCTTATTTTCTTCAGCTTTTACGGGAAAATAAAATATCTCTGATTTAACCTATTTTATGGCACATCGAATAAATTCTTAGTAATATCCTCGCCGATGTGACTAAGAGCTTTCTCTCTTTGTCTTGGTATACGTTTCTGTATGAACAAGGCTTCCTAGAAGAAATGTCGTGTGGTTTCCGGAGGATGTACTCTGACGAGTTGTCCACTATACATAGCTTTTTCATTTCTGACTTCACTTTTAGCAAAGTGCATTCTACAAATAAGGAAAGAATGATTATCTGTTAATTGTATAGCAGATAGGCGTTCGTGATTCAGCATGCTGCATTATGCTGCTTAACGAACACTATGCTTATACTATTGTAAATTCCTCCAGAACAGAATGAATTTGCACACTGGAACGATAAATGCTATCTTTAAATTGCTTAGCGGCCATTCCAACACTGTAATGTTATCAAACTCCAGCACAGCTAAAAGGGCTACACGCTATTGGTTGTCGCGCAGAAAAAAATCTGTCTCCATATTTTGAAAATGAAACCAGTAAAAGCGGTTGTTCCCGACAATACATTGCTTTACAGATCTTGTACAATTTCTAAATGAAAACATTGCTCGCCAGGCCAGAATAGTAGGGTGCTTGTATTAGACTCCCTCTGAAAATAGCGAGCACTACCAGCAACGCACGCTGACTTCGAAATTCGTTTCTGGAGCAACATTACGCACCCGCCTCGGATCAGAAGAGTTTACTTTGATTAAAGGAGAAAACAAGAGATTCATTGGTAAAGAATCCTTATACCCTTGTTCATGCAGAGACATTTTCTAATCACTACCCAGCAACCAAAATGCACTGAATCTTTCTCTAAGTTCTGGATTTAACTTGCTTTTACAATAAAAATGAAATGTTTTGTCTTTGTTTGGAAAACTCATTCATCTGAATTTTACATCAAACTTCCTAGTTTCAGTAACATAAACATGACTTTCTTGGTTGATTTATCGATCCCAATACTCTTCTGTGCTTTATGAAACCTACAGATATTTACAATTCGCTATTTATTAAGCTCAAACATTTTACATATTTTCTACGAAACAAAAAAAATGAGGTTTAGTGTATAAACAGAGAGATAACGTAGAAAATTCGCTAACACACCTAAATTATAGGACAATACAGAAAAAAAATGCGCAAGATTACTGTCATCGGCCGTATTGATTCATTCATATGGTAGTCGCTGCCAATGAACGAATATTGAACGAGAACTCTTCGTTGGCGATGGGGGCGTCCCGGCACGGCCTCGATCGGGAACCGAGCGAGCGGGGGCTTCCCTGCGCCGCCTACCCTTCCCGCCCGAGGACGCGATCCGCCGCTCGCAGCCAGCGCCGCGTCGCGCCACGCCGCCGACAGAACGAGTTTTATTCGATCGGCATCGCGGCGGCGGCGGCGGCGGACCGGCCGAAGAACGCCAGGCTCGCATCCGACGGTCGCCGCCGTCGCGAGGTTTTTTGTGTGGCTGCGAAGGCGGTCGGTCGCGGAGCGGCAGCGTCGCGACCAGGACGTCCCGCCGCCGCCGCCGACGACGACGACGACAACTCAGACGCACGAGCGTGTGTGCGCGCGGCAGGCGGCGCTGCCTGTCGGAGGGGCTGTCTGGCGAGAAAGAGAGAGGGTGTGCTGTGCAGTCCCCGAGAGCTCTGTGGAAGTAACTGCTACGTTATCTGGAAATTCCCATCAGGGTTTATTCTGACAGATTTTACCAATATAATTGGATATACATATAATTTATTTTACAAATTTCGTATTTCACAGCCGAATCGAATAACTTGTGTGTATTAATCGCAACGTACTACCGCAGCAAACGCATGGATATCCACAAAAGAACTTCGTCATGTACATGGATATGATGTTCGTAACATACAAGAAGAGTGTGTCGTCACGCAAGCAGTGCCCGCCAGAAGGCTCCAGAAGGCACGAAACGCCCGGAGCGGCGAGAGGTCGCTCACCGCCCGAAGTCAATGTAGACACCACTCACCTGCGAACAGAAAAAGCACACGTTAGGCGCAGCCCGCATTAGCACCGACGCACCTGTCGCAGGCGTCGCCCCGGGGAGGAGCGCCTTCATTCATCTTCCTCCCGAGAGCGACGCCTGCTCCGCAACAATTCGAAGCGCTCTCAGAGAAGTCAAAACGCGCGCGGAATTTCATGCCGGCTGTTAGTATTAATTGCGAACGGAAGTGTGGATAAGAGGAAAATATTACTTGGCAATAAAATGAGGCAAATGAATGAATAGCTTCGTTCTTACTATCTTGTGTTCCTTTGACATCACTACATTGCAGACAAGCGATACTGAAAGAGATACTAGCGGTGCATAGGAAAAGCAACTGCTGACCACGTCCTTCCTGCTACGATAACGCCAATGTTGAGAATCTGTCAAATGGAAGAATATCGTTACTTGAAAAATAGGGTCCTGAGGAAAAGTTTCAAATTGAAAATTTAAACTTGAATAAAAATGAACTATAAGAAAATCGTGTCTCCTCTTTATTATCAGTAGAGAAAAAATAAAACTACCGGTTTCCCCAAAATAAACGATTTCCACATCCCGAAAGTTCTCGAAACGTCATGGGTGAACACGTCGCATGTTTGTACTGACGTTTCTCGTTGTTTGTCTCTAACCACTTCATAAAAACCAACCGAACAATTGTCTCAAGCCGCTGTGTCTTGCAGACAGACGTACAAAAGACAAAGCCGTCCAGGCGTAACAATAGCGAACCGGATGAGTGAGAACACACTTATGCTCTGTGCAGGCGAGCCCCCGACGACGGCGGCGGTCCCCGCAGAACGGCGGCAGGGGTCCCGGGAGCCGCCGTGCGCAAAGATTGCCCCCGGGTGCAGCGGCGCGGAGTCGCGGCGGGAGCGTGGACACGGGAGCGGCAGCGAAGGGGAGAAGCGACGGCTGCGCAGGCGGAGGGCAGCAGCATCACGGAGTTTTAGCGCCAGACGTACGACGTCCTTAATTCTATTGATCATGTAACTAAGGACTTCATATGGTCGTAACAAGCAACGTTTAGATGAACTCCAGCAATTGCGATATTGCGTTATGCATTATAATAAAAGAAGCATTTCAAGAGTTGAACAATGAAGTACATAATATATTAAACTAGCGGTGCTCCGAAAGCAGATTCTTTCTTGAATTATTTATAAATTTGCCATTTTCGAAAATTCCGAGTTCAATGAAAATGCGTTGAAGGGTTCCTTGTTGTGAAAAAAATTTGAAGAAAAGATTTTGAGAAAATGTTTATTTTTCAAAATTGGTATTAACATCCAGCATTAACACTGCCATTACATCTTTGGACGCGTTCTTTGATGTGCGTAAACTACTATTTGTTTTCAAAAAGATTGTACATGATCTTTTTTTAGAGCAGATTAAGACAAAAATCTCTATTTCCAAAACTGTAGTTTTGGAATGATACCTTTTCGCAATTTGTATTTGTTAATGTTACCATTTTTCCATTTAACGTTTTTTATACAAACGAGGGGAAAATATAAATTAAAAATCAGCAGTTTTTGAGAAAATTCTTCTTTAAATCTTGCCAATATTTCACGAAAAATTACGCAAAAACTACTCACATTTTTAAAAAATGTACAAAAATTGTACATGACGTTATTTCAAGATCTCTCTTTAAAGAACAGATTTCATTAACGCAAAAAATCTATCTTCAATATTGTAGGTGTAGGAAAACTCCGAAAAAAATGTTGAACTTATGCAATTTTTCAAAAATCGATATTTTAACGAAAATATGTCCGGCGCTAAAACTTCCCAAGGCCTCATTCACAATGCATACTTAAATGTAAACGTAACGTAGCTGCAAAACCTAGAAATGAGTTACTATGCTTTCACGTAACCGTAGACGTAAGTCCGTAAACTTAAGCGTTCACAAACTCCAAGCATTTACGTTACGTTTACGTCGGAATTCTAGCAATGACCAACCACCAGTGATACGTCGATTTCAGATTGTGGTTATGTCATGTCGGTATTGTGATGCAGAGAACACGTTTGCGAAAGGTTTTGATGCGTGTAGTGAATGCAAAGTAAGAATTTGGCAAATTTTATTGTGACTTTAACTTGACATGGCGAATAAACTAATTATGTTCGACGAATTACTCAATAATTTGGTACAAAAGAATCCTTGTTTATAAAATACAGGAAATGCGAGCACTACTACAACAGCTAATCGCATATACAGAAAGACAAATCGATAGGAATGTCGAAGAAAAAGCTAGAAACCATGCTGGAAAGATCTTTCCACCATGCAAGAAACAAATCAATCAAGTTTCAGTACGTTCAATTCTGATTGGTTCAAGCGAAACTTACGTTCCAGCTGACGTTCGTCTTTGGGAATGCTTATTTTTACATGTAAATTTTACGGCTAAGTTTACAGCATTACCTTACGTTTAAGTTTGCATTGTGAATGAGGCCTACTAGCGGAGGACGGCGAGGGCTGAAGGGCTGGTGGGCGCCGGATGGATGGTGTGAGCGGGGGGTGGGAGAGAGGGGTGGTGGGTAAGAGGGCAGGAGCAGCGGCAGGGAACTGCTGCACAGACGGTGCGGGTAGAGACTGTAGGAACGGGCGTGGTGGAAAAAGTGGCAGCGGGCGTGCGACGGCCCCCGAGCCCACAGGGAGCAGTGCCTCGCAGAGCATAACCTGCCCAAACACAAGAGCCAGCAACCGATATGCTTACGCAACACGCCTATTAATACACCTCCTAGGAGGCGGGAGGGTGGGAGAGGTATGAGGGAGCACAAGGGGTTTCTGACGTGAAAATTATCAAAATTATGGTAATTAGTAATTGGAACATCCAGAAATTAAATATTCAAAATAATCATGCCATACCCAATTCTTAGTTACAACGTGATTTGTTACAACCACGCTCTAACGATATACATTACGAAATGGAATAAGCGCGAAATGGAATAATCTTCAACACAGTTTCCAGAAAACAGCAAACACGCAATGCTTTTGAAAGAAGAGCTAATGTTAGAATAGGCTCGTTTGTCTTCGACACTGAGCCGCAAAGATTTCGATTTTCTGAGTCGATTAAGCTCACGTTAAAAGGTTGAAGACATGGAAAAGGATAGTGGATGAATAGTGGTCAGGCAATATCAGATAAAAAGAACTATCCATATTATCAAATTTTGTTATTATTATCCATTATCTTTCATACTTGAATTCTTTGCGGCATTAAGGGGTTGCATCGTCGAAGACGTGAAACCTTCACTCTGAATTGCATCCTCCACATGTATGGAGAATCGCAAAATACTGTTGTCACTCACTCGTATGGTAGCCTAGCCTTAGCATTAGCTGAACGAGTATCTGTGTCAATGAAGGAAACTCGAACGTACATGTAGCACCGCATTAGAAACCCATACCATAATTTAAGTAGAGCCGTACATGACCAAGGTGCGGCTAAGAGCCCGTCAATTGGCGACAGTGGCGCTCTATTTGGAAACATCACTAATTACAGTATCACAGAAGGCTATTAGCTGCCTGGAAGCTGCTGCCTGCGCTTTCTCTTGGAAGCGGCAGCATCGGCGGTGGGTGGCGGGTACAGGAGGCAGAAAGGTTGGACATAGAGGTGGTGGAGGCGCTGGATAGATCAAAGTCATGGGAGAAAGAGTGGGTGGAGGTGAAGAAAGCGAATGCAACAAAGTGGTGGAGAAATATTGGGTGGAAGCGAAGACAGAAGAAACGGAAGAGAAGGTAAAGGTAGACTTTGACGCGGAGTTGGAAGTAGAGGTAGCGATAGAGGTGAAGGTATAGGTAGACATGGAGGGCGAGGTGGACGCGGAGGAAGAGGTAGTGGCGAAGGTAACTGTAGAAGCGGAAGTAGAAATAGTGGCGACGGTAATGGTAAATGCGGAGGGAGAGAGAGCGGGGGAAGAAGAGAGGGAGAGAGAGAGGGAGAGAGAGAAAGAGAGATGGAAATAGAGGCGGAGACACAAGTGGAGGCAGATACGAATAAGGTGCAGAGTTGGAGAAGCGCGGGTTTGGAAGCAAAAAAGGTGGTAGTGGAGAACGTGTAAGTGGAGGCAGAGGTGGAAGTGGAAGCGTAAGAAGTGAATGCCGCGGTGGAGGAGGCGGAGGCGACAGAGACGCCGGGCCGAGCGGCCGCTCTCTCAGGCGGGCGACGCCTTCGGTCAATCCGCCGCTGCGGCGCCACGCCCACGCACACGGCCCGAGGCCCAGCCATTCATCCAGGCACGGGCCTCGCCCTCGCCGCCTGGCCCTCACCCTCGCCATCTGGCCAACCCAAAGTCAGGGGGCTACTGACGCCACTTTGGAGGGATCAGAGCCATTTGGGGTTTTGTCACAGTCTCCTGTCCTCATGCCTCCTTACGTTATGCTCATCTGTGTACTCCGCCCATCTTTCCTAGCCATTAAATATTGTTAAATAATAGAATGATGATCATCACTTCCATTCGTACCTGATAAATGTACTGGAAAAAACAACTCAGTAGAAAGAAAAACAATTAAACAATATAATAACAAATAAAAAAGATATCAAGATACTGATGTTTTTATCTGCTATTACATGTTTTATTATGCTTTTACATGTTTTTAGAGTTTTCACTATGTTTATAAAACAAGTAAAAATATATCGCGACGTTCAGTGTGTTCCGATCACATTTCCCTTAGTTTTGTAACACATCCGTTACTACATTTTCTCCGACCTGTATTCTTTCGCCGTTATTTTCGTTTCCCTTCCTCATCTTTCTCGTCTCTTCCCGGTTTCCTCCTATTCCCCGCACCGTCGACCGCCTCGCGACCCACCTCCGCGTGGCCAGTCGAGCGGCGGCGAGACGCGCCCCGCCCACCCGCCGGCAGCCCCGCCGAACAAAAGAGCACCGGCGCGCGCGCCTGGCGCGGCGGGAAGCAGGGGGGCGGGTCGGAGCGGGGCGGGGCGGGGCGGGGAGCGACGGGGCGCGGTCGCCGCCTCTTCATCCTACAGCAGCGACTCCGCTCCTCCCAGTGTTACGTCATTTCCACTTTCCAGTTTCTCACGGTGGGTGGCGCGTTTCCTAAGACGCCCGTGTCGTGATGTATGGTGTCCTCGATGACCTGGAGAGCACCTGAGTGAAGAAGACGGTGGCCCCGGCGCTTGTCTAGGAATGACTCTCTTCTTCGCCCATTAAAGAAAATGTTCATGAATGAACGGACGTGCTCCGAGGGAGCGCGACCCTAACTTCGGTGTTCAAAGGAGAAGTCATGCAGAAATGTCTACCCTTCCCTCCTTTCAACTTTCTCGACGAGAGCAACGGAATGTGTTGAAGATAGAGGAAACCGAAGTAGTCTTAAAAACCGGATAAACAGGAAACGTTAACTCGCACGAGGGCGATGAGTTACGAAATACAAGTTTTCTTTTAAAAAGATTTTAGAAGCATTCCCGCTCGCTTCCCAAATTTTGTTTGCCCATTACAAACTAATTCCTGTTCGTGTTTCTTGGCCAACAACCGCCAACTACACCGAGAAAATCCTCCCAGGAAACTTATTACAGCGCCCCACGGAGCGAATTATTGAAAACGCCCACGGCCGCGCTAATGATGGCTAATGGCCGCACCGAGGCCTCCCATGAAGTTTCAGCAAATATTTTGATTCATGACCCCGCATGTGTACTCTAACACTATAAAGTAAAGCGGCGCGCGGTACGGCAGGCCGTGCAGACAGAGCCAAGTCGCAAATAAATATGTTTATTAACGTGATTAAGTGCAGTACGCCCCTTCGCGCAAGCAGGAGTGTGGCGGCGGCGGCGGCAGAGATCCGGCCTTGCGGGGAAACCAGTTTGCTGGAAGCGAGTGCGACCCATCACCCGTCCGCCTTGCACTGAATGTGGGTCCGCAAGTGCGCCCGCTGATTCTTCTGGCTGGCGTCACTACGCACCGTAACGCTTAGCAGTAACCACTAAGAGATTGAAAGAGCACGCCCGCGTGCCATTTAATGCTGATTTTATTAGCCCCGAAGAACTATTTTACTATCGATAAGATATATTATGCTCCATATTGCAATGCGGAGTACTTTCACGAAATTACGTGATGAAATGGATATCAAAGATTACTTAAAATGCATTTTAAAGATCCCTACGAACGTCACCTCATGATGTAAAAACCTACATTCCGATTCCCAATACGCGTTCCAATCCACACTGTTTTGCTAAGTACGTACTAGTCTGTAGCAATGGAACTCAATACCATTTTTGTGTGGTGTCTTGAATGAGGTTCGTTTCTAAACCTAATTTCTCCATGGTATATCTTATTTTAAGAAAAATTTGCATATAATTAATGTATCACTATATGCATTTGTTTGACAAAAAATTACGACGCTTCTTTTAGCAAATGAAAGCTTGTCAATAGTTCGGATAAGAAAGGATGAATACTCATACTTCCTAAAATCCGTAGCTAAGCTGTGCCCCCCTCTATTCCAACGAGTGAAACAAAAACCATCTGCGCGAGCGAAGCCAATTCCGTGTTACTTTCCTCCTCGACAGTGAATGACAGTAGTCTAAGTTGCCATTAAAAATCAGCACCACCAGAAGTTCCGCCTTTCTACGTAGAAGCAGCAAATAATAAATGAGAAGTTGAGGATCATATGGGAATTTCAACGCCATTTCGTGAAAAATTGCTGAACATTTTTTACCTGCCTGGTTACAATTCACTGTAAATAAACTTATATAATACAACATAGCACATCATCTGGATATTGACTAAGAATAGTCCACTTTTTTTTCCTCTTCCCCTTGGAATATGTAACCGAGTTTATCTCCATATGTAGATACTATCTGTCTGCAGCGCGATCTCTTACGTCTTTTCCTGGAAGTTCAATCGGGCACTCTGCCGACTACGCAGCTCCGTCCTTGTGTAATATTCAGTCAAAGCAGTTCGCTACTCTAGGTCGTCGTATACTAAACATAATCTCGTTTGATATTAAAATTATCGCAGCGGATACCGATGTCCTTAAAACAATGTGGAGAAAAAGTGCAAGTTTCGTACATACGAATTCTCGAATTACGAATGAAAAAGTTTGTACAACATTCAATGAAAAGAAGTAATAAGAGGATCTCCAGCATTTTGATTAATTTATTTTGAGAAGTCGGAATTATTTAAATTTATTTGTTATATGAAACACTGGAGACATACTATTAGTTTTGTAGCATTCGCATGGTGCCCGCTAGGCTGCTGAAGTGTTAACACATTAATTAGTGATTTCGAATATAATTTTAAGGCTAGAAGGAAAATGTCTATACGGGTTAGTCAAGTAATTGAGGCATTAAATAAATTTAACTTTCCATTTGAAAGGATCATTCCCTAGGCTTTGATCGTGAGTGCTAAAAATGTTTGCTCTGATCGCGGAAGGATTCAAGATCAATTAAAAATTATATAAATATAATAATATGAAAATACATTTCCGTAAAGAATAAATAATCATCCCTTGGAATAAAATTATCGTAAAAACACAATTAGTTCAAGGAGTTAATCTCATTCCTCACAAACTTATAGCTTCGAAACCAGAATATATGGCACTACTAGTTCGTTGGGGGAGAAATATTTTTGCAGATGGGTGAGCAACCTTGAGTTGCTGCTTTGAACGGTAAATCATGTCTGCAACCAGTCTTCATTGAACCTTCAGTGTTAATGAATATATTGCACGGAAATTCCCGAAGCAACTAATCTCTCCGCCAATGCTGAATGGTAACTACAGTAAGAATATCTTCCGTGAGGGAGACACCTGGGACTCCGCAGTTCAGGCGGCAACCAAACGTTATAGGGCTCTTGAGCTGCTTCTATTTAGAATAATAAACAACGATATCACAAGCTGTCACCTCTGATCCCCACCCCACCCTATAATACTGGATGCACCTCTAAAAAGATAATATCATCTGACATTAGACGATGTGTACGTAAAAATCAATATTTCGGAAGTGTCGTAGAACGCTAGAATAAAACAATGGTTTTGCGATTGTACAACTTCTCTTTTCGTGATACTACGCTTTGCAAGGTACACTTTTACATATAGTAAGTACATCTTTAGTATTTCACTCGTATCTCGTTGGAGGCATTCGACGACGAGTAATCCACAATACTGCTGAATCTACTGAAACATCTTTGGAACAACCGTAAAGAACAAGTGGGCTGTGACACTTAGATCGTAGTCCCACCTTCATCGGGCCCTGTGGGCAAGGCTGGCGGAGGCGAAGGGCCAGGAGGGCGGCGCGGCGGCACGTGACCGAGCGGCTTCTGCCAGCGCCGCAAGGTCACGCGAGGCGCGTTCGTGCGGGCGCGGGGCGCGCGGGCAGCGGGCGGGTGGACGGACGCGGGCCAAGGCGGCGGCGGAGAACCGGTCCAGCCACCGCGCCGCCGCCGCGGTGTCCGCAGCCACCGGACCCGCGGCCCCGCCCCGCAACCCCCGCTCCGCTCGCACCCCCCACGCTCCCACCCTCTCACTCGCTATGCCTGCGCCCACAGTGGGCTCAAGGACGGAAGAGGCAGTTCGAAGGGAAAAGGAGACTCACAGCGGCTCAGCTCTTTCTGCTTCACAGATCCCGCTCCGCATTACGCTCCGAATGTGAACGTATGGATAGCAACACTAAATCGCATTATGTTTTCAGAACTGCAGATTAAACTTCTAGTGTACGGAACTTCTCCGAAAACTACATTTGTTCTGGGGATGTGACACAGTATATTTTCTTACAATTTGGTACAACACGAAAGGTAATATACTTTGTAAACCTATCTTTTTCACAGATTGAAAGCTATCTCGAAATTCGGTAAGGGTGAAAGTTTCCCGGGATGAGAACAGAACAATCTAATCTCGACGACGTAACCGTTTCACAAAACTTTTTAAAATTCGTCGGTCATCTTTCGTTCACAAAGATTAGCTGGGAGGACAAGTCCCCAATAATTTCCATTTCAACTAGTTCCGACAAATTGAGAAATTCAACAACTTCCAAAAATACAATTAGTACGCGTTTCCGCATGTAATCACCGAAATGGAAATCGAGAAACAACACCTCATCATAACCGGCCTAGTTTGGCGCCATGTCAATGACAAAATTACGTCTTAATAACTATTCCGTCGAAAGGGGAGGGGCCAGTCGGTGTCTGCGGTTGTCGCCCACTGCCAGCGACCGAAAGGGGGGGGGGAGGAGCTCCGCTCGCCGTGAGCGCCCGCGAAGGCGCGTGCAGGGCGCGGCGCGGAGGAGATGCAGACAATGTGCCGCCGGCTCATTAGCAATTCGAGAGGCAGTTACTAGGAATTAGCGTGCTTATAACGACGCCGAATCGAACGCAAAATGTGCGTCGCGCATTAGCTACTTAGTGGTTAACCGGCCGGCAACCGGGCCACGCCTCGCAACGCGATCGCCCCCCGGCGCGGCGCGGCGCGGCCGACTTTGCTACCCGGATAGAAAGAGACGGCGGAGGAGCACCAGAAGCAGGGGAACATGAAGAAGAAGGAGAAGAAGAAAACGGCAGGGGGAGGAGCACTGCTCATGACACTTTATGTGCCACTGTTGGTTCTGAAAAAGTGGATTTATTATCTAGAACAACTCCGCTTTGTACGTGAAGCGCTACGCAGTTGGAACGACTTGTCAGACCTAAACCTGATCTCCCAATCATCCCCGTATTCTAAACAATGTCCGAGGATTGCATGAGAAGCAGGGTTCGATGAAAAGATGTTAAATCCTTGATCAAGGAGTAATATAATACATTGTTATTGAAAGTCCGAATAAATATCAGCCGAGTCCGACTGTGAGATTTTAACCACACGTCATCCCAATAAAACTAAAAATGATATACATTAATTTGTTTCAATTGTCCTTGTTAAACAAACTATGTTTACTATAATATTCAAACCTATAAAAAAATTAATTTGGAAGTAAAGAAGACACAGTAGAAAGGTTGATCTTTTGTTGAATGTCCATTAAGGAGTTCGGAGACTTGGTGGATGTTCCTGAAAGTAAAGTCTTATTCAGTTATTTGTAAAACACAAAGCTTATAATCCATTAAACTCCTATGTTCTAAAGATTTTGTGAATCTCAAAAATGACCGCGAAATTTCAATTAACTTGCGCAGAGCTGCGAGGTAAACTATTGGAAATTTAGCGGCAAGCTTGGTTCTCGGAGAATTAATGAACCGCAAAAACTCCAGCACAAAACGACGAAACAACTGAACGTGAGCTATCGCCTACCAGACGTCAACGAACTCTGGAGCCCCGCCTACTTGCCTTCCTATAAAAGTCTATACTCGTGGATTAACTCTAACCTACGCGACACCTACTCTCAACCTCTGGTCTTCTCTCCGGTTGGAGGTGGTCCTCCCACGGAGCGGGTAATCCCGGGATGAAGAACGCGCTCCACGCAAAGGCGACGCAGGAGCCCGCACCATAACGGACGGCGAAGCCAGGCGACTACCGCCTTCGCGCGCAGAGACAGTGAATCATCCCAAAGGGGATTTGGCGTTCTCTGCAGCACATCCCCCTCCAGACACAATCCTCGCGGCTTTACTTATTGAGACACAATGATGAGGAATAATTATAGCTAATATTGATTTATAATTAAAATGTAAATATTTTAATGAACACAAACTACATAACTTATGATTTTAATTATTAAAAGGCTTTCCAATTAGCTTCCTCAAACCATCACTTGACTTAAATCTTTGAAAGCTGTAGACGACGTTAAATGTTGCTTGATTAAATTAATTCAATTTAATAAAGGAAGATGATTCTTACAGCAAGTAAAATAGTAAGGAAGATGATTCATACAGCAAACATGCATGTTTAGAGACTGATTGTCAGCAAAAAATCGGTATACACTCAGCTTTTTATGTTCGTGAGTGTCAAGTGGCCATGTGGGCGAAGTGCTTTATGCAGTCTCTACGTGTACCGTCATTTTAGTGAAGCGGCTGCCGCCATTGCAGGAAAGAAGATGAATCACAGCAGAGAGGATTTCGCGCGGGCGACTGGGTTGCTTTCCCATCGCCGCTGCGACGTCTTGTCCTCGCTACCACCTTGTGTAATGCACAAGCGGACACGCTTACACGATCCGATCATTGAAGCAACGTCTCGGTGGAACCAATCAATGACGTCTACGCTCCGTTTCGTAAATCTTTATTTACTGCACACACATTCCGATTAGCCTACGACTCAGAACGAACTTAAAGCTTGAACTCCTAAAGTTGCTCTGGCAATAAAAACGTTTTGAAACGCTCTAACTTTAGAGCGTAAAGGCGGAAACGATTGTTGACGTTCCTAGTAAATTACAATTACCCTACTAGGAGTATGTTAATTCCTCTCTGAGTATTGCAGATGTAGGCTTTAAAGGAACGCGCATTAAATAAACTTAAAAGATAATGTTTATGGAAAATTAATATTTGATCTCAAAATTTAACTTACGAAGACAATTACTTACTTCTGAAAAATGATTCGAGTACCACATGCGTTATTCATAACTAAGGTTCCTCCTACGTTTCACCATTTACATAAAGTCTTTCCATGGTTCAAACACAAAGAGCAACAAATCACGAAATGTCCAATGATTTCTTGCATACCCCGCAGGTGATCCACAAAGAGGATCACGAATTCGGATCACGAATTATCCCGCACGTTCAAACGGCAGCAACCATATGCACGGTATGTCCCGAAACAAATGCATCCACCGCGACGGGCACTTGGGACAAGTGAAGGCGCCCATGGGCTGTGTGCGCATGTGCACGGACCGCCTCCGGCCGTGCCCCTCCCCGCACCCGCATCCATCGTCCCACCCACACTACGCCAACCACTCCCTAATTGACGGCCTGCCCTCCGCGCCCGACGTGGCCTACAGCCAGATGCGCATTAAAATGGATGAGCCCTGCTGATAGACTTCAAAGCCTACGACTCCGATTTCAATCTGGTCCATTTGAAACTCAAATTTCGGACGCGGAGGCGAAACGCTGCCTCAGACGAGGACAGGTGAAGAACAAATGTCGATCTTTAACAGGTGAAAACTACTTCAAATTCCGAGAACCTCATTACTGAAGACTGCCGACTGTAAAGATTGCCCTTACACTCATTCAACAAATCAAATGGGACGGGTGCACTTGCTTTATATTTAAAGTATTCTGGTAATCTCGATTTAGAAGACAAAACATGAAAATCGAACAGAGTTTTTCCCCACGATACTGGCGAAAACGTTAACAAAACATCCGCCACATTGGCAGAAACATACACACACACATACACACACACACACAACAACGCAGATTGTAAGTTCCAAGGAAATAGAAACCATTCATCCGGCATACTAAATACTATCATTTTACTACTAAGCATTTTTCGGGTCTATGAAAATAACATGAATGTATTACTTGAGAATCAAACTTACAATGCGACATTTAAAACAAACCTTTCGAGTAATATAAATATTTTTACTGACACAACCATCAACAGTTTGTTATAAAATATGAAAAATATATTTTTTCACCCGTAATTGAAGCAATCTATTCCTTCGTCGTCGTACTATCGCTCTTAAATATATTTTATGTATCTTTCAAAATACCAAAGATCATGTTTTACGAAAAATCGTAAGATTCCCTTCACGATTGAGCTCGTACCAATGGCACTACTACCGTTCAAAAATCTTCGATCAAGTTCGCATCAAATTACAAATCAATTTTTAAATACTCTTCCGAATGCGTAAGAGTATGTTCTGTGGAACACTGCGAGAATTGCACGAAGCAAATCGCAAGGTCTTCACCGAACGTAAGTTTCGTGGTCTTAGCCGACGACGTAAGTTTCGTGGTCTTAGCCGACGATGTAAGTTGCGGGGTCTTAACCGATGTAAGTTGCGGGGTCTTAGCCGACGACGTAAGTTTCGTGGTCTTAGCCGAACGATGTAAGTTGCAGGGTCTTAACCGATGTAAGTTGCAGGGTCTTAGCCGATGAAAGTTGCAGGGTCTTAGCCGATGTAAGTTGCGGAGTCTTAACAGACGTAAGGTCCCGATCACTTATCGAATCTCTTGCTTCTCACGCTCTCGGTTCCCGACGCGGGAGTTCGCGCCGCCCAATTGCGGCAAGCGCCCCAGCGCCGCTGAAGAGTACGTAGGAGCGAACCAGATCTCTCTGGCGATGCGGAGGGGAAAGTTACGGAAAACCAGCTGAAGCAGGATGAGGGGGCGGGAGGTGGGCCTTGTCACCGCGTCACCAGCCGGTTGGACGGGCTACGCCGGGCGATGTCCTAAAAACACACGAGTCGCGAACATAGCTTTTGGAACTTAAGGGAGATTCACGATCCGTCGAGGTAGCGCATGGGATATCGACGGCGGAACCTTAAATATCGGTAAACATCATCTGAGCTCTTCCGAAAGAAAAAGAAAAAAAATCATTTTTGCGGTTAGCACAAGAAAGAAAAGAAAGTTGACATGCAGAGACGTGAGCAGTAAACGTACATATGCTAGCGGTAAATAGGGTAGCTATATAGATGAATATGATATTAGTAAAATAGTTTCGTAACATTAGCGGGTCTTTTCATCTCATTTCATTTTTACGAAGTAACATTTAAATGTTTTAATAAAGTACCTTTCAAACGCAACGTGAGCTTTCCAAGTAACTTAAGCAATATTCCTTAATCCTCGCGAATCACCAAATTGGAAGATGATTCAATTATATTGGTACAACAGTTCCCCTAGTGAATAAAAATATTCCGAAAAACCTTGACACAACCATTTAGTTTACACATTATCATAGAACTGCTACTCCAATTACTTCATGATTTACGAGCAAACTTCGCATAAACTTAAAAGGTAATTTCTCATTTCACACATCAGTCAACCAATACAACTTTCGAAAAATGCTCAGTGAAGCGGGACGAGGACGCGGCTACACCGAGGGAGACACAAAAATACACGTTTCAATAATTTCCGCAAGTATTTCATAACTTCAAGAGCAGCTCACGATCGGTGGCGTAAAAAAAATCATTATCGCTCGTTGCACTAGGGAGTACATGCGGGCGCACGCGGAAATGCTGGTAACGCAGCAGTGTCAGTTAAACGCAGCAAAAAATCACTTGGGTCCCTACTACGCTTCAATCCTCGATTTCTCATTATTATTTTAGTCACGTTCTTGTAAATCTAGAATTTTCGTCACTGTCAACATTAGCGTCAACAACTGTGTACTGGATTTCTGAGCAGGTCCACAACTTCTCTCTTATGTAGTATATTTGCGTGTTCAAACTTTGTAACACGCAAATATAGGGTTATTAGTGATTTTATCGAGATAATTTCTTGCTTTGTTCTCGTATTCAAAATATAAAAAACTCCGCAATTAGCTCAATGTCGGACAAATTCAGAAGCAACCGAAAGGCAAGTTCTTGTCTTTCATTCCCCTAACGGTAAGGTTTTTCTGGAACATTATTCATTACACTTTACCGAATTTAACTCAAGCATTTTATTTTTAATAAAAATATCAATTCTTCCTTTTCATGTGGAAAGTTTGATTCAAAATTCTGAATTTACAGCGATTATGTCGAAGTTGTATTGTGGGCGTAACATAAACATAAAATAGTACAAGTGTAACGCTGTTACGTAAAAGATTGATTTACAATAACTTCATTTCCATAGTTTCTTTTACATGTCATTTGAAATTTAGATCTAGGATTCATTATTAGACGAAGTAACTAGGTCTCATACATAATAATGGAAGGTATTACACACTAATCTAAAGTCAACAGTACATTACGTATGTTGATAATTTTAAAAGTATACGCTCTCTTCTGCCATTTGAAAATAGAATACTGAGAAGACATGCTGACTAGGAAAGTAAGTATGATACGTCTGAAATACATTTTTATTCGCTGGTTCACCTATCGGATGTATTCAATCAAATCCCCCCCTCTGGCTTATCCTCGACCGTCGGAGCCTGTCGACCACGGCGCCAAGCCTGACAAACGTCGCCGGGAGACGAAAAATTAAACTAAGCGGGGCGCAGGTATGCCAACGCACGGCGCGCGCGAGCCGGAGACATCGCTGCTCGTCAGAAAATAAATCCTCCGGCAAACTGGGCGCTCTCCAACGGGGGCACCGCCTCCACGCGCGGCGCGCGCGGCGGAGGCCGGCCTGGCCCCTCTCCCAAGGCGAGGCGGACACCCCACCCCTACACACACACACACACACACACGAGAGGGTGGCGCCCATTTTTCATCTGGCCCATTGCATAGCGTGCCCGGCAGGTAGTGCATCCCAAGCACTCGAACGAGCGTTGACAAAGCGACACTGAAATATACAAACAACGGCGTTTTTCTAACAGGTGGCTCACGGGAAATATTTGCTCATTTAAAAATGAAATGCAAGAGGAATGCGCGATAATTCGAGGCTGACAGAATGTATACTACGGTTCAAGGATAAGAAGAGACCTCCTGCAATTAGTGCTAATTTGCTCATACGTTGTCAGAAGTAAGGCCAAGAAAAGGCAACGAACATAATCGTAGAGAAATCTACCGCACTATCGAAACATATACTTACATGAAGGATCATACTCTTCTGCGAAAAGAATACGATCTTGCATCAAACAACCATCCTGTATACGTGGTTAAAGGCAATTTACCTATATTATTACTTAGCTATAGGCAATTACTCAAGCTGTGTGTATGTATAAAAAGGAAAAATAAATTTAAGGGCCGTTTGAAAACCTTTTTTGTTTACCCAAATTTAAAAAATGTGAAATTTGAAGAAAATTAAATTATATAATACGAATGCTTTATGCGCCTCTAAACTGCAGATAATCTTGCGCATTTTTGTCCGGTTGCGAGGAGAAATCCGCAAGACGTCAGTGGCGGGGATGCCGGCGAATGAGGTGAAGCAGCGAGAGTGGCGCGCTGATACGGTGACTAGATGGCGCCCGCGACGGGCGTGAAAGCGAGCCTCGGCGGGCGAGCGCTTATGCGCGTGGGCGAACGAGACGTTCAGCAGCGTTGCGGCACTCGTTCGTATTTGGACTCGCTCCGTGCGAAACATTACGACACGCTGGAGCGTGGGAGACACGGTGTGAAGTCCGCTACACTTAGGCAAATTCGCAAATAATTGATGTTTTCTTACACACTACAGAGCATTGGTATATTCTTCCTTAATACATAAATTCAGTGCACAACAAAATTCCGAATATCAACAAAAGTCATTGAAGACAATAGTCATTAATAGGTGGTTGTAGAACTAACAATTTAATACCTACGTCTACTAGAGCGAAAACATATCTTCACTTTTTCCGAAAATTGTCATATGGTAACTAAAAAACATTTGTATCTTACAACGTACACTACACATGGGACATTTCAATACTAACACAACGTGTGAAATCCCTCTGTCGGTAGCCTATACCACTTTATTACGCTGACGCCAGTACCTAAGCCTTACGGCCACACCTGGAAAATATCAATGATTTGAGGGGTAGGTGATTACGACGAAATGATATGAATAATGGAGCAATGGCCGGTCCGGATAGCAGAGATCGCTAAAGCAGTAGTGCAGTGGCCATCTCAGACGGAAGAATCGCAGATTCGAATCCCGCCTTGGGCATGGGTTTGTTTTTGTATGTCTGTGTGTTTCGTCCTTTCATCCCTCATTATCATCATTTCATCTTCCATACCTCCTGAGCTAACAACTCTGGGGGATAAAAATCGGATCCCGATAAATGACTGATTCTTTGAAAAAAGTACACGCACCTGCCACCGAGGATAATGTTAATGAATCCCGGTAAGTGCAGAATGCATGCACGAGTGGTCCAAGTCGGCCCATTCGCGGGCAAAAAAGCAATGGATGGAATCGATGGCAAGGGAAGCGCGAGAACCCCAAGAAATCCTGCCGCAGACCAGCAGTGTCCACTACGATCTCCACGTACTCCATCACCAATTCGATCGACCAGGATTCGAACCCCGATCTTTGCGACGAGGCCGAGCCGTCTCCACACCACTGGTCACCCCAGCTGGGACCACTGTAGGAGGTCGACCTCTCGAAATGACAGCTTGGAAATGGACCCTCCAGCATCCGGCAGTCGCAGCGGCCGGCGGGCGCCATGAACGGCGCGGGAACGCGCTGACGCGCGCGAAGGGCGGCCGCGAGCGTGCCGCGCGACGCAACACGAAGCGGAGCAGGCCAGCTGCTGAGTTGGGCGGTCGGGGGCCACGCGCGCTCGCGGCCCGCTGTGACACGCCCGCGACCGCGCCCACCCGCCCGAACGTGCTGCTCCTGGCATTCGCTTTTGGTTTTGGTCGCCCGTCCGTCCTCCCGCCCGTCCGCCCACTCGCTCGCTCGCCCACTCGCCCACCGACTCGCTCGCTCGCCCGCCCGCCCGCCCACTCGCTCGCCCGCCCGCCCACTCGCTCGCCCGTCCGCCCACTCGCTCGCTCGCCCACTCGCCCACCCGAACTCGCTCGCCCACTCGCCCACCGACTCGCTCGCCCGCCCGCCCGCCCGCCCGCCCGCCCGCCCGCCCGCCCGCCCACTCGCTCGCCGCCACCGCCCACTCGCTCGCTCGCCCGCCCACTCGCTCGCGCCGTCCCACTCGCTCGCTCGTCCGCCTGCCCCACTCGCTACGCCCGTCCGCCTGCCCACTCGGTCGCTCGCCCGTCGCCGCCCACTCGGTCGCTCGCCCGTCCGCCTGCCACCTCGTCGCTCGCCCGTCCGCCTCGCCCACTCGGTCGCTCGGCAATCGTCCGCCTGCCCACTCGGTCCTCGCTCGCGTCCGCCTGCCCCCTCGGGCTCTCGCCCGTCGCCTGCCCACTCGGTCGCTCGCCGTCCGCCTGCCCACTCGGTCGCTCGCCCGTCCGCCTGCCCACTCGCTCCGCTCGCCCGTCCGCCTGCCCACATCGCTCGCTCGCCCGTCCGCCTGCCCACTCGCTCGCTCGCCCGTCCGCCTGCCCACTCGCTCGCTCGCCCGTCCGCCTGCCCACTCGCTCGCTCGCCCGTCCGCCTGCCCACTCGCTCGCTCGCCCGTCCGCCTGCCCACTCGCTCGCTCGCCCGTCCGCCTGCCCACTCGCTCGCTCGCCCGTCCGCCTGCCCACTCGCCCTCGCTCGCCCGTCCGCCTGCCCACTCGCTCGCTCGCCCGTCCGCCTGCCCACTTGCTCGCTCGCCCGTCCGCCTGCCACTCGCTCGCTCGCCCGTCCGCCTTGCCCACTCGCTCGCTCGCCCCCTTCCGCCTGCCCACTCGCATCGCTCCGCCCGTCCGCCTGCCACTCGCTCGCTCGCCCCTTCCGCCTGCCCACTCGCTCGCTCGCCCGTCCCGCCTGCCCACTCGCTCGCTCGCCCGTCCGCCTGCCCACTCGCTCGCTCGCCCGTCCGCCTGCCAACTCGCTCGCTCCGCCCGTCCGCCTGCCCACTCGCTCGCTCGCCCGTCCGCCTGCCCACTCGCTCCCTCGCCGTCGCTCTGCCCACTCGCTCCCTCGCCCGTCAGCCTGCCCACTCGCTCGCATCGCCCGTCCGCCTGCCCACTTGCTCGCTCGCTCGCTCGCCCGTCCGCCTGCCCACATCGCTCCGTCGCCCCGCCTACCCAGTCTCTCGCTCACTTCGCCCGCCCGCCCCCGCCTGAACCGGCGTGGTTAGCTACAAGCAGCCGCGAAGTTCTACTAATCTAGGCAAACGTAGCAGCCTGACGTCGCAGAAACTCCCCGTCCAAGGAACGAAATGCCGTATTTTGATAGACCATCCGCCTGGATCTGTTTTTTTTCCTTTACTTTCTGGTTACCAGTGCCTTAAATTTATCAATACGTGGTGCACATCTTGATAATTTATTTCACTACAAAACGGTTTTCAATTTTAAAAAAACTCACCATGATCGTTTTATGTTTGATCGAATTATTGTGACGGTGAGGCGAATATTTGGTAATCATATTCCGCAATAGTTGACATCTCGCATTGTATATACATTACACACGGTGTTTCACTTTTTCGCAGGACTACTATTTGGTTTGTAAACTCAGTTCTCTTACACTCTCGTCGAATGCATTTTTTATGTGACTAGCCATTACCCTTTTCCCCTGTATATATTTTTTGCGCTTTCTATTTCCTGAGTTTTCCAGATCTTTCTTTTTTCCAGAAATTAGAGTGTTTGAAGAAATGGGACAAAATAAAAACCTCATTTGTAACTGATACGTATGTCTTTCATTTCGTACAAAATTATTAGGTTGAACAAGAGATACTCGTAAATCTTAAGCGTTCTACGATCAGTATAACATAACAGTAATTATTTTTTTCTAGAAAGTATTTTGTTACAAATCTCAAGACTGCTAACCTATTTTCGAAAGTCAAAATACCTTAAATAATTTTTTTACAAGCTTTTCTAAATTACTAAAAAGGCAGACTTCATTGTACCTGTATTTCTATGCCCGGTCCTAGCTGAACATTTTACTTGGCTCCGAAGGTGGTAAACGCGAGAACCCGGCACAGATGACATAGCCCGAAAGGCGCGTTCTAATCAGCCGGGCTATTGTGTTTGCTTTTACGACGTTACTCTATTTAAGCAAAGAGAGGCGTCTTTCATTAAACGGTGGCACTGTCAGATCGGTGCCCACATAGCAAACTTCGTAAATTCAATCCATTATCCACCGCTCTCTAATTTGGAGGAGTGGTGTTATCTTTAGTCACCATTAAACAAAATCTTGTCCGCCTCTTTCAAGGAGAACTCTCAACTAAAACCATTTATAAAAGCAAACTATGAAGTTTCCGATTACACACGTTCTATTAGTAAGTTGTTCCCAATAATTTCACAGTTCAAACATTAAAACATTGAGGTCAATTGGTATTTATTTATATTTAAAATTGCAGCACTATGAATTGGCTAATCGAAGGTAATTTCAGTCATCGCCTGAATACTCAAGTTAGTCAAACTTCCATTAAAAAAAATACGAGAAAAATCACCGCAACTTGCCTTCAGCGAGAACGAGTGTTGGTTAATGGGTACTGAAGGCCAAGAGATACGAGATTGCACGACACGACCTGCTATGGATTAAACGGCAGTCGCCTGAACCATATCTGGCGGAGAGGGGAGGCACTTTCTGATTTTTCCCGCAATCTACACGGAACCGAACGCAGAGTGCAGGTTGAAATCGGCGAACGCCTCCCGCGTTACTCAGTCTCCATGCCCAAATACAGAGCCGTAATTGCCACTCTCGGCAAATCTACAGTTAAACCGAGCGATAAACAACGCCTAAAGACACCCTGGGCGAAACGCGCGCGCTGGCGGGGGGGAGCAGGGCGAGGCGGGGCGGGGGGCGGGGGGCGGGGCGGGGCGTGCCAGAATTCAGCCAGAACGAGTCCGCGCGCGGCGCTGGCAGGCGGGCGCGCGGTGTACCCTATATCAACAACAATAAATAAACAGCGTCGCCCGGCGCGGAGGCGGCCGTGTTGCCCGGCTCCCGTCGTCGCCACGTTCCGTGCACGCGGCAAATATTTGCCGCACCGCAGGCAGGAGGTAAGGCACCCGCCTCTCCGAAATGCCGGGATCGCATGCTGCTCGAGAATCGCTGCGCCGCGAGAACTGCCATACACATCCCCTTCAAATTACTCTCGATGCACTGCACTGACTCGCGGTTCTCTAGGATCTTCTTTTGGATACGTCGATCAAAATCATTACACGTCGAATTACTTTCTATTGGTTCCCATTGGAATTTGAATGATCTGAAAACTTAATGGAAACATGAAGGGAACTGTCGAACTGTCGAGCGCCTCTTGTTCAGTAATAATTAAATACTAAAGAATTAATTTCCAAAAGTAATCCTTATCCAAATTTTTTAAACAGAAACAATCATTAATACACGAAAACGAATAATAGAAGGCGTTTTGTTGAATCCGCTCTGAAATGATGTTTCGAAGAGGGCTTTCATCATGAAGTCAGTAACGTTGATCTACTTCTTTTTTCAATAGGTTCATCAATATAATGGCATCCACTCGAAATTACTCGCTCTGTCTGGTATCACTCTCGTTACCACTGAGAAGAAAAATTGTCACAAATTATCAACAAACTGGGATGCAACAAGTAATTTCGTAATAAATGAAGGAAATAGAATCTTAACTTTCGATTGGATGTGACTAAAAGTTATCTCGAAAAAGTCTCTACTGAAACAGAGCAATATAAACTACTTTATGTGCGAACACAACTAGTGATAAGTAGATAATAAGGCTCCAAGTTACCACAAGACTTCCAGAGATAATTCAATAGTTTTCAGTGATGTGCTATATAAGTCCGTTTAACCAGAGTTTCGCGCAAGGATACGACTGCACCAAGCAGAAACGCTGCTTCCTCCACTTGACGGTCGGAGAAAGTTCCCCGCGCACTCGAAATTCTTGCCACTTTCTGCTACATGGCAGACAGGTGTACTGTATGACCATGCGCATTTGGCTCCACATTCCAGAGAGAAAAACAAACAGATGCATCTCAATACTGGACTATCTAAGTTCAAGTAAGAAACAAAAAATGTTTTATTTTTTATAAAATTGGACTTTTTTGATATTGTCACTTATTGATTCGTCCATTCAGGAAAAGCTAAAATAGTTCCACGAAATTCTTTGAAATGGAAATTTTGTGTTCGACATTAGAATTTTTCCATTTAATTTGTCATAACCCTCCCGAAAAAAACATCTATGCGACCGATATTCTAAAACATTCCAACGACTGAATTTACTTTCATAAACTGAACAAATTATGAGCAGTCTAACATGACATAAATGACACTTTCATTTCGAAAAAATATAACACCAGGAAAAGATTTGAAACACTTATATTTCCCTGGCTTCCTCCTAAGGGGACCATTTGGCTAAAATGTGGCCTGGTCCTCTGGGGCCGCGCGAGTGAAAGTGCGTTTCCTGCGCGGAGACGCAGCACTCTTGCTGCACGTCGCCGCCGCCCCCTCCGTCTAGTGAAAGGGGAAACCGAACTAGGCGCTAACGGCGTCGATGGAATTCCGGGGTTAGGGGCGCCGAGCGCCTACGCGGGGGGCTCGGAACGGCGAACGAGCGTACATGGTCGATGTGCACGATGAGCAAGGTAATAAATGACAGATTGCAGAGATCACTACTTTCCTCTGTGAAGCCCCATATTTTACTACATACACGTCAATTCGCAGAACTATAAAAAAAAGAGTATATTAGATAAAACATTAATCATCAAATAATAATCATCATAAATAACGAAATTAAAGTAATCATGGTTTGTCAATATCCACTTGGGCAAAATCTACTTCTGTTCTTTCTTACAATCATTCACAATAGTTGTGAAGTAAATATAATTAATCCACTCCTGCATTGTCTACGCATTATACATTTAAAATCCTTAACTCGCACTCATACACGAGTAATAACATGGAATTGTATTATGTTGTACTTCAATTACTGACATAAGTATGGCATTTTTCTTCCTAGAACTTCACAACCTCCAGAACCTTCCATATATCAATCTCGAAACCCACCCATCTCGAGCATTTCCATTTCTTGTAGATAACAATGCAAATTACCTAAGACAAGAACGCATATAATCTCAAATATATGGTTCACGTCTCTACACAAGAAGATTGCAGACATTCAAGCTAGGCAGAATAAAGCGGTACCTTTACGACAATGTGGCGCGGTTCCAAATGGTGCTCTGAAGTCCAATTCATAACAAACGTCCAGGCAACCTTTTAGAAGTAAACAGAAAAGAAGAAAATAATTTTAAGCTCAATACGTTAAGAAGAGAAGTTCAATTACTCTTGATGTTGTCGTTGGGGCACGATAAAATAAAAAATAAAACCCTCTTTTAGTTTGCTGTATTGTAAAATACGCAGATATTAAAAAACTTAGCATATGGAGAATGCTTAACGACCAAAATATTACATTGGAGTCAGGTTAACGGGGCTTGGTCAGCAGCACTACTAACCAAGCCCTGTTAATCTGACTCCAAAAGTTAGCATCGCAACATAACAATTGAGTAAACCTTCTGTAAATGCACGCATGCCGATCTACACACCGACAGGCCCCTTGTTTATTCAGAATCCGCTGTTGAAAAGTTATTGGTGTTTGTTGAACTTGAAGCCTTCCAAGCGATAAAAGTATGTCAACGCAGAACATTCGACCCATTTCCGTCACCATTGTTCCGCAGAGATCATTTCGGCAAACTGCAGCGGCGCCTTTTCGGTTCGGGAGAGCTTCTGCGAACTCCGTGATCCCGAGCGAAGGCCTGCAACACGAGAGTCGCCGCCTCCTTACGTTTCAAAAGTCGTTTCGTCCCTTCCGCTCCACTTTTAGACGCCGGCAATAAATGTCCCTGATTTACGACGCGAGAAACTATTAAGAAAAGGAAAACGTGACAAAGCCGCCCCGCAGAGTCAACAATGCGAGACCTCAGGATCATTTCGCAGCACTTCAATAAAGCTACAAGATAAACGCGCACGCGCGATGGAAAACAATTGCAACGACACAAAAAGTAAATTGAAAACGACGCTGTAACACGGACCACCCGGACAGATGTTGTCATGCTGCAAGTATGCATGCATATGTTGACAATCATGTCAAGGGCATTTGTGTGCAGTCGGAAACTGGAATAATGAGGCGTATATTCTCGTTCTGAGATTTTATTATTCTCAGTTTAACAGTTTAATCGACTACTCCAATGATACACTTACGAAATCGTCCACGAGGCTATGATGTCCTTACCATCACACGAACGAAATGTGTCTTACATTTCATCCTTATTACGATTTCTCACCAACGTTTCTATCTTACGGAGAGCTAGGTTTCCCGATTTTGAAAGAAGTTATCTTTTTACGAACCGCTCATTAAATGTCATTCTATAACGAATGCGAAAGTCTGATAAAGCTTCCGTACAATACATCCTTTTATTGGAGGGGTGGAGTGGAGAATGCGAACTCCCCCACGCACATTGTACAGCCACGTAGGCTGTTCCTCAGCCGATTCGCACACAGTCATATCTGCACACTCGCACATTCAGCTATACCACGCTCGCATCAGCGTCCCTTGCACTACCGTTCTATACCAGACATTGAAGGTATCGGAAACTTTGCCTCCCTGCCTCATTGCCATCATCACTCATGTCGCTCCTCTGTTAGCAGAAGAACAACAGATGACGTCGTACATTAACTCAAGTCAACAACGCCAGTAGATAGTATGCGCGAGGTGTAGCGAAGTGTATGATCGCGGTGCGCGTGAAGGAAGTCTTGTCCAAAAGCGTATGCTGAAAGCCATCAATGACGCGGGGGCTATTCGTCTTGCGCTGCCGAAGTCAATGCCCTCTGCTTAGGGCCTTCTGGCATCGCTGCCGGTAGCAACATGTCTTTTGCCTCAGCCACTCAGCTACTTCTGACACACCTAACCAACTCTACCCCTCTAGCCTTATTACGCTTAGATCACATACTCAAAGTTTGTAACCATGACATGCAAAAGTCAAAATATAACCTAATCACAAATATCACCTACAAATAAAAACTAGTTACTCACCCATTCGAGAACATATAAGTTTTTCAACACGTCATGAGCGTCGTGAGTCGGGATAAATTAAAATTTCAATTAAAATAAAGACGGAAAAGCTCGTTTCAAGTGTCATTTTTTTAAATTTGGAAACCCTAAGTATTGATATTTCACCTCTAGTATGCCTCTTGAGTTTCCTTCGACCGAATAAAAACAACTTCATATTCTCATTTCAGATAAAAATATAATTTGTAATTCTGGTAGCGGATTGAACTCTTCAGTATCTTGTCTACATTTCACGAGCAACACATTCAAACACCTTCAGAAAACGTAAGTTGTGATTTCCTCTGGCGGAGTATTTCCTGGGCGACTGGACGAAATGCGTGTGGGGCCGCGAGCGTCACTCGCTCTCCACGCGAGCGCGGCGAGCCGGCCGACAGCAGCGCTCCTATTCCTGGCGACGTGAGTCAGGACGCCTCGTGCTTGGCCGCGCCGCGCCGCTCAGAGCTCTGCGCTCAGCGGCTGGATTGGGGCTGGGGCGCAGCTGGGCGAGGGAGGCGACGAACGCGCCTGCGCCCCCGACCCCTCCCGACCCAAAAGTCTCGAGCAAACCAAGACGTGCCTTCTTTCCCGGAGGGGTACAGCGAGGATTTAGGTCACACTTCTTTAAATAAAGATTTTGAACATATCTTTTACTTTCAGCACAAGGAATATAATAATAACTATATTAGAATGAGATTAATACTGTTTATCGAAAGGAGACAAAAAATAAATGACAGATATTAATAAAATGCAGCAGATGGCATTTCAAGAAATTACGCTTTGTGTGACTCTCTAAGATCCGCTTTCGACCTTCTGCTGGGTGATGGTAAAGCTAAAGTTACTCTTTGCAAACACACAAACCTTCTTAATTTTTTTCAGTTCAGTTTCGACGATATTTTTGGAGATATTAGTTATTTTAGTCACGAAATTTCATTAATGTTTTTCTACGTAAGTCAATTCACACTAAACAAAACTGATCATTGTTTAATTTAGGTGCTGGAACTTTCAAGAAATGGAATCAAGAACATCTTGTAAGATTTCCTAATTCAAGACATTTAAATTTCCAAATTGTTATTCATGTTTGCGTGTCACAAATGAACCATCTCATTTTAACACGTTTATGTGTCTAAATAAACAACAATTTCTGTACGTTAACGTACATATGTAAAAGTTTCTCATGCAGCAGAGTCAGACTTAACCTTTTCAAGCCCGCTGGCTCCTCCTCAAGCAGCGTAAATTGCCGAAACGAAAGCACTCGACAGCAGGAACAACGCTTGTCATTCTCGCGCCGTCACCAGCCCGCAGCAAATACGCTCGACTTCGACCCAAGTGGCGCAGAAACCCCCCCCCCTCAATCCTGCTACCATTTACACAAACTGCAGCCTTCAACGTATAATTCATTTTGTGCCTTGGCACAGCCATAAACTTCGCTCGCCCGCGAATTTCCCGATTTCCACGCGGAAACGCACGAGTTTGTTTTGGACGAGAAAGCGAAACCTGGCTACAACGACCGGACGGACAGCGCTATCTTTAAACGAGCGTGGTCCGGCCGCGAGGGGCGTCTCAGCGCGAGGACGTCGCTGTTGGAAGCCTGCCGGATAGGTCGTTGGCGAGTGGGGAGCGGAAACTTCCAGGCGATGGCCCACGCGCGGAGGCGACTTTCTCAGAAAGCGTCGGACGTCGAAATTCTCGAGGGTCGGATGAGCCCAACACGATTCGACAGAACACGGAGCTGAATGGCGATTCTGTCCCCCTACAGGCGGTAAATAACTGTATGTGAACACGAAATGTGCAGTATAACACGATGTTCCTTCCTGAGAATTGCTATAATTCAAGGAAGATTTTGCTCGGCGATGTCATTTTACGAGGAAACCATGCTGGGGTTTCTCCATCTAAAATGTCACAAATGTGTAAAGGAAACTCGTGATAGAAAGTTTGAACCTGTTAATTTGTTAACCATTCGAATGAAGAAATTTATAAACTTGTATCTTCTAGAAATATGATTCAAACACTATAATTACAAATTTTAGTTCTCTTAGAGAAACAAAATTTCAAAGGAAAGTACTTAATCCTTTTCTTTTGAGAATCAATCAACGTTCAGAGTCAGTAAACCTACACCAATATATTTCTCAACGGCGGAAAATGATTTGATAAAAACAAATTACATTCAAGACCACAGGCAATTAATTACTCCGGGATTTGAATGGGAAATTGGTCGAACGAAATAATTTTAATTTGTTCACTTTTCAGAACATTCAGTGTTCTGATCTTTAAATGCTGTTTGTACCAACATGACGTGGAGCAAGAAAGCAGACTTCTTGATGCAGACTTCTAGTAGGCTTCAATGAACTATGTGACAGATTCTCAGTATAATTTATGGAGTTGACGAGTAAACCCTGATGAGGGAGTAATAACAGTTCCTATTCGATAGAAATATCAAAATACAGTAAACTCTCATTAACACAAATTCCAAGAGACCGAAATAATCGTAGTTCGTGTTATAAAATTTCGCGTTATCTGAATAATATAAATGTCCGTATTACCGTAATCCCTTGCCAGGATCGAAGTTTCGTTCGTATTATGGCGAAATTCGAGTTAAGCGAGTTCATGCCAGCAAGGGTTTACTGTCGTTTTATTTACTAACGTTTCCATTAAGAATTTGAAGAAATTATCACGATCTAATGTTTCTTAAACGAGTATCAGAACGAACGCCAGTTCAAAATCTTCTGCTTCTAAACATAAGAAGGAAACAAGAAAATTTAACGTTATTATAAGACATTCGTTAATTATTCTTGTATTGCCAATAAATATTACATTAATGACCTGGGAGGATGGGTCGAATACCCAACGAAAACAAAAGAGAGAAACATGGTCCAACTGTATGGTTCATGTTTATTCCAGAGAGAAAAATACCGTGGAAAATATTTGTTCCCAAAAAGGAAATGAAGTCTGACTCAGAAAACTTATAACTACTCCTAAAGTTCAAGATCATTTAGATTCAATGGCTATTTCTCATCGACACTTCTAAATAAGGGAATTTTTGAAAAAGCCTGAAATGAAAGGCACTAATTTTCGTTTTCTGAAGTTTCAGGTCGGGGATGTATTAACATGTAAGTTCTAAAACAGGTCTTTCGGATATTGTGAAAGAAGAGATGAATTATTTCTTCTATGAAGAAAGATTTAGGGAGAAAAAACACGAAGCTCGAGATGGCAGTTTACGTAAGGAAATAAGAATGAATAATCATCAGATAAGTACAAGTTTTCCCGAAACGATAACGTACTGCGCTTCAAGTTATATATAAAACTTCTTCGTTTCTGCTGCTTAATGTTACATTTAATAAATGAAGTAGAGAAAGATCGTACGTCTATTTGAGAAGGCTTGAGGAGTCCCGTGGTAATACTTCTTATAACACTATAATCGTTTTTCCAACGCCTAAAAGTTGCTCATTGCGACCAGTTCTAATAAATCTGAAACTATTTTTCTTTACTTCATATAAAAAACACATTTGAAAGGCTAAATATATTGAATATAGAACATATTGATTTACAAAGTTAACACTGGAGAGGTTCTCGTGTTTCTCGCGTTCTTATAGGGAGCTTAGGGGGCAAACTATGATAATTAATAATTAACATTTGGATGGTTGATAATTACTGACAATTATATATTTCAACCTAGTAAAAAAAAGAGTTCTATAAGTATGTAGAAAGGATATAATTTGAAAGGTGTGGGAGAACACGAAGAAATTCAAAGATCTTTTTGTTTGTGTGAAACATGGATTATCATTTAACTTCGACCCCTTCAGTTCTTGTTAAGCAATTCCTGCAAGGGTGTCGCCTGCGCGGTTGCTGCATGGGGTAGGGGTGGGGGCGTAGCAGGACGAGGAAAAGAGGGCGGGGCAGCGACGCGCCCCATTCACGGGCGGCGCGGCGCGGTGCCTCGCCGCTTCCGCGACCGCTTTGCATTATGGATCGCCTGCTTCCGGCCACCGCCCCGCCCACCTCTCCCTTCCCCTGTCCCTCCGCCAACCCGGCACCGACCATTTCCTCCTGCGATCGCCCGTGCGCCCGCAGCGTCGCCACTAAGGATGCAATATTGAGGTCGATCTCCTCAAAACACCCATGTTTTAAACATCGATGTATTAAAGCCGATGTTTTTTAACATCAATATTTTGGGTTCGATGTTTTGTTAATAATAACTGATGGGACCACTGTCAGTATATTTGTTTGATCCATACGAACGCTGTTTGTACTACCTTCATCGAGCAGACTCACTCTCGCCCGAGTACCAACGCTCTTATATTTCCGACGTTTTGATCCGACATGGAGAAGAGTTTTTAACTTAGTTTACATGAAAACATTAATTTTAAATTTATAAACTGGGTACTGCCAAATTAAATTTTGTCGCGCGTGAATTTAATGTTAGAGGTTAATAAACCAGCTTTAAAACATCGCTGTTTAAAAATATATCTTTTGGTCGATATATTAATAATATACAATTTTTAATTTTGAACGTCGATGTTAAGTTATCGATGCAGCGACGCCTGGCCACGCAGCGCTCTCGCACAGCACGCGGTCACCTCGTGGCGTCCATGCGGCGTCGACGCTGTAGACGTCATGCGCACGCCGAGCGGCGCGGCGCGGCGCGGCACGTACACCTTCGAACGGCCTTTCAAGGATTCGATATCGGAGATTCCCTGTGTGGAAGTAGGAAAATTTCGCCAAGAAAGGTTTTCTGGTAAATACATACTGAAGCTTCATTTTATTTTCATTAATTGACTCATACACCTCGTTAACAAATCAGAAATGAATCAATTATGAAAGCTATCCGATTTTGTTCTGCGTTAATCGTTTTAATCATACTGCTGATTACTGCTGGTCTTATCACCTGCTAAAAGTCAGATTAGGAATTTTGTATTTTGAGAACTGATTGCGAGAAAGCGTACAAACATTATATGGTTATTCCAAGCATAATTAGAAAAACAACGACATCCGACCAACGATATCCGAATATAAACTTCAAAATAGTATGATCGAGGATCAAGAGAATCTGTTTATGTACAAAACACACGTACAGGAGAAGTGAATGTGTACTAGAAGACGATTTAAGCCCATATACACGCATCAAAGGAAGGTAACACAGAATAAACGAAACAGATCTCAAAAGTATCATGGTAAGGTATTCGAGAAACGCGTCTGCAGTACTGTATCCAGCATTATTTTTTATTTGAAATACGAAGAACACATAACTAACATGTGCACTTCGTCATTATTTATAAAGTTTAAATATTCATAGAAAGAGAGAAACTTTTAAAATGCATTTTACAAAAACATCTTCATTGAATTATTTATTATACACCCCGTTCATACAAGGAAAATTGATCCTAGATCGTTTAGTAAGAGGTTAACGTGGCATTAACGTTCTGTGATGACTATGATGTTGTTACCAGAAATACCACCCTCGCAATCCTCCTGGTCTATTAGCGACGACTATTCTTCTCCGTCTTGCATTCATTCCACAACTACATCTATTCAACTTGACGTTAACAAGACACCTTTGATATTTTGCATGTACTATTTCCTGGACTGTCTCGTTTTGTCGCTACGTAATGTCATTCATTTCCTCGTCATATCTCAGAATATACGTATCTCTACAACCGGCCTTTCTCTCATCTTCTATAGTGTACTTGTGACACTCCTCAAGATTCTGCAACCACTTCTTTTAGTCGTAACCTTAAGTACGTATGAGATCACCATTCTTTTCTCACTCTGCAACCAGTGGACAAAAGCCACCCTTTCCCGGTCGTCGTACACAACCACAACTTCCCTCCTGATGTGGCCGTCTGCGCGAGAGAAATCGTGACGACACGCGGCCCGGCGGCACGCAGCGACTTGGCAACGCGGCCTTGCACCTGCAGCGGGGCAGAGGGTAAAGGGTCCGTTCCGCGCGCCGGCGTCCGCGCCCCAACCCCCCGCCCCCTCCCTTCGACGCCCCCGCTGCGGTCGCGGCGCTGCGCCAGGCTCAGAGCGCGCCGCCGCCGTCCGCCGACCCGCACAAAAAACCCGTGACCTCCCGGGAGTTCCCTGGATTACGGGGATGAGGCGCTGGGAAGGCGGGGCTCGGGAGGATGGATGGTGGTGGCGCAGAAACGCGGGCGGAGGAGTTGGTGATGGTGACCGTGGCAGCGGTGACAATGGAAGAGTTAGGTAGGCGGAGGCGGTGTGGAGCGGAGTGAAGGGATGACAGAACGTCGACACGTTGAGAGCGAAGGGTCTAGTCGGTGGAACGAATAGAGAAGCAAGGTCTGCGGGTAGGTGTGGTCGGTGTGGTGAAGTCAACGAGGAGTTCACGGAGGGTTCCACGGGTGCCTTCCATGAGATACGAGCTGTCTGGGAGACGCCACGGCGAGACAATGTCGTCGATAGTTTGAGCACAATGTTGTATCAATCTTACACTTCCGTTCAATATGTCCTGCACAATACTGCCGAATTTGGATTGAAACGTTGGCTATATTTCCCAGGAAGATGGGAGGGGGGGTCTCGCCACACAAAATAATGCATCAATTCAATTCAATATTTCTCAGATGGGGTGGTTGGAGGTCCAGGGCCAGTTGGGGAGGCGAAGTCCTCAGCAGAAAGCATCGCGAGAACGGCGGGCGCGAGTGAGGAAAATGCTCAGTAATTTGGGTAAAAGCGAGGAGTGGCGTGAAGACAACGTAGAGTGGCGGCTGCTGGCGGAGGCAGAGGGGCGACGGCGGGCACCGTGTGCGCGGGCGTCGGCGGGCGACTTGGGAAAGGGGCGTGCTCCGGCATTCCTCCTGGGTCCGGCGCGCTCTGTTGACAATGGCGCGAGCGCGCGCTCGACTCTACCATCCATGAATATTTATCGCGTTGCCGTCCGACGAGTCTCTTCTGCAGCGCTGGCAGAGGGGGAAATGGAAACGGAGACATCGCAGGTGGCAACGGCAGTTGCGTACGCAATCAGACCGAATTTGTAGTCTCAATAATTGCAGAAGGTCATACTACATTAGTCCTAAGAGTAAAGAATCAAAAATCTTTTTCTTTTCGCGCAGGGACACACCCAGGATATTTCTCTGGAGTCTGTACAGCCAATTTGATGCTTTCTCATTACGAATTTTTCATTTATGCTGAATAAGAAATGAGTATTTATTTACTTGTTTATATTTATAACGTTAATAATGGATCTATTGAATGACTTTCGTCAGTATAGAAAATTGGCTAAAAGCTTTATTTCTGAGATGCTTAAGGCCGGGGTGGGAAGGCGAGTTCCGCCTTGAGTGGGCGACAGTTTCTAAGATTGACAGCACTGTGAAAAAGTGTGAAGAAAACAGTAATGACTGATGCGGTTGTAAATGTCAAGAATATATGTGATGTTCACGATTAACCGCAACCTACAGACGAAACGCAAGCGTCACAGCGATGTCGGTAGCCGGCGGGGGCGTACCGGAGGTGACGCGCGGCCCCTGGAGTGACGCAACGGCGTTGGGTGCCGGCCGTGCGTTGATTACGCCGAGGCAAGCCACGCGACGCCTCGCCAAAGGAGGACCTTCGCGGCGGCGGAAGCGCTGACACTTGCGGGACGCCACCAGTCGAGTCGCCGGCGACCTCGATTTCCAGCCGTTTATTGCATACGGGGCTCTTCCCTCCAGACAGTACTTTTGCAACATTACTACTACAAGCAAGCGAACCTACGAGACTAGCTAAAAATAAATGAAAAAAGCAGAAATGTCCCTCTGTGCTGTATGTCTTACCGTAAACACTTGAAGCAAACGAGATTATAAGCATTAACTAGATACAGTTCAAAATAAATGATATATAAACTAAATTTCCTTCATGTATGTTAATGACAGTACAATTATAATTAATAGCGCATATCGAAATGGACTTGTACCAAGGTAAAATCTCTGCTCCCAGCGAAGTCAGACGAGATAACACGAAGAATCACGCTCCTTTAAGTGAATATCATAAATGCTGTTTATCTGAATGCCTCATCAAGTTAATTCTGAGAAACAAAAAGATAAAGATTTCAATTGTCACAAAGAAAGCAAAAATGTTTCCGCACCAGAGCGTAATTTTTTACACCAGCATGTAATTTTTTTACACAGCAATACGCGCACAAAATATAATACTCGATATGTTAGTAGGATTATCGTATGTAGCATAGGGCTATCTAGAGACGAACCCTTATAAGATGATTCAGTTTTGTAAGTAGCCCATTTGTTCCATCTAAATCCAAATTGTTCATTGGATTCAAATATATAAAGCTGAGCATTTTACTATTGTCGTATTGCAATTGGCTAATTTGTCTAGTCTTGTGTTTGACTAAGCCTTTCGCAAGGAGTAACAGCGCGTCCACGTTTTGGAACAAAACGTATGGAAAAATAAACAAATACCGCTTGCAACTGACGTAAATGCACGTTTACAATGTGTTGGAACCAACAGTTAACCAAGATACAGTGCTAAGTGAACCACAGTCTTTGCAGCCTAAGACTTCA
The DNA here is from genome assembly GCA_031308135.1 of Acheta domesticus. NCBI lineage: Eukaryota > Metazoa > Arthropoda > Insecta > Orthoptera > Gryllidae > Acheta > Acheta domesticus. The sequence continues at coordinate 89,087,430 of JAHLJT010009436.1, read as the reverse complement.
CCGTCTTTGCTGTCAGGCGAATACGATTCAACACGTTAACTAAATAAACCGAAAGAAGTCAGTGACAGGAAGGCTGCGTTGCGTTTAGGGATACTTCATTGCCAAAAACATCGATGTTTTTAAACATGATGCTCAAAATTCAAACAATAGATATTAATAAAACGTTACCCCCAAACCTTCGATTAAAAAAAAAAGATTAGTAACCATTGAAGTTCACACGGGGATTTGAAAGTGGTGTCATTTACTGATCTTTATTGAGATTTAACTTACAAATCAAAAATCATCCGGACAATTAACAAAACTTTGATTATCTGATATGATAATTAAAAAATAATAGAACTTCTTTCTTGCATATTACTAAAATGTATTTATTTTTCACCGTTGGTCAATTTATTATGAAAAATATTCAATTTAAGGATATCTGAAAATTATTACATTTTGTAATGATTAATTAGTTTTCGTTCAAAATGCATCAACCGCCTAAAAACATCGAATACACAAAATCAATGTTAAAAAACTTCGGCTTCAAAAATCGATGTGAAATCGAGCCATGATTGTATAAAAACATCGGTGTTTTGAAAACATCGCCATCGATGTCGCATCCCTAGTTGCTTTCCCAGGCGAGGCCGCTCCCGCGCCGGGCGTCTGCAAGAGGGCGACGCGCCCAGACGGTGGCTTCCAGATGGGGTGTCTGGGAACGGCCGCCTCCCCCAGCGCCTTCTTAACGCGCCGGCGACACCCTCATCTTGGGCCGAGGGCTTCCCCCTCCCCCAGGCCCGCGGGGCAAAAAGCACCCCGCGAGGGAGGGACGAAAGTTCGGGGGAGACTTCGGTTTCACCTCCAAAATGAGAATACACAGAACTGCCAGGGAAAGATTCCACATTTCCGAGAAACGTTTTAACTATTTATGTCATTGTTAAAATGCGTTTTTCCCCGAACGTTTTCTACCCCTATATTTACATCTTACACTTTTACTTATTTTTTAGTGTTTTCATTTTACTTGATGAGCAGTTTTCTCATCGATGAAATTTGGAAAGAAGGCAAAAGAATGGCGGTACTTTTACAAATTAACAGCCACACTTTGGTACAAACTCTTATTTAATAGAAATCAGTTGGATTAGTAGCGATCTGAATGGTTGGATTTAACTTTAAGGAGGTGATAATTCTGTTATTAAAAATATTTCAATTAATATCTCTGGAAATCCATGCAACTAGCATATAGCAAGATAGCCTTGGTCAATTTTATTCGGAGTATGCTGCACAAGCTGCCGACGAAACATTGCTACTGCAGCATTTTCGCAGAAGAATATTCTGCCTTAATTGCACATTCTCAACGCGTCCTGCTTAGTAAGGATTTGCATCAGTGCATTTCTTCCGGACATCATAATAATTGAGGCGCTGAGAGCACAAGCGGACTACCCCACATTCTTTTTGAATGTGAGTTATTGAATTAACTAATAACTAGCATTATGACTAGCATCAAGACATTAACTGATAATGTAATACGATATTAAATGTCGTATTATGTTATCAGTTAATGTCAATAACTCACATTCATAAAGAATGTGGGGTAGTCCGCTTGTGCCCTCAGTGCAATTGTAGATGCTAAACAAAACGTAATATAACAAACACTGATACACAATATGCGAAATAAAAGAAATTCCTCTAAGCAAGGGAAACATCGTCTTGTACTGACGTGAGGCGTCATCATGCATTCTCCGATACGATATGAGTCTCGAGAAACAGGTTTGAGGTGAACTTCCCTCCATGTCATGGAATTCAAAGAGGCTTTGTGTCATAATTCTCTCAGCGCGATGCAGTTATCCCAGTGGTAGTCCAATTCGTAAACGGAACTTACCAGTCCCACAATTCGAACGCTCGAAGGAACCAAACAGGTCAGCACTCACCTGAAAAAAGATAAGGAACAAAACGTTAGAACGAGGAAACATACATAAAAGCGCGGCGATATCATCTGCGGGGGCCAGGGCGCGCGAGCGCGCGATCGAAACAACAAACGGCCGCGGGGCGCAAGAACCATCGGCACGAGGATCGCGCGGCGAGGGGCCAAGGATCAACGCCGGCTCCTAATCACGGACGCAGGCCGCCTCGCGCGCGGCGCGGCGCGGCACCCTCGGCCATCTATCCCGCGGCCGCCATCCGGGCCGATGGCGGCGAGATAGCGAGAGATCTCGCCGTGCCCCTGCCCCCACCCCCCACCGCGCGCCCCGCCCGCCGGCCCGCCCGCCCGCCCGCCGCGCGGGGCGATTCCCAGTCCCAACAAGAAACAAAAGCGGACGATTTGTTGGCGGGCGGGCGGACGGGCGGGCGGGCGTGGGGAAGCCGCATGCCGGAGCGAGGCCGCAGCCGGTCCGAGTGGCCGCGCGGCGGCAGAAGCTGGACTGGCTTATACGCGCTGCTACTAACATACACATAGGATACGTGTAAGCTTGATGGATGTGGCAACACGAAATCGGAATGGATAACAAGACTGATGACATACAACGAAGGAAACTGAAAGGGATAGCATGAGTACTGTAGTAGGATCCGTGCGGAATAAGAAGAGGCAAAGAGTGAAAATTATTTAGTTTTATTCTATGCAAGATCACACGGAGTATACTAATCACAGAAACAATTTGAAGAATATGCCGCATTTGAAGAATATGTCGCGGGATTATGTGGATTATGTATGCCAAAGAAAGAAAAACGGTAGAAAGCTCGTGTTCTAGTGGCCCACACACAGTAGCATCGAAAGAAGATATTTTGTTCTACGATAGAATAATGACTTAGAAGTGAAAAGCAGGTACTTAGAAGTACGCAGGTAGGAGATAAAATGAAGAGGTAATCTGCACAATTAGCTGCACTGTCAAACACAACTAACAGATGAACACACCCCCAGGGAGGCGAAAAGATTTCAATGCGTGCGAAAGCCTGGAGGCGGAGGTCGGCAAAAGGGAGGAGTAAGTCTACAGCGAGCTAAGAGGTCATGTATTTTCGAAACTTCTGCAGACAGCTGTAACAATAAGCGGCTGGCCCTGCCTCGGCAATTTACTCCCGCTGTAAGCCCAAACAATAGGAAAGCAAATGGGTTCCTCTCCCTAGGTGAAGGAAGCCACGTTTTCACGCGGAAATTTAATTTTACAGATTTGTAATGCAACGTTCACAATGCTGAGTCTTGTTTGCTATTTTCGGAGTACGTTTAGACTTACAATTGTGCTACATTTAAACAACTACTAGTCCATCATAACACGGTACAAGCCTGTGCGAAGGTAATATGCTAAATCATATTTACACAACTATATCCATAAAAATCTGCACTCGTTTAAGAACTTTCTTATCACCAACACGGAACACAGAACAAGAATATTATTATAGGGTATTAAGGATGGAACTTTAACAAACCATTTATTTACCCTAGATATTTATGAAATTAGTCCTGCGCAAGTTTCCACACACAACATAAATGCGAAATAACAGTCAAAATGCAGGCGGTAAACTTCGGAAAGCACAACCAATGCATCTGTACAGCGTCCCGGCACCTCCTGTGTCCTGGATTGGGCTTCGTTCCAACACAGCTTCCCCGCCGCATTACGCGTCAGAGGCCAGAGGAAGGCTAACACGCAAAGTCGACGCAAGGCCAAGGACATCGCCAAAGCGCCTCGGCACAGTGGCCACAGAGCGAAGGTCGACTGGCATTCAATTTCGCGAGAGAAGGTAATTCACCTTCGTCCGACGATACGAGACACCGTTTTATTAATCGTCCTCTCCATCTATTGTTCTCGCGCGCCGAAACCGCAAACGCAAATAGCCGTGTCAGTTGCGCAAGGCTTGTCCTGGGACCTGAGATCGCTGCCGGTGTGGCTGGCAAAACCTAGCGTTAATACGTACAGCACATTCAGCGCTAGTGTTTCTCATTTCATTACCATCCCCCTGAAGTGATGCAGTTCAATTCAACCCTTGGTCTGGCATCTGCGAGCTCGCCGCATTGACATAGGTTTTCTAGATTGTGGGCCCAAGATAGAGTGTCAGCCCAACGTTGAACTAAGGATGTACCGCACGCAGCCGTAGCGTACGTCATTACTCGGGCATCCACCTGGACCACCTGACCCTAGGAAATCATGAAAACGACCTATCAAAGTACATATTTTATCAAGACAGTGGCATCATTCGTCCCGTCCTACATTCGCAACATGAATCGAAACTTTTCTAACGCTGGGACTCGAATCTAAGAACTCCCAGGTCTAAAAAGGATGATATTCCTACCATTGTGCATGATTAATTACAATATTTTTAATCTAAGGCTGCCAACACAGCTTGAACAGACTCACCATCCGGATGACCTGATGTATCGCAACCTGTCCTGCATAATTTCGCAGCGCTGATTTTACCTGAAGGGTACACGTGCAATGCATGCAATTACCTGCCGGCGTAAAATCACGCCTCGCATCACCCTCGCACATCACTAGTTAAAGAGGGTCGTTCGCCGATCCCAAAGATCGTGAATTCCGCGGAGGCAATAACTACTCTCGACCTGAGACCTTCAGGAGGGCAACTCAGAAGTCACGCCGGCGGAGGCAGCGGGCTCACTGGATGCACGGTGGGGGAGGATCTCATGCCGCCCGGGAGACGTAGTGGGAGAGTGGCGGTTAGCGTATTGGAGGATGAAGGATGGAGGTTGAAGTAACCTAGGCTCTGGTATTGGATGACAAATGTAGCCCATTGTAGCATTAGGTGGTTGATTGCGAAGGCTGGAGGTGGTAGAATCTGGGAGCGCATGTTTGCGAATGGTGCGAAAGTACAGACGAGCTCCGAGATAAAAAGGGTGGAGGGAATGGAATGGGTAGGAGGAGGTTGGTGGGGGTGATCGGATGGATATGAAAGCGAAAGAAGCCAAACTGGAGACGGCAAGGAGGTATTCACATTCGAAGAGCGAGAGCAGCGCCGTGGAAGATGTAGGGGCGGTGGCGAAGCACGAGACGGCGATGGGGGAAACGAGACGGGGGTGGGGCGGGGCGGCGGAGATGAGAAGTGGCTGCGGCGGCCGGGGCGAGGGCCGTGGAGGGGGAGCAAGCCGGTTCCATCAGGTGTGACAGAGCGGTGAAATATCTGCGCGGGGCCGGGGCCGCCGCCGCCTCCGCCGCCCCTACTCGGCCCCGGCGGCGCCCGCTCGGTCAAGTGCCGGGGAGCGGGGGCGGCGAAAGGTCAGGGCCGACCCAGAGCCAGCGCGCCCGCCGCACCGCACCGCGCCGCGCCGCGTGCGCCGCCCGACCGGAGACGCAGCCCTATGCAACCCAGTTCCCAGACCAACGATGGGCCGCCTCCAGACGCGATGATTTTTTTTTCAACTTTCCCCCCGCCAGTAGCCCTGGCGAGGCGGTAGTTTATTAACTGTTGGGGTGTACATACGCCGCAGCTCTTTGGCTTATGCGGCAAAGAATGGGGCATCTTATTAACTAACTTAATACTAACTTAACCTATGGATGAAGCCGGCACTTTGGCCGGCAACCTAAGATTTACTTCATGCTTTTAGTTCTATCTTCTCGCCTTGCTTTTGCTGGCGATGATTGGTCTCGCTCTCTTGCAGACCTATGCTGGGCCGCCTCCAGAAGCGAGAAGGTTTAGTCTTATTCTTTGGCAAACCAACGTTGAGTAGCCTCCAGACGAGAGAAGGTATACCTTCGTATCTTGCGAAAGAATACAGCACGCTGGTATCTTGGCTTTGTAATGCTCACAATTTATTCAACATTCAATTTTCTGTTTATCTCCATTGAATTTACAAGAATCATATCGTGAATTCCTTTGCAGTTTATGACCTCATGAATAAGAATCGACGCTAGAAAGAAAACTTGCATTAGAAGATGTCAGACTTCAAAATAAAATGTCGTGAGAGTGAAATACAAAAATTTTATGGTATGGTCCCCTTATGACTGTCTTAATATATTTTCATTACTTCCAACAGACAAGCAAATGAAATGCATTTCTCATATCAGACTGCAAAGTTGGATTTTCCTGGTTTACGGAGTCTAGACTTGCGTCAAGTGCAGCAATAACAGGCTTCCAAAACCAAGCACGATTAATTTCTCAGACCTGCAAGACGAGTCGTTCTCAATTTGGCACGCGAATGTTCCAGGATAAAGCTGGTCCGATCGGCACCTGAAGATCAGACGCAAAGTGCACGCTTCGTGTCCTTTCCGCCTTCTCCACGTCTTCGCTCTTTTTCTTCTCCCGTTTTGTTCTCGGGCTCCGTCCCGCTCCTCGCGCGCCGAGAGCCATCTAAATGGTAATGACACGCAGGCCGAGCTCGGCGGCGACCGCGCGTGTTCCGAGCTGGCCCGCTTAACGAGCCATTCTGGCGGCGGCGGCGGGGGCGGCGTTCGCGTCTTCATAGGAGGGCGGCTCCGGCGCTCTGACGGGCGGCCCCTCCCGCGACAACGCCGCCCTAGGCGCCCGCGCCGCGGTGCAACACGACCGCGTCCGCGGTAACGACTTCACCAGGAATGCCAACGCGGGTCAAGTTATTTGCTCGGGGCCCCCGACGGCACACTGATTTGTGTGTAGTGTCCATTAGAGCGAATGAAATGTTTTACGATGATCCATTTTCTTGTCACCCCCCTTTCTGCAAGTGAACTTCTTATTTCTTTTTTCAAGGCGACTGCGCTTCAGGTGTAACAGATTACACAGTTCTTGTTTCGCTGTTGGTCGCCCACCCAAGACGAGGTGTTCCACCAGCATTTCGTAATATGCTCCATCTCACGGCTTGCTGCCACCTGAAAGTTTTCCCATCAGATTACTGTTAATGGAGTTTGTTTTACAATAATACAATGCCCTGGACGTAAGTGTATACAAAAGATAGAATTAAACGATAGTTACACAAGAAGACAAATTTTAAAAAACAACTACAACGCATGCGTGTGTAGTGGACAACAACGGATTTTTCGCACTCTTGGCCATTAGTTTTCCCTTTCAGAGATATACCTGCGTTTCTTTATGCCAAAAAATGGAGACATATAACGACTTACGGCAACGGAAAGTGAAGAAAAATACAAAGATTTTACCAATGACCTCATAATGTACGAAAAAAGAGGAAATTTGTTGGTTTTACGGCAAAACAAAAATTCGGAGAAAAAATCATTGCCATCATTCGCTCTGTGAGGGGCAATGATACCACCATTCCATGCATTCGCGCACGTACACGGAACGCGGCGCTCCACCACGCCGTGAATACGTCTTCACGGCCTTAACGAAGCGAGACGTGGAGAAATAATGAGCGAAGCGCGAACGTCGACGTCGCGGCCACTCCCACCTGGACCGCAGGACGACGACGGTAGCAAGCAGCCACCGGGCGGCGCTCGGGGCGGCGCGTTGCGGCCGGGACGGATCGGGCGCCGGCGCTCCCCCTGACCCCCGCAGCATTAACAAACGCATGACGACCTTCTCCGGCGGTCCATTTATTAAACGTCCGTAATCACACGCTGCGGACGCAGCTGCCTCGCCGCCCTCATTCATAACGGCTGCCCGCCATCTTCGTAAAATCTCCCCGAGAATCCGGGCTCGCGAACGGGCGCCGCGCCGCTGCAATAAAAGTTCTTGCGGCTGCTTTATCTCCAGCTATCTCGAAATGAAGGGTTAGAGATGTTTATATTCTTGAATCACGAACTACCGTCTTGGTGGAGCATCTCGTCTGCAACATTCCAGCCGCGGCGCCGGTCAGACACGCTCAGCAAGAAATCAAGGGAGATGGAGAAACACTCATTAAATTCCGTAGTAAAAATGTACTCGAGCTTGCCTATTAGGTTTACAACATTCAATTATCAAATGCCTAGTAGTTCAATTAAATGACAATTGAAAATGATCTGAAAGAAACTCATTCCCAGATCACGTTAGAATTATTTGGCATTTGTATCAAAATCGTTTGTATTCTGAAACAGCTTCCTTTACATTTTTCATTTTACGAGCAAGGTCAGATTTCTAGATCCGATTTATTTTATAGTCCTCACTTCAATGCAAAATCACGTTTCTTATAACTGGTTATTTAAAGAAAAAGGAAAGATAATTTTGAGGGAAAGAAGATAATTTGCATTCCCATTCCCTCAACAATTGCGTCTCCTCCTCTGGAACGAAGCTCCTGGTTGCGTTTAGCATGTTAAGAATTCACAAAAAAGTAATTATTTGTGTATTCTTACCTGGAATAAAAAAGGAATTCATTTTTCATAGAATACATTTTCGTTGAGGTCACATAACAGAAAAACTTTACCTCACAGATCATTCACCAGAGATGGATTTCTCGAGAAAAGATAGTTTCATACTGTTTTTTTAACTCCTAATCCTCTATGCATCACCTACTACTCATCGCGAGGATGACGGAGATAAACAGAAGACTCAGTCAATCGCGCACCTGGAGCTCGTAATTGGAGAGTACGCCATGAAAGATGATGCTGCAGATCCATCGCACCTCCGACACTCATGTCGCGCCGACGCGACGCGTCAGGTGAATTTCGTGCTGGAGGCCGTTGTCCGGTGAACATACGAACGGGTACTTAATCAATAAATTCGACGCTCCGCAGCCGCGCGCCGCGCGTGTAAAGTAATAAATGTAGAGACAGTTATGAAAGACAAGACGTGTATGAAAATGGAGGTCGGGAAGGTCGCGCAAGCGCTATTCAACGCCGGCCCCCCGCTGGATTGGCGGCCGCGGCGCGGCGGGCCGCGGGGCGTAGCGGGATGGGGTAAGGTGGAGTGGGTTGTGTCGGGATGGGGCGGGGTGCGTCGGGATGGGGCGGAGTCGGTGGGTTGGGTGGGTTGGGGTGGGGTGGGGTAGGGTAGGGTAGGGTGGTGTGGGGTGTGGTGTGGTAGGATGGTGTTGGGTGGTGTGGGGTAGGGTGAGGCGGAGACGGCGGCGGCGTGGGGCGGCGCGTGGCGAAAAGGGGGGGCCAGGGAGGCTGGGCGGGCTGGGGCAGCAGGCAGACAGGCGCTCTGACGTAAACCGAGCCGGGCTTACGGGCGGCGCGCGCGCGCTGACGAGACCCCGCGGCGGCGATGCGCGCGGTAACTCAGCCACACTTCGAAGGGCAGGGCGGGGGTGGGCACGGCAACGGCAGAGGATGCGGTTGCAACGCTCGTCAGCGCATTTTGAAAAATCTGGTAAAGAAGAGGTTGTTTTCCAAAACATGTTACATTGCACAAAAAAGGGTACTTAAATCATCTCCAAGTCGTCATGGTACCAGAAAAGTAATACATTTCAAAAACTGTCATTTTGCATTGAAGTGGGTTTTTATCGAGCGTAGGCGTTTGTTTCCCACTCAAACACACAGTTATATTCTATAAACCAGGTCTCAATGACCGCCTTCATGGAACTTTTTACTAGAATTAATATACTACTTTCTAGACATATTTATTTACGATATTAAAAATGATAATTGATAATGTTTCAGATGTGGAACTTTTGGGGCCGAAGATATGTATTAATTAGTTTAGTTTTTATTACGCACATCACGATTACATAAACATAGCGGTACAGCTATTTATTTCGTAGGAAGTTAGAAAGTCTAGTTATAAATGGACGGTCTAATTTTGTATCACGTAAATGGAACTCGAAAAGAAATAGCGGTGTATGATGTGTTGAATCGAATGAAATAAAACTGCGCAATAATTGCTATTTCCTGCATTCGGAAGAAATATGTGTTGGGGATTTCTGGTGAAAGATACGATACTAAACTCTGTGGTATTCGGAATAATATACGATAGTGCTAAATAGAGCGACTATCAGCGATAGAACCCCCTATCACGTTTATCTGATAGTACTAAATATACTGTTTAAGATCGCAAAAATCATTTTGCTGATCCTCGGTGACCGAGATCGCTAAGAGGGTAGTGTCGTAGCGATCTCGGACCGAAGGATCGCGGGTTTGAGTCCCGCCACGGGCATGGTTGTATTTGTGTTCGTCCTTTCACCCCCTATCATCACCATATCATGCCATCTTCACGGTTACCGTAACGTTAAAACCAATAGTGGTCGCTAATGATCTAGATGTTGATGCAATTTTAACTAGTAACATCTTAACATTTTATCTTAACATTTCAGATCGTAGCCTTCAATGCAGGAATTGCGCTTCACCTCATTTGAAACCATTCTTTTTCATTTCATCTTGCAACACACACCGCACAAGCATGTTAAGTACGTCCCATGAGTTGGGACGATGAAGTTGGCCACTGAACAAGAACGGACCAGCGGCGGCGCATCTGAGGCAGCAGTGGCAAGGATGCGGGAGGTAGCGGCTCGGCAGGCAGGGACCTCGACGGCGCGGCGCGGCGTGGCGCGGCGGGGCGGGCGGGGCGGGGGGGGCGCATAACGGACGGTGGCGCAACGCAGCAGCCAGCCGGTGCGGAGGCTGAGGCGGAGGCAGAGGCGTAGCAGGCGTCACGGAAGTGGAACTCGGCCACCGGAACCGCGCCGCGCCGCGGGGGAAAGTGGCCGCGCGCCGCCCCGAGGCCCGTAATGTCAAGGACGCGCGCGCGTCGTCTGCCGCGGCGGCGCTCCTGCGGCAGCGCAGACACGCACACTCGCCGGACAAGGATCTTTCCCAATTTCACGCCAATCGCGGCGCCGTGATATTTCTCGGTGAAGATCTCGCGTGTACGGGCAGCGCAGCGTGATGATTGTGCGCATGATACTTCTGTGATTTATTCATTACGGAAATAAATAACAGAAGTTTAAAATAAGAATATAACTTTGCAATACGTGAATACAAAAATATAAACAAAAAATTTTTTTGATGAATACGCTATGCATTATATAAATTGTTGAATTGTAAATCACTTGTTGTGTTGTTGTTTTAATACACCCTGCATACGTTTGTAAAAATAAAATATAATAGCTTCAATGTGGTGTTAGCGGCAGCTTGTACTTTATTTTGAGAAAAAAGCAAACCGTAATATTAGCTGCGAAAACTTAGCTATATGTGTTCTTCACATGATTAAGATAAGTAACTATATACATTCTATGATAAAGAGCTTTAAAAATATTTTCTTTACATTCTTGATGACTATCATTGAATGGTGGTAAACATACAACAAAAATTCCCACTTAACATGCCTTAATGAACGTTCCGAAAGAGACGGCAAGATTAGATTCCGCATCCGCAACGAATTCCCTTCGCCTAAGCCGCGGGGAAACAAAACAAGACCCTGTCAGCCGGTGCATCTTCAAACGCAGCGCAGTCGTCTGGCATATCCCTGAAGCGCGCCCCCATTATAGTGAGCGACAGCTGCATGTCAACCGGCCACGGAGAGGAGCAGCGAGAGGGGGTGGGGGCGGGGGGCGTTTAAGCAGAGCAACGCGATCCGCTCCGCTTCACGGGGCTTATCGGCGCGTCGCACGCACTTCCCGCGCACGTCGCGTCTTCTCCTGGACAAGTGGCCGGCCGGCTCTCGGATAAGCCGGAACTCCCGCTTAGGCTGAGCTTTGGGCCGGGGAGGAGCGGCACGTCGCGTCGGCCGACGATCCATCTTCGGTAGAGAGGATGTGAAAGGCTCATTAACAAACAGCGATAATGAAGCATTCAGATGTGCTTAGCTTTGCACCTCCGAGTTAGTACACAGTTAACGAATAATTACAAGACACTGTGATTAAAAATGTCTCATTTTCTCATTATGCATCAATCTTCATCTTTCAATTATTATATTAGTATGTAGTACAGCAAATAAATATTGTTTTCTTACCATTTTCTGTATTATGTTTACATTTATTTACTTAAAATTGTTCAGCTTTAAAAACCACATTAACTTTTATTCCTCTCTAAAAATCTACGGAACTCGCAAGAAAAAAAAGTAAAAAAACAACAACAAACAACTAATTTACTTGTTAACAGTGGATGTGAAAAGATACTCAATATATGCAGTTATTTCCAATCTTATGATTCCCCTTCCCTTTGTTTCAAGATTCTCCCTTTCCCTCCTCTTTCGGGATGAGACAAATCGATCACTTATACATCACGGTCTAATACACATGTGTCTGGACATAATATTAATTACTTTAAAATGCACACAAAAATAATCATAACCAAACATGTGCGCTATATTGTTCTTTTCTACTGTCATGATCCCAATAAATTAAAAATGTGAACATTAGCAGATTTTATGGCTGAACAGTACAGCCCATCAGAGAACCTCAGTCATTATCATTGAATATGCGGGTTCATAAAATCGTCTCATGATAATGAAAGAGTACTAACGGAAATAATACAGATATGAATTATCTGAAAATGCTTTACTGCAAATTGTCTCGATTCTTACCGCTCAGTATGAAAGTACCTCGTTACAATATAATTTTATTTTTGTTCAATTTATAACCGCAGCATATTTGCACGAAAGTGAGTCGAGCACATTCGCACCTGTTCACGTCATCTATTTTATCTCGAGTCAAACTGCAATCGAGATATTAGTCATATCTCATTACCAGCCCTAGCAGGCACCTCACCGGGCATGAATATTATTTCGCAGGAGACACATCGAGCTAACTAGTCTTCGACGGCCGCTATCGTGACAAATGCGCATAAAGATAATTGTGGTAGATAAAACAAAAGCGATTGTGATTTAATGTTCAGAACCAATTCGACCCGGCAGGGGGGCGAGGCGAAGTGGCATGGCCGTGCGTACAAGGGCCTCTCCTCGGGCCCGGAGGCGGACGCGGAGGAACATCCATTCACACTCCGGTGGCCGGGGGAGCCGGCGCGACGGCGCCTCGCGGGTGGTCGCGAGGTCGGGAGGTCGCTCCGGAGGCGCACACGCCCACGCGCGCCCGGGCGGAGGCGGGAAATGTGCGAAGGGAAAAGAAAGAAAGCCGCAATGGTATTTAAATGCAACCCCCGAGTCAAGTACTATTCAATATAGGTGCTAAATTGCAAAGTTGGGTGAGGCAGTGCGTTATTAGGGCAGGTGTCAAACTCTAGCTTTCCACTTCTAGGGTATCAGATCTCAAAACCCGGAAATTTCACGTAAAAAACATGTGGACAGTCAGTTCTCAGGATTGCTTGCTTTCCCAATCCCTTTGACTTCATCGTGAAAGTATATCAAGAAATCGAAGATAAAGGATATGATAGAACTTAAGAAGAAATTGAAAATGAAAAATATTGATATCAGCTTACATCGAAATAAATGTAATAACAAAGAAACAAAACGACGACGACGGCAATTATCATGGACCAGTGTAGATTCTCTGAATTGGAAGTGATCACTCTGCACGAGGCAATTGAAACAGAATGCGTACGAGTAGCGCAGAAGGCGGGGGCGGGCATGGGCACGGGGTGGCCCTCGCGCCCGCACATTTGCATGATATCACGCTGTCACCGCGGCGCGCCTCGTCGCGAGGGACCGCCCATGGAGGCCGCGCCGCGCCGCGCCGCGCCGCGCTGGGCACGCTCCTCCCTTGGCACGGATTTCCCCCAAGGCCACGGCAGCGCTCCGCTGCGCACCTCCGCCTCCGCCCACGCGCGCGACTCTTCCATCTCCGTCCCCGCGGGCGCTCCGACCGCTGCCAACGACCCCGCCTCCGCGGCTGCTGCGGAGCCACGTACGTATTCAGATCCGAGACTCACCTCCTACCGAATCCACAGTAATAATTGGTATGTAAATGAGATATGGAAACGCGCAATCCGGTATATGTAGAGATGAGCGAGAAAGAAATAATACGAAACTCCTTGAATTTTCGATTCTTACTTCCCAAATACTTAATACTTGTGTATAATAGTATGTTCTTCCCTTAATCTAAACCCCAATCTAAATCCAAATTTTCATCCTGAACTATTTGTTACTGCACGGCCTGACAAGGCAGAGATGCGCGGAGCCATGCACTGAGCGCTTTGTGCATATATACGTGTGAGGTTGAGACACATACAAATAATGGCGGACGCACGCAGGGTCGGTCGAAGCACTAGAAGCTGCCATCCGCTTTTCTTTCCTTATGAAATTACCACTAACAAAGCCCAGTGTTTCCTTTTCAAGGTCGCATATGAAAACACCGAACAGGTCTCCTGTTAACATACGACTGGAAATGCACTTCAAGCGATTATCTAACCCTTATCTAAGACGGCAAAATGTACTTTAAGAGGAGGTTCTTCTATAACCAATCAAATAAATAAATCATGAGTCAGGCATAGAAAAATAATCAATCCTACTTTAAAGAGAGCAAGGGAGTAACTCAAGAAACACAATTGTCTGGCACATCTCTTGAGGATTATTGAGTTTTAAATATGAATCACAGACAATACACATCTTACTACAATGTAAATTCACGGCGATGCGGATAAAAGGTTCCTAGAACTGGGTACAAGAATTTATGACTGTCCCCATTGCAATCTGCACTCTTCAGACACGTGGCCCACATAAATACTTTCTTATATGCGTTCATTTCTAGGTATGGTGCCTCCCACCCACTGTGAGGGAGGGAGGCCGCTATAAAACACTTGCGAACCAGTAATGCTAACTGCTCCGCTACGCGCATACGTGGCCATAAAAGTAGATCGTTCTTTCAAACGAAAAAAATAAATCAGTCACAAACATGATATAGATACAGTATATTGGCTTGTTATGATCAGAAATATTTCATAAATAGATAATGCAATGGACACGAGCCAAATCAATATTCTTTTTAAAGAGTCAACGAGAATGAAATTATTAGAAATAATTCGCCATACGAATCTTCAAGTGTCATAACAGCAGAACCATAGTTTCCACTCAACCATTTTTTTTATTTCCTCTAAATTCGTAAAGAGCTTTGTGGTTCAAAATATTCAAACCTGCTTCCGCCAGTGCGAAATGAATGGACCGCAGACACACAATGGAGGTGTTCAGACAAAAAAAAAAGCAACACAGTAATGTGGGTTCGTTGCGCGAAGTCTGAGCGCATAAGGCGCGCTGCCTCGCCAGTGTTTATGACTCCGATTCCACGCGCGGTAATTGGAAGCACCGCCGAGCATTGCGAATCACCACGCAGCAGGCGGCGGCGCCGTGCCGCCTTCTCCCCCTCTACGGCAGCCGCCGTTGTCCGCGCCAGTCCCTGTCCACATGACCCGACACTCCCCGCCCGGCCAATTCCCTTCTCTCGCCGCCCCAGCCTTCCACGCTTTCTTCTTCGTCTCGCTTCTCCGTCTCCCCTCTCGAGTTCCGACTAAGGCAGCATTTTCGATACCAGCTAGATAGCTAAGTCGAATTTAGCCGCTGTGTGGAGGAGAATTCTAGCGACTGGCCGCTCTGATCGGTGGTTTTCCGTGGTTTGTACGATCAACGGCAGGCCGAGCAGTACTATTACAGATCGGTGGTTTTCCGTGGTTTGTACGATCAACGGCAGGCCGAGCAGTACTATTACAAACGGGCTAAGGGCCGCGCGTGATCTTCCCTTCCTTCTCCTTGTCCTATCCTCTCCCCCTTATACACATTTACGTACACTACACTACCAACGGGAGACCGGTCAGGATCTTAAGAATGTCGCGGCTGGGGCTGTGCCCCGCTGCAATACCTGGTGGGATGCCGGATTTCGCCATCCAACAGAGGAAGATCACGTCCACTTCACGCGATAAAAATCATGTACTACATGTACGAAACTAATGACCTTAGCAGTTGACGCGCTCGGAATCATCTTCGTCTCCCTCTCGGCACCGCTGCCGTACCTACGGCAGCGTTCCGTACATTCTCCCCTCCCCACCTAGGCCTCTCATGCCGTTCGATGCATCGCAAACCATTCTTCCTCTCACCGCCATCGCTGCAACGTCACAGACACACATCAAGAGCGAGTCTAACCCACACTAGATTCTCAAAGAAGGGTCTGTAAGAGACACTTCAGGGTCGTGAAGCGCTTCCAGATGATCATTTTGAAAGTACAATCCTAATAGTATTTATGAGAGGGGAAAGCACGGTATTTCGTACTCCCACAAAGCCTTTACTATTCCTTTTATTTCTACAGTCTGTAAAGTTCAATGACTTTACACCATTATATTGTTTTAATGTCCACATGTTTCTCTTAAAGTACCGGTAGTAGTAATTTGCAACAAAGCTAAGTGCTGTTTCTTTGCGAATTAAATTATGCAATCGTTTGGATCATATTACGAATGCAGTTAGTAAGTTGTGAAGGTTTCGGGTAAACTCATCACAAGTCGGTCAGTTCACCATTCTCTAACTAGCGTGCAACTAATTCAGGTACATCGACACACGCCATTCATACATTTGTAATCACTCTCCTTTGCCCCCATCACACTGATGTCGCCGTAATTCCTGGCACCTCCACAACTATTCATATCTCCTCAATTATTAGCAGATATCATTACCGCTAAATTTGCCGACTTGGCAAATCCTCTCCACAATCACAATCGCAACAAGCATTAACAATATTGCAAATGGAAGCTAAGGAAACAGACAGATCACAGAATGTCGCAATGGAAAGCGGCTCGTAAGAGATGGCAGACACCAGCGATTCGTCGCTCCGCTTGCTGAGAATTTAAGCTAAGAAATATAAAAGATTTTGATTTTGCCGTGCGACTTCGCGCCGTCACATATCCTGTCTGTTTAAATCCTAAGTAGCGGTTGCCACCACATCACCACTACCATTACCACACTTACCGCCGCTTCCAACAACCATCACCCTTCCCTTTGCCGCGGAGCGAGACTACATCATCGTCGCGAATAGAGCCCCCGACACATCTGCATTTTACTGCGAGAGAGATTTTCGTTGCCGCCGCCATTCAACCTGCGAAGAATATGTTTATGGCCTGCTTGAAACGCAATACCGTGTATAGCACCTAATTTCGACAAGTTAGCATACGGAATATACACATCGACACATTTACGAGCCGCGAGGCGCGTGTTCCGTGAACGCTCAGACAAGCGAGGCTGTGCGTGCGATTTAATCAACGGTCCACGGGAACGCTAACCCAGTGATCAAACAAATGGGCGAGTACAATCGCGCATTTGCCTTGGGCAATTTGCAGACTTGCAACAGGGAATCTATTGATAAATTGTAGGATTTCAAGGACTCAAATATTATCTTTTAAATAATTATCACGTCTCTATAATATCTCTACTGAACTACTATTAGAAATTGATAGCTATTTTGATCGGTGATTTCATGATTCTTTGAAAATAAACGACCTGTCACTATTGTAATTCTGTACGTACCTTCTTCAATGAAATGTAGGAAATTATTTATTATTAATAAGAATATACATTTCATTGCAGTTCGTCAAAGAGAGAATACATCTGTACACAGTTTTTAAAATAATTACCATTGGTGGCATTCAAAGAAAAATAGCAAGTTTTATCACAACCAGCTTTTAAGAGATTGTTCAAAGATATCTTAGAATTCGAAACAAAAACATTTCACAAAGAACACTCCTACAGTTTGCGCGCAACACAATACGAGAGCGTGCATGCTCAAAACCGGACGGTCAACTGTTGTCAGCCCCGAGTGCTAAGGAAGGCGCAAAGACCGTTTTGTGCGGTGGGGTACAGGAGTCGACACAGCAACTACTCAGGGCTTTGCAGCCGCTGTCGCCTCCGCCGCCGGCGCCCCTGGCGCGTTCTCCGCGGCCGCGTCGTCACTATTACGGCGGTGACTGTTCAAATTTGTACAGACGCATTACACACATGCATACACAGCACGCGCCGGGCCTCCGACAGCCGTCATGCTATTCCATGCCACGCCGCGCCACGCCACGCCACGCCGCCACTCATTTCGCGATGGTAAGGCGGATCGACTCCCGCACTGCTGGCACCAAGTCAGGCATTCCTCGCCCAATCCATAGTCGTCATCACAAACGTCAACCGCTTTAGCTGTTGCCATTACTCCCCAAACAACACATTTCACGTACTCCCAGTAAGCCCATTAACAAACTGTTGGTTACTATACGTTTTCGGCCATTATATTCTCGCCTCTATCCCTCGCTCTCTTCACTGCGGTTCAATACAAGTATTCATCATTCCCTTTTCCCTTCGTTTTTCATTATATTATTATTGTCCACTTACTACTCATATGTTTTATCCTAATTATGTCTCCTTTTGTAAATGCATTTTTTTACTCCCGTTTTTTTTCCCATTTCAAATACTTCCCTTCTTTGGCATCCCATTCTCGACCAGCAGCTCTCGCGATCCAATAGTTCTCCTTCATTGCCACGTCCCTCTCTCACTCCCCGCCGCGGCCGGCCGCGTATCATCCATCACGGCAAACGCGCCGCTCGGAAACGCCGCGAGCGCTCCAAGATGAATCGCCTGATACGCTCGCGGCCGACACGATTTGTGTGTTATTATTTTATAGACAATGCACACACTCCACTTCGCAGAGCGACGCGTTGCGCGGCGGACAGCTACAAGGACAGCGCTGCCGAGAGGGAGGAGGAGAAACAAAAGAGACTTCGCGAACTACATGGGGCACGGGTGGAAAGAAAAATATATGTAGCCTAATTACGTTTATACACGATGTCATTGCGCACTGAGCCTTAGAAAAGATGGAGGACATTAAGGGTGATGTTTAAAAATGGTATGGTTTAAACAGTAGGATGAAGTTAGAATCGAGCACCAGACCGTTTTACATATTTTATAGAACAGTACGATCAAAGATTTCTTCAAGAAACAGAAGTACTGTTAATCTCATAATGTTGTGATGTCAACTGCTTTCATAAAAATGTATTTTTAATATTTCACATTACCCAATCATTTTTCATCAACCTCCTTTTTACGTCCTTTCGTATAGCTACACACTTTCGAACTTTAAGTTCACAAAAAGAACTCCACTGTTAGAAAAACAATTTCTATTTTGTGAAAAAGTATAAAACAATAAATTAGAAAAGTTGTAAGATGTATA
The DNA here is from genome assembly GCA_031308135.1 of Acheta domesticus. Classification (NCBI taxonomy): domain Eukaryota; kingdom Metazoa; phylum Arthropoda; class Insecta; order Orthoptera; family Gryllidae; genus Acheta; species Acheta domesticus. Next base: position 89,068,589 of record JAHLJT010009436.1, on the reverse strand, counting down.
ACCCGGTAACAGGTTTTCGTGCACATTGGACGTATAGAAAACGTGAAATGCAGATTGCACTTTTCTGCGTGAGCATGTTCATAATTTTTCATGTAGAAAGCTTACAGTTTGACGCAAGCGCCTCTAGCAGCAGAATCGTTCACTAGCGGATTTCTTTACCCGACGCGAAGGTAATCGTTCATTTCGATTTTATAATTAGGCGTGTCAAGGTGGATTGTGTAAAGTGCTGTGTATTGTGATAAAACGTCCTTTTCCCCCAATTCCTGCCTTCTTGTTTCTATGCTCCTCATGATTAATTAATACTAAATAAAGATTACAACCTGAACGCGCGCATAAAAATACCACCACTGAAAGTACTCGGACGGCACAATTCAGTTGTTTTTGCCCTAGTGGCGGCTTGTGGCGATTCGTGCAGAAAACATTGACCGTGTAAGCGCGACTTTTGGCTTTTATTCTTTTATTTTGGGATGTGGAAGGTTCTGTACAGAAACTGTATGAGAATATGCACGAAAACTGTACGTGTATACAGGGTTTCTGAGAGTATTTATACAATGACGTAAGATTACAAGGAAAACTAGCTGCTGTGAGAGCTCATTAAAAGTCATTATTCATTACTAATGTTAATTGACTCATTTATGCAAATCGATCATAGAATACTTAACAACCAAAGGTATGAATGAAGGTGCAAATCGCTTCTGAGAAAAATAACATCTGACCGCAATTGCTATGTGCCTGTATACCACCAATATCTCTACATAGAAGAGAAAGGAATGATGTGAGAATGAGACGTAAATGACTTTCTTGGTGCCATTTACTTGAATGCTAAAAAAAAGTAAGTGACTTGTATTCCATTTCCTTCATGTGTAGAGAACTGGCAAATGGCACACTCAGAAGACTTTTTCATTAAAACAGTTTTTAGGCAACGATGATTCCCCATTCACTGCTACATCTTCAACTTCACCATCCATCTCAATACACTAAAGAAAAAATAAAAGATTAAATATCACATCTGTTTACGTATTGAGCCAACATACTATCAAATATTGTTTTCGAAGGGAGCCTAAACGACTGGCCATGCGATCTTCCACTGCCGAATGGCGCTGATAAGAAGACGTCATAGTGCCCCTCTACGACGGATGATTAAGTAACTCTACGCGCTATTCGGCGGAAAAATAATTCAAGGTGGTGAACTCATCTCTCCTGTATTTCTTCAAAATAGTTCCTCTATGTATTTTATTTAATAATATCGATTAGAAAATGCAGTCACCTTATTACATAAATTATGTAAGAGCATTTGAGAGACGATATTGCGACTCAGGGCGAAACAGAACAAGTTTCCAGTTTGCTAGGGTGATTTCATCCCTTTAAAACCTTTTCCCGACGAAAACAAAAAACAATATGGACGACTGATTTCTTCATACTATGCGACATAATCATCACTCAGCCAATTTGACGGGAATTTCTCGGGTCTCCTCGTCGTGAACCGGAAGCGAGACTGGCGCCCCCTGCCGCTTCCCTCCGCCGCGCCCCGCCCAGCCAGGGCAGCCGCCCCGCGACGCGACAGGCGCTGTGTGCCCGCCCGCCCGCGGCCCTCACCTTGCGCCCAGAATAGCCCGCGGGTGCGCCACCGCCGCCGCCCCCGGTGCGCCGTCTGCCCCCGGCGCGCAAATAGCCCGGAGGCGGGGCGGCAACGGTGGAGCCGGCTGCCGCCCGTGGGACGGCGGAAAGGTGCCGGCGGCGCGGCGCGATCGGCCGGCCTGGTGATTCGGACGGGGACGATGATAAAACAACACTTCACACAGGTGCTAAAAGAAATAGACCGATGGATTAGAGATATTCATCTCAACAATTCCAACTAGTTCTTCACTAAGTTAACTGAGCTACAAACTTATATTTTCGATTTTCTAAGTGAGGAGCGACTTGATAAAATCACAATGTAAAAAGAAGTGGCTATTGAAGGTTCCTTTCCATAGTTTCGACAATTATTTAACTCACTACAACTTAACTTGCACACATTTACTGATGATGCTTTTGGAAGAACATTCGAAGGACCTCTGCCAAATCTTTCAATGTAATTAAATATGATTCACTGGCAATAAACGTCCCAGGTTAGAATAAGCATGCCTTCAGGTGATGCGACAGCGTCGCGACTGGTCGACTTGAGAGAGGCGTGGCGCATGGCGGCAACCACGATGGGGTGCCAGAAAGGCGAACTGCCAACCCTGTAGCGTGACGCTATGGTGGCTTTTGGTGTGACTGGCTGATTCATGAGCCTGGAGACGAAGGGTTTGAAACGGTGGGAGCGAAGTGAGTCGGCGACATGCAAGTCATTTGTTCAAGTGCGAGGTTACGTTTGTACTTTGGCTGGTGAAATACGGTGTAATAAATAAGTCGAAATACTTATTAAATTAAGAGAGAGAGAGACCCTTTGTGTATTGGACACACTTTAATACAGACGTTTGTACTTATGTTCAACTCCCTATAATGTAATGGACAGGTTCGTGTGTTTGTTTGTGTTCGTAGTAGGTTTTCTTGGAAATTTTCCGTTTGCCCTATATCTCATTTCACAATTTTTTCTAATTATTCATGTCATATTATCATCGCCCACCCGTTGCCCGTCATTTATCTGAAGTGTACCCGAAAAGGCGTTAGGTACATGTTCACTATTAAAGTGAAACTGAAAGTAACAATAAATATTTGAATTATGTAACGGTTATTGTTCATGTAAATAAAGTTTTGGTTGATCGTTAGTTAGAAGTTTTGTTGATCGTTAGATCTAACACCGGTTGTAGCTCCTGGTGTCATCAATCAATAAAGATCAACAATTGTTCCTCCAAGGCCAACAACGAGGCATGTTGAATCAGCAGAAGCCCCGGCTATAAAAATGCTCGCTACGCCAGCCAAAGCCTCAAATTCCTTTTTAAACATTAATTCAAAAGCAAACGATTGGTAAAATGAAGCTTCCAAGACGCTTCCGGTCTCGCGTGCCTTTCTGCCATCTCTGTCGCTCTTCCTGTTGCTCAGATTCGTTACGTGTCGCCCGGACTTTTAAATAGCATGTTGTTTCCACTTTTTCCACGAGGCTGTTTCGGGTGTTCCGAAACTTTCATAAGGAGGAAGCTCCTGCTTCCGGTGAAAGGTCATTCAGTTAACTTAATTCTATCGAACCACACACCGGCTCCACAAGCTTTTACGAGTCCCTGTTTGACACAATTTACATATGAAATTCTAGATGAAAAATGAGATGACATGTATGTAATTCACCTCGTAGGCTCACTTAGATATCAGAAAGACGATAAACTGGATGTTAACGTTTTCATAGCAGCAGCTCTCGCCGCTCGAATTTCATGAACTTAGTTTATGTAGACAATATATTCTGACGTCAAAAATGTAGAGAGTAATTATACTCAAGTCAACAAAACGCATACTCATCACCAAAAAAATCGTTTATAAATTCGGAATCTTTCCAAAAGTTATCGTCTAACTGAATGACAAATCAGGAACTCAAATCCACAGTATAGGACCAGTAAATTTCCACATCAAGCCTGAAAAGTTTGCCTCCCTGTTTTCTAAGCGTAGCTTAAAGCCGCGTCTTCCTCTTTCTGGCGCATCGTCTCTCGTCAGCTCGCTACAGGAGTGGCCGCGCCCCATTGCCTCCGCCTGCCCGCAGTCTGGAGGCGCAGCGGCTGCTGAACCCCTCCGCCGTCCCAGCTGCTTCCGGCGACAAACTCGCCCCGCCCACACCCGCCCCCGCCCCCGCCCCCTGCCTCCACCCTGGCGCCGCGCCACACGGCGACAGCCGATTCTGTTCGCCCAGCGACGGCGCCCTCGAATGAGATTTCAAAGAAAACGAGAGCGATGTTCGTGTCTGGAGAACGCGTGTAGGCCGAAAAAAGCACTTAGGCAGGTTTTGTGTGGAAGTGCACGCGACATGGCCTTTCGCGGGCTATGAGAGCATAAACTTTGCCCCATATTGCGACTTTCTTCGCCCCGATGAAGAGATAAGACTTTCTCGTAAAATCTTTCCAAGTCCTTAACTTCAACTTAACCCTATTAGTGCATACAAGTCACCCTTTCATGTCAAGAATAAATAAACAAATTGCATTCAAAATTTAATGAGAAACAAGCACAAAGGGTCATTTACCCTACAATATAATAATTATTCTTCGGGTAATATAAGCTGGTAATTTCTCATATTCTATATATTATTGTCTAGTATTAGTAGATCGGGTTGCTCGAAGGATACGCTATTTTTAATCTGAATTGCTGCAGGTTATAATACTGCTCGTGGCTATTTTGTAAAACATCGTTTCTATTTAACTGCTACCGGCTAAGTCCTTTCATTTTCCTTTTACGCGTTCTGTTTGCCTTTTTCGTTTTAATTTTCCGCCATTTATCTTTCTGATTTTTTCCCTTCTATACGACTTTGTCCTACGAGAAAGCTGACTGTTTTACGATCGAACGCCCTTGCAGCTGTTATATCTCTGACGCAGAGATTCCTTACAGAAGGAACAATTCCTGAACCTACGACGCCTTGGGGATACGAGTTACGCCAACGACAGATATAGGAATAAAGGTGCAATGGCGGTGGTAACAATAACAACAAAAAAGATGGCGAAGGCGACGAACATGTATATTGAAGACGATCATGAAAGAAGAAACGGAATATTTGTACCAACATTACCACGATTATATGAATAATAATCTGCTTTTGATGGTCTAGCCTATTATCAGGTCTATCTTTTGGGAATCAGAATTCTACAATAAATTTGCATTTCTTTTTCACTGCTTACAATTCATTATCAGCAGATGAATAAGACGATTCAAAAAGTGGGAGAAGCTCTGACGGGACGCGTGAATCGCTGGTCCGAGGCAGCGCCGGCTGAGATGGGCGAGAGGGCGGAAGCAATCTGGCGACGACGCCGGGGTCGAGGCAGAGCGGAGAGTCGACAGCGCGGAGGGCCACGGGCCACGAGAAGAGGGTCCTCCTCGGGCCGACCTCGCAACACGCACTCAGCGACTCACCGCGGGAGCACACCACTCAGCATCCGGCTCGGCTCGAAAAGGCAAGAGCGCGGCCGTCGCGCCGCGCCGCGCCGCGCCGTGGCGGGCGGGCGGGCGGGCGGGCGGGCGGCAAGCGGCGGACTCGTCGGAGCGGGCGACAGCCGCTGCTGCCGACTGTCGCAACCTAGCGACACACTTTGCGGAGAAACCGCACGGTGCGCGGCAGCCCGGCGCATAAAGCAGCAGCGACGCAGGCGGCGGCGGCGGTGAAGATGGAAGCCGTCGAGGCGACAGTGGAAAGGACGAAGAGGCGACCGATGGTGGCGACGGCGCTGGCTCAAGCGACACAGGTTGCCGCGGTGGCGGTGCGACGAAACGATTAACGCGTTGGAGGGGGAACGAAGGCAGGAATGGCTCTAGAGGGGGGATTAGCGGTCGAGCACAGGGAAGGAGGAGAAAAGGCGGAGGTGACAGACGGGAAAATGGGTGACGATTCACGAAGAACAACCCACAGTGAAAGTACAGAAAACGGTTCGGTGACTAAAGCTGCAGAAGAGAGGAAGAATATAATGGCCGGCGAAGACAGTAGGCAGTACTGACCATAGCATAGGCGAAGGTTGTGAGGCAGATATACGGTCAGGCGAAATGCGCAAATCACTGGAGTTCTCCTTATAAACAGCCTCCTGTAACGCATTCATATTGGAGACGCCATCTTGTACCAAGCCAATGATTTTTTACTTTCTTGCTACTACTGACATAGTACTAAGAAAGTCATGTATTGCTGCAGGAAATAATGTAGAATTTTCAGCAGAAAAACTCTTCTTGCTCGGCAAGTACACGAAATCCTCTTGACTGGTTCCGAATACAAGTGCAGGAGCAGTTGCCTAACAATCGAAGGCACATGAATGGTGGAAAGATATGGATGAGTTACTATGGCGTACTGACTTTTACTAGTCCTGCGCAGCACCAGTTTGCGTTACGAACCACGTGACTACAGCATGGCACTTCATTTGAATAGCCAGACCACACGCTGTCCGCCATGTTGCATGGAGAGCGAGAAACTGTTGAGAAACATCTTGAAAATGGCATAAAGTGACATTTTCGACGGCAATCAATAAAAAATAGCACGAAGGTGTAAAAGATGCAATATTTAAAACAAATGCTTCATATATATGTTTCAATTACTTGTAACAAAGTGATAATTTTGCTACCTGTCTGCATTTAAAATTCCCGCTAATACTATGACGCAAACTGGTTCCTGAAGCTCTTCGGCGGAAGTCGGATAGGATGCGAACGACCCCCCCCCCTCTTCCCCGGGCAAATGACACGTGTTACTTCGATACGAGTACATGAAATTTCCGACCACATGTTCATTGACACAAAGAGATCTTTGATTTCTCGACATGTCATAGAATGTTTTAACATTTATTCTGAGACATGTAGTACGTGTAAAACAAAAGAATTGAAGGCGAAGGGATCAGATAACAATTGCAAGTACAAAGGTATTTGTGTATTCTCAATTTCTAAATTTCTTCCCCATTTCTAATTTATTTTCGAAAGTGTCAATTCAAATCAATTAGTTTATCCGTCCATTTGAATCCTCACACCAACTGCGGTTGGGGGATCTGTACTCACAAACTGAGACCACTATCGAATCAGGATTCTCAGCATACATACCTGCAACAAAATACAATTGTAAGTAATGTGATGAAAAATTGCAACTAGTGAAATTGATTAAAACGTATAATTCATGCCAATTAATTTGCAATTGAATTAAGCTTCATTTAAATATGAGAGTGAAATAAAGAGTGAAAGATTTCTCAAGAAAGAAGGAACCAATATCATAATTCACAAATTGTTAAAAACCATACAATCTTGAAATTTAGAGATGATTTAAATTCAGTTTACATACACCTATATACATTTTAACCCTCTAGAGTTGACTACTTTCGTCATTTATGTAACATCCCCCATACAAAATGCATCCAAATGTTCTTTGCTACTTTATAACTTTTTCGTGTTGTAAGTACTCAAATATTAATATAATTGTTATTATTATTATTTTCTAAATGTTACATTAGTTACCTAACATTCTTACATTAGTTAACATTTACTAATTTTCTATTCGTTTATTTCAATGCCCATTAGCTCAAAATAATTGGAAATGATTTTGTCCTCGCACAGTCCAAGATATTTTGACTGCGTGACTGTCAAAATTGAAAATGTTTTTATGGTATTTAATTCCAATCCAGATCATACACCTAACATTACCTAATTCTGAATAAACCTTTACCTGGGTCTCCAATTTATCTCTTCAGCCTCACGGAACACGAAACAGTTCGAGACGGTTCAGCATGACTGCGATGCCTACTGAGTCTTCTATCATTGAGCACGTCCAACTCAACAGCGGTAAACCTACTTCACAGCAACCTATTCACCTCACGGCGCCTCGCCTCTACAAAGTGAATGAGCCGACTCTCCGTGCGCCGTGAATGGAGCCGACAGGTTTCGATCCATCTAAACCTACATCGGCGCCAGCCCGCCCCACTGCCCCCCGATAACCATCTTATATGACACACAATAGTCCTAAGAGCGGCTTCGTTTATGACCGAGTACGTTTCTTTATGGGAGCAACATGTGTTCGCACTGACGACATCGTGTCGTAAGGTCACTGGCGTTTTTGTGAGGTGTGATACAGAACTCACAACATTGTGGCGAAGAGAGCAAGTGGTACAAGGAACGCCATGAACGTGTAACAACAATGAAATTAATACATATTAAATATACAATTAAAGACATTCCTACAAAAAAGTATTTTCAAGAAATGACGTCGAAGGGAAACCTTCAAAACTATAGCGGAATACATGTTATATCCGTGATTCCAATCATCAGTAAATGTGCATATTATTATGGTTATTGAACAGGCGCAGTGGTGAATGGAACATAAACTGCATCATAAGATTATCGACTGCATCTCAGTCATCGTAATACGAACCCGCTGTGTATATAAACTTTACGATAAGCGGTAGTGGCATAGAGAAATATCAAGTGATCTTTTATCTATTTGCATACACATGCTCGTAAATATTTACACCGCTTCAGCGATAAAACTAGGCGAACAAGTGCAAGTTTGGAGCCGAGTTGGTGTCCGTTGTCACTGAGCATTCCAAACAAACAGCTCTATCAGTCACTCACCAGACGTCTCTCGATAAGAATATAAACACCCGCTCGCCAGAAACCCAAATCCCGGCTTATCTACGGCCCATTCCCCTGCAAGGTAATCGAACGGCCTTCAGCGATAAGCACCTGAGCCCGACCTGCCTCAATGAAGGGAACTTGGATGAGAAGAAGATGATACAGATCTAAGTGGTAATACATGTTGTTAATGGTGTTAAAGGCAACGACAACGTTCAACACTAAAAACACATGGATGACTAGACATCGGATGTTTTAAGGCACTAAAAACCTGACGTCTAAACAGCACTAAATAATTAAAAACAAGCAGAGAAAAATCATCAATCTTTCTTTTTGCACGAACCTCTAAAATGAGCAGAACATTTAAACGATATTATAAGAGGGGAAAGGTAATGAATTTGTAACTTTAATTGGCTTTATTAGTTCATGTTTTTTACGACAATCAAATATAAGGCTCTAAAAATACAGTGGGTTTAGTTGATATTTTCATATCAATGAAAAAACCAACTATATTTTATGCAGAATCCTGAACTCTATTGTCTCCAAAACTCTAGTGTCTAGAAGCCCATTAATGTATAATACAGACAATCCTATTCTACCTTTAAAAGTATACCTTTGTTCGGCAAATTATAAGTACGGAAATACATAACATTGTAAAACTTATTTTTAATGAGATTTCTTTCAAAAACGTTTTAATTTGCAATTCCCGCATTTACTTAACCATTTCGAAAGTTGTTCCAATATTCCGTTTTAATTGCAAAAAGCAGGAGGGGAGGATAGTTTGTTGGGCAGGGACAGCAGCCACGAGGAAGTGACTCGAGGCGTAGAGAGGGTCAGGAAGCGGTGGCGGGAGCGGCGACGGCGGGGGCGGGGGAGTCGGAGGTAGGGGCTGGGGTGGAGGAGTTTGGGACAAGGGCGGCGGACACTGGTCGTTGGGGGCAGGAGGCCACGAAGTCACCTTTATCAACAGCGCCCGGCGCGGCGCAGGCAGCCGACAGCGGGCGCGCGCGTCCTTGTCGAGAGAGGAAGCCTCACGTTGCGCGGCTGATAAGCTCCACGCGCGTGGCGGAGCCTGAAAGCTCGCCTCAGCGGATTCCCGCTATTTGCACTGCGGGTGACAAGCCTTCGCTCTTCGCGAGACTGCGGAACGGTCGGACACGGAAAGCGGAATACAAAAGGCACTATCTTTCCTCATTGAGGTTATCGATGCCGGAAGAGCGCTGCACTTTATTCTCTCGTACACGAAAATGGCGGGAAACTGTTGATAGTACGAAGTTTTGATTCTAACTTCACTAAGCCATCGGCACATTAGAGAATTCTCTATATTTCAAGCAAAATTGAAGGGCTTTCTTCCAAAGTATCTCCATCTTCTTTTATTTTTTAGTTTTACGTAACAATATTTTTTATTCTTACATTCATGCCGCCAAATATTGTGTTCCAAATGGCACTTCTATGTTAAACGGACCCCGAAAACATTTTAACCTAATCTTAAACTACAAAAACGTCACTTTAGATTGATTAATTAGTAATTTTGGGAGCGTCAACTGCTATGGTAATTAGTCCTCAAAGTCCTAGTGCATGTTTCCATCGCAGGAGGTAGCGATGATTCCCCTGCTGGCTGGCAACATCCGGTTCCCGTTTGTAAGGATTTTTCCAACAAGGTATCTCCGACCAGCGGGACACTGCCTCAGCCGAGACGAGCTCTACGCTCCCGACAAGTATGATAGTGTAGTGCATGTGTAAGTAAGGGTTGAGGGTAGGACAAGAAAGAGGAAACAAAGATGGCGCGCGGTCCATGGCCCGTTTGTTAGGGTACTTCTCCAGCGTCACTCTAGAAATGAGCTCTTCAATTGGAAACTCCCCACGTCGGCCGGCCAACGGTGCGGGCGCGCATTCCGGCGCGAGATCGGGCGCGCCGTTGAACGGCGCCCGCGCGTCACCCCGCCGCGTTTCCGGGACGCGCGACGCGCGGCATAACGGGACGCCGCCGAACGCCGGGCGGCGCGACGAGGCACGGCGCGGGGGTCGGGTCGGGCGCCGCGTCACAACATCGGCACGTTCGCGCACTCTCCCAAAAAGTAAATCTTTCTCTCACTCCGGCGTTGACCCCAGGCCTTGACCACCCGAAGGGCTTCCAGGAGCGGCTATGGGAACGGGCCCCGCATTAGTGGGGACAGAAATGGCAAAAGTAATAATTACATAAAATACACTCACACGTTTTCCATCTACTTGCTCCACGGAAAGTAAACTTATACTCTCAAACCACTTCGAGGCCTCCGTAAATTCAGGCATACGACGAGAATTGTTTGTGTCAATGCATTCCTTTAAAGCACTGCTAAAATACGTCCACGTCTGTACAGACTTGCTTAAGGCGAAGCGCCTGTTGGAAAAGGAGGCGCAAAACCGGCCTTCTGTAGTTCCTCAGTGAACCCAGAAGAAACGAAATTAAAAAATAAAAAATGACCGCAAGAAAAATACGACGCCGCTTCCCGAAATGCGGAACCGCCCGAGGCGCCGCGCCGAACGGCCGAGAGAAGCCACTGCGGACAGGTGCGGGTCCCGCCCCCTGCCCTGCCCTCCCTCCCCCCCGCCGCCCCCTCCCCAACGCGGCTAAGTCATCCCGGCGACTGAGCACGTCGCCGCCATCGCTGTCGTCCTCACCTTTGCCCCGGCCGCTGGATGTTATTGCTTTTGTCACCACCTCCCACTCTGTCGTTTCCATCTTCGCATAAAACCCAACTAGCGGGGCCGTTAAAGGCGCGGATGCTACCGTCGAATTTAGGAGAACTAACACCATCGTATTTCGCCTTTCAAAACGTTCTTTTTTGCCACTAGCCCCTTGCTGAGTTCTCTGACGCCACTTGTTATTATGAATCAATATTTGGCGTACTATTACCACTAACTGAATTCCTTAATATCAATTTACAGGATAATTAATGAAAGCGTCTTCCATTGCTAGCCATTTCTATTTAAAAAAAAAACAGGCCGTGTGAGTACGTAATCGCATACCGCCGATTAAAATTAAAAAAAAAAAAAAAAATAGCACGTCGCAGCGTCCACTGCCGACGTTATCGACTTGTTTCTTCGTCAACGCCGTCACCGACAATTTAGGAGGCGGTTCTTTCCACAGCTCGGAGGCAATGTGCTTGACATTGTCGAAGATACACAACGCACATGGGACTATAATTGCATGTACTCGTGGTTCCGACAGAAGAATTCCAGCGAAATGCGTTGTAAAAATCATGCAGTGTAAAATCATACTAACTAGTAGTTCAACCATGCAGTATAACATCCCAAATTAATTGCCTCTGGCACCCACCAACCGCCAATTCGCGCTGGGAACCACCTGGTCCACGGAGTCCAGTGTCACCTCCATCACCACCTCTATCGCACACCGCCTACGCCACCGCATCGTTCCTTCCTTCTCACGCGGATTTCACATTCTCGTGAGAACAGTGACCTCCTCCTCCCTCTTCTCCTCTCCCCTCCCTCGCGGCGCGGTCACCGCGTATGGCTGCGCCGGCGGCAACGTACCCCCTCAACGCATGAATGAAGAGTCCGCTGGTGTCGAGTTCCCAGTGAGCAGAGGAACGGGCGGGCGGGGGGCAGGGCTCTGCAGGCGGGGTCGCGGCGGGCGACAGGTGTCGCAGGTGTCCGCGAAGGACGCACAGCGACAGGGGCGGTGCCCCAGGCCGCACGCGAGCCCCCCGTCACGCACTTTCCCAGGGCGCATGCACATCCCCGCGCGGGGCGGGGCGGGGCGGGGCGGGGAGGGGAGGGGCGGGGCGCGGATTCGCACGCTCCGCGCGGCTTTCACTCTGGACCAGCGGTCGCCGAGCGCAGATGCTGCTGTGAAATCGCCCTCTATTTTATCGGGACTCGTGGTTTCTAAGTCGTAATCGTTTGTGAATAGTATAATTTTTCTATTTTAGTATTGTTTATTTACAATCTGTTTTTGAATAGTATAAAAATGAAAAAAAAAAAAAGGTTATCTCCTGGTTTAGTGTCCTCCTGGAATAAAGAAGATTTTTTGGAAAAAATACTTTCTAACGATTGTAGATATGTAATTTAAATACGCCTAAATTACCATAAATTATATTAATTTATTCAGAATTCTTCTGCTGCTGCATTGAGTAGGAATTTTACATTTCAATGTAATTTAAGGGACTACTCGAGACCTTTATGGACTTATTACTTAATGAATTCAGATAATAACTCACTGAAACTCACTTGCTGGCTGTGACTCATTTCAACAACAGAAATAGTATAACGTTATTTACAACAAAAATTAGCATATTGATGTTGTAGGCAAACATATTTGTTTGCGAGAAGTTGCTGCGAGAAGCATTCACTTCAATATCTTTCTACGGTGAAAAGGATGGACCCATTCACTTACAGTACCCAAACCTTACAAGACAGTTAACATTCACACTTTTTACCTGTTACGATTCCCAGAGTCCAGTGACCGTGATGTCATTTACGTGTTGACCGTTCGCCGTTTCCAGTTCCAGAAAATTCTCGTTGAATGAAAGATTGAGATAAATTCAATAATTATCCTTAGCTTGTTGATTTGATTGATAATAATAATAATAATAATAATAATAATAATAATAAGAAGAAGAAGAAGAAGAAGAAGAAGAAGAGGAAGAAGAAGAAGAGGAAGAAGAAGAGGAAGAAGAAGAAGAGGAAGAAGAAGAAGAGGAACAATACTAATATTTTAACTTGCGTCTTCAACTGCTGCGCACATTATATCAACAAGTTTTACAGGTAAGTATTTCTGTGTTTGCTAGCACCGAATTTGTACAATGCAACCAATGTAAAAATTAAGAAAATAATACATCATGATACTAACATTTTTTAGAGTTCGAAAATATAAGATGTGAATGTAAGGTGACAGATTTAAACTTGCGTTTTCAACTGTCGTGTGCATTATACCAACACGTTTTACTGACAGGAATTTGTTAAAGAAGTACGTTAGGAACGTATGGTAATACCGAAAAAACTAAATAGCTTATTATAATTTGCAAATATTGCACATACGTAGAAACGTTAAATACCAACGAGAGAATTCGTGGCTTAGCTATCATCAGCAATGTAGTATTTTGAACCAATTTGAACAAGAATGTGAAGTATCGAATACGAAAAAGGCGGTTTTTCATTACCGTTATTTGGGGGTTACTTCAGAGGTGATAAACACGAATATAGCAAATGCGTTCCCTTTCAAAAAGCCCTAAACCGTAACTTTTAGAGAATATCAGAGACAATGGTCAAAACTCTGATCTTATTTATTCGAATCAATTGAGGCTCATGAAAATTTGTGATTTTCACACCATCGATACTTTGTTGACAAAACACCTACACGGAGAATGGTTATGAAGTCGCACATTTTAGAAGACGGCGCGCTCTCGACGAACGTGAGAGGCTGCGCGAACAGGGTCGGCCGGGGCCGTCGCCGTTGGTTACCATTTAATTCGCGGGCGGGCGGGCGTCCGCCTCCCAAGGGCCGGCGCGGGGCCCGTGGGCGTGGGAGCGGGCCACGCCGCACTCCCAGGACCTGGCGAGCGCCCGCACGGAGCAGGAAGCGCCAGGCCACGCGGCAGAAGCGGCTTGCGCCTGCTCCCCACGTCTCTCGCGATTCAAAAGTACTCCCTTCAGCGAAGAAAACAGGCTCTCTGGCATACAAAATCGTAGTCAAAACAATGGATCATAGAATGGGTTGTGAAATTCAATAAAAAAAATTAAAAGTCTTCTAGCGTGCTTGCTCGGCGCATGTAAATTGTAATACGAAGGTGCGAGATGGGAGGAGAAGCTCCATATGCATAAGCTGCCTCTAACAGCAAAATGTATAGCTCTTAGTTTCAATGTTTACATAAATTATGAAGGGAAAGTTTACATATTCTTGAAAGCAGCCATAAACGTCAGCATTTCATTACGATGCTTTTTTATTACTTTGGAATTAATTAAAAACAAATAAAAAAAGATCATGGTTAACCAGTCATCATTTATTCCCCTTCTTTTCTACCAGTAATACGAATGTGTGATTGAATGATTGATTGATTTCGGTGGCGTCCGGTGATCTGGTGGCGTTAGGGATTCCGGATGACGTTAACGGCTAACGTCATTAGTCCCATAAGTGTAGTGCACGCTTTTTCTTCGAAGGTGAGATTGCGAGATCCGGCGTCGACCTACCTGTCGGGTAACGGGATTTTCCCCAACCAGGTAACTCCCACCAGCGGAGCACCGCCCCAGCCGGGGCAAGGTCTTAACTCCCAACTGGTGTTGCGACGTGTGTGGTATTGTAGTGCAGGTAAGTGTAAATGAGTGTATATAAGGGGTGAGGATAGGACACGGAAGAGGAAGGGAAGATCGCGCGCGGTCCGTGGCCCGGTTGTTACGATACTGCTCCTGAATTCGCTTGGTATTAATCTTAGAAAGCATGGAAAACTACTGATTAGAGCAGCCGGCCGCTAGAATTCTCGTCCAGACAGCGACTGAATTCGCCCTAGCTATCTAGCTAGTGTCAAAAATCCTGCCACCGTCGGGAATCGAACGTAGGACTTCCCGGTCAGACGCACTGCAGTGACCTCAGTTGATGCCTTCAGCCACCTGTTTTGGTCTGGTTGATTGAAATTTGCAAAATACGATAAGTGGAAACAGTAGAAACTTAATCAAAAGCTCACTGAAACAATGATGACGTATTCATTTTTTCAAATTAATATTGGTCTCGGTAAAGACGGATGCACTCACGAGTTCATTTCGTAAAGTAAATGGTCGTCTAACTCTATTCTCGAATTCCAGCAATTACTAGTGACATTCGAGTTGTGGAATGTCCCAGTCAACGGGAACGTCACGGAAAAGTCTGTGGGTACTAACGGAATGAAAAGTAGCAAGAATGTGTAAGTGGATACAAGACTTGTGCCGAAGCTACAAGTGCCAAACGCTTAAAAAAATACTTCAATTGACATAACGCACTGTCTTTGGAGAAACGGCT
Organism: Acheta domesticus; assembly: GCA_031308135.1. Classification (NCBI taxonomy): domain Eukaryota; kingdom Metazoa; phylum Arthropoda; class Insecta; order Orthoptera; family Gryllidae; genus Acheta; species Acheta domesticus. The sequence goes on along the minus strand of JAHLJT010009436.1, from coordinate 89,053,399 downwards.
TAGGAAAGCTGAGTAGAAGGTAAGACAAAGTCTCGAGTAAGGCAGGTCATGAAGGTGACTGTTCCGGCCCAGCCCACAAACCCGCACCGATAATTTATTGCAGAAAGTACACGCCAGTGGCGGCGGCGGAGGCAGTGCGACACGACGAAATATGCGCCGCCTACGTTCGCGGCGACGAGGTCTGAGGGCAGGCGGAGACGCGCACAAACAGTGACGCGGTCGCGGCGCTTCCTCCACGGCCAGCGCGGGGGGCGTCGCTCTCAGGGGTCGCGTGGGCCGCAGGTGGGGCGTCAGCGGACGCGGACGCCGTACGCACCAGGGACGAAGAACGTCTACCCCACGTCCACCCATCATAACTGATTTTTAACATTCGATACGTAAATACTGAATAATAAATAAATAAATCTAGCGACGTTGACGAAAATGACGTGGAGACGATTCAAGGGCAAAGATGAAAGAGGAGAAGAAGAAGAAGAAGAAGAAGAAGGTGGCAGCGGGAACTGGATGTGGCGATAATGGTGGTGAAAGTGCTCATGGAGCGGCGAGGGAAGTCACACCGGATTGCGCCCAGGCGTAAAAATTGTGCCAATAACGGGAACAAAGATACGGTAATGCTTTGGCTTTCGCGAGACGGCGCAGAGTCGTTGGCGGCCGTATCGCTGGCGGAGAGGGCTTCTCTTGGCAAATTGGAATGCACGAGACGCTCTCCGCGCACGGAGGCTACGACGGCGGCCGATAGGGCACGTCGGGGCGGCGGCGGCGGCGGCTGGCTGCGACGACGGTGCGGCGGCACCGCGGGCGAGGCGCACTGAGGAACAGGTATGTAGGCCGGCGGGTCAAAGACCCCGAGTCGGAGACGCGGTCGCGGCGTCGCTTGACCAACCTTATGGCGGCGGCGACGCGGTGGGGACGGCGCGGCGCGGGGACGAAGCGAGGACGTGACGACGCGAGCACGCGTGGTGTGTTTGTGGTGGCGGCGGCGGCGGCTCCGGGAGGTCGCCATTATGCGCGGCCCCGACCGGCCTTCTGCTGTTTATCCCGCAGGCGAGCGCATTTGCATCCATTTGGGCGCGCGCAAATGCGACCGGCGCGCGGCGGGCGGCGGGCGACGGGCGAGTGGGCGGGGCGCCACGTGGCGGGCGACGCCCACCAGCCACTCGCGGCTTCCTGGAGAGGCGGCGACCGACGACGGTGGAGCAGATAAGAGTGCAAATTTCATCCTTAACCTCTAGTGTTTGCGGTGGAGTGAATGTCGTGGGAACAAAAATCGTACGCCAGCCACACAGTCAGAAGTAACTGATGCCGTTGTGGACCATGCAGAGAGCAGATGATATGAAATACATTTTCTCGTCGTTATACTATTTTTCGACACAGTTTTTAGTGTCATATACACATATAACGGAGAATCATACAGAACAGTGTTGCCATCTTCACAATAAAGCATCTTATTATCAAACTAAAGATGTTGCTCAATGGCTATTTTTCTATTCCCTTTGGTTTTTTTCTTATTTCCATTCAATCACATGAAACTAAAACATGATGCAAATCGACATTTTCAAGCGAGAGTCCATCCTCAGGCATCTCTCTAACAAAATCCTACCAAAGCGTATCTAATTACGGTATCAGCAAATCGAACGAACATTAAAGCAGCATTACACAAGGCTGACCACGTAGCCATACGGTCTTTGCCGAACGCATGCTTATCCAATGGCGTCATTGACGGCCGAGCAGCGAGCCTGCCAGTGTTCCCATGTTACACCGGGTTAGATAAGATTGTAAGTGTGAACCACGAATGGCGGTAAAATGTGGAGGTAATGGTCTGCTGTGCTCACGAGGAGAATAATTGTAATATGTGGTGTGACATTAAGGGAGGAGGCGCTAGAATGCACTGACAGGGAAGAAAATTGCAATGAAGATTTATGTTCTTTCTGCAGCTGCAGTTGTTCACAACAAACGGCTATAAACGTCTCTCTGTCTGCCACCTATTTCAAGTTTATTACATTAAAATGCTTGTAAAATACTTAAGAAGGTAATACAAGAAATACTTTGCTGGATATTGGTTCTTTAGTTTGCAATTGCCTTTCATTCTCATCCCTTCCAAAAATGCGGCCAACTACGAGCACAATGATATAATAATATAAGAGCAATAATATTATTCGTCATAGATTCTTTCTACTGAATCGAGGTTTTTACAGGCGACATTTCACATAAGTAACAGTTCTGTTTCTAATGTTTTAAATTATGACTAAATGATACGATCCCAACTGTACGAAATGTTAACACTTCTGTTGCTCTATGTTCGGTGCGGAATACCGCTCTAAAGTTACAGTCGCAAAAGAAGAGGGAGTGCTTCTTGAATTCACGGCAATGAATGACATCCACTGTTCAGCTACGGATGAGAGGCTTGTCGACCGCTCCAGGAAGGCTGCAAAGAACGTCCTCTCTTTTGGCACTGCGTAACTCAAAAACGAACCCGCAGGACGCAGCACAGGGAGAGCGAACGCTTGCACAAGCCAAACGGCCAATTACTCATTCGCAGACCGGGCGCCGCCAGCGGTAAGAAAAGGGAAGCTCGAGATTCCGTCGAGTTAACATGCACTGACGTGCAAATTAAAGCTCAACAACTCTTTTTTTTCCCACAGTGAACGTGCGGGCGAACTCTTTGCACAGAACGCCAGGGACTCTGGCTGGGTTTACAAGAAAAAGGCCAGCGGGGTTCGGCACGCCTGCTCATTACTTCCTCCTGCCCTGAACTTTGCTGTTCGCGTAAGAAAACGTGACTCGCTGGCCCCGATAGCTTCTGCCCGAGCCACGGGAGGGGTGGAGTGGGGGCGGGGCCACGCTCTGCCTGAATGAGAGCGGAGCCTCGCAGACAACGGACTACCGCTGAGCCGTCCCCGCCCTCAGTCGCCGCAAGTGCCCCCATAAAGCCGCGGCAGGCGTCACTTTCACTGCGGCGCCACAGCCGCAGCTTTGGAGCCGCCATCGACGTTGCAACCTCGCCGTCATCACCCTGCCAATAGCAGTCAGGAGTGCAATACTCCTCTGCCGCTCTTACAATAGGGAGGTCGATTTTGCAAACACCGAAATTAAAGCCTATTCGTGATTCCTGACTTCACGCAATTGATTTTTTTTTCATATTGAGCTCCACTGCAGCAGGTAATTTAACTAGTATAAAGAGCTAATGGTCCCATAGACATAAAGTACTTTACAGTCTATAATTATTACCTTAACCACAAAATCCTAACGTTAATGAATACAATGATTTCTATAGAGGAATGTCCTTTTATTAGGGTCCACAACCTAAATATTCGCATTTCTATGATGCTTAAATCTTTTTAAACGATATCGTTAGGGATTTTAATAATAACTTTGATTTTATCTGAGTAAGTTTTACAGAATCATTTTATTGTTCCTCTTTGCGATGCCTTGAACTGTGAAAGGTCTTTGTGTGTCCCTCTTTCACGACACCCGCGCAACCGCCCAAGAGATGCCAGAGGATCAGCAGCGCCAAATGGCAGACGGTCGCGTGGTGTCAGGCAGTATTGGAGTACGAACAGTCGTTTCCCAGCATAGAAGATAAGGAAGAGACTAAGAAAAACATTTGTTGGTAGAAAATGTTAGCTTGACGCATTGACCTTTTCTCTTCAAACGTAACATTTAACCATTAAACGACGAACAAACTTGCACCTTCGCGTAATGGATCTCGGCATGCTGAGAAAATTGGAACAACGTACGTTCCAAAGCATTCCTTTAAACCGGAGGTCTCAAAACCTACGACCCCAGAGGTCCACAATAGACACCAAGAAATTAATATAGTCATGGCCACGGCCCAGTCGTTTAATTGTACGTTTAACCTACTATTGAGGCGCTATGAATGGTTAGACAGTCAACAAACAAATTTTACATATTTATCTTTTTCGTTTCTGCTAGAGCTCGGCAAGTCACAAGAGGAGTGGTGTAACATAATACAGAAATGTGTACAGTATCTGTTAATGTAATTAATGCTTTTTTATGTACATCACATGATGTACAGAAATCTTTGTATTTGCCATTATCCCACCTGTAATATTACATGAGGAGGATACCATTATCTAGTCCCGAGCGCCTGAATTATTTGATGTTTTATACTTTAACATACATTTCTCAATATTTGTTGTAATACAGTTACCAGGCTATTCACATTAACATCTTCGAAATAATATAACTAGATTTGTGTACCACCGCCAGACGTCACTGCCAACGAGGACATGCCAGCTTTTCTTCTCGTTCAGCTGACCATGACGTACTCGAATCCCCACAGTTTAAGAGACGTTCAAGGCTATGACTCCACAAAACGAGAAGAAAATCCACAACAGCTTATGAAATGAAAGTTATGGGTCGAAATGTGACATGCTGAAGGACGAGCATTTTTTTTCTCGAGGCGGTGAGTAAGCCGGATTCACAAAAGCATGAAATACACGTATTTGAGAAAGGATCCTCCGAATGCGCAGCGCTCGCTTGACAAGAGAAGAATATAAATAAAGAGACGTTCCGTGTGACTGCCGGTCAGCTCACACGAGCGCAAACCGAACAGACAGACTGACATGGAGTGCCTTATTTATACGCAGGGGAACGATTTTCACCCGCGCGCGGATCACAATGGCTGCGCGCTGCCGCGGGGGCGGCGGTGACAGCTGCGCGGAGAACACGGGGAGCGGAGGTCACCGAAGACGCGCGGCGGCGCGGACCCGCATAAATTCCCGTTCTGCGCGCGCCGCGCGATGGGCGAGCGGCGGGATCGCCGGCACCTGCCAGACGGGTCCCGCCGCCACTCATCCGGCCAACCTCCGTCAAATCGCCGCTAAATACAAAGGCAGGCAGCCCATCCTAATTTGACGGGCTCGTCGGAGGTGCGTTGGCTGCGACAGCCCGTTGGCGAACGTGGTGGTGGCGGCCGCGGGGACAAGGGCAACGGTGGCGGAGGCGTCAGCGCTGGCGGCGACGACGCTGGAGGTGGCAGCGACGGCGGCGGCGGCTGCAGCAAAGGGCAGACGGGGGCGTCGCGACGCGGCGGATCGGAGCTCGTCAGCCGTCGCCACGCGCAGACGCCATCGCGTCGGCCGGCTTGCCTAACGAGGCGATTTACGTCGCTGCCAGTCACCTCAGCAGAAGCCCGGCCGCCGCCGCCGCCGTGGCTCTCGCCATTCCAAGCCGAGAAATCGTGGCTCTTCACAAAGGCCGTGCAATCACACTGATATATTTGGGTCACGATTATTCACTTTACTTTTTTCGAGATTGTTTACATTCCGAAATAGGTATGTTAAGCGTCAGCACTTCTAGAGCAGGCTTGCATCATCTTCTAACGAAGTGTAATTGTTAGTGTTATCTTAATATCTTCGCTCCCTTTAAGATCAGTGCTCCGTGACTCATGTGTATCAGCAGAATGCACACAAATTGTAATAGAAGAGTACTATGCTAAATACGACCAAGGAAATCAAATATTTGACCCAGTGACGCAGTTGACGAAAATGGAAGCGATAAGATTGAGCTGCTCATTAAGACTCATTTTGTGAATGATTTGCCGAAATCTTTCTAATAGTATTGGGTAAAAAACAGATCACACATACGTCAAACAAGCGCCCATAAACGATAATTTCCTGTGAATACATTCAGTCGCTTTTAAAACAACTTTAATCTACGAAGAAACAATTCTAGTTCTCAAAGCTCTGGTTCTAAAGAATAAAAAGTAATGTACACCCGATTACAAACATTTCTTCTCAGACTGTGAATGGAACGATTGATCAAAAGGGTATTTTCATATGAATACTTCCGGTATGTATTGCTCTTTGAAACCATTTTTAGCGTGTTGGCATTTTTCTGCAATCATGCGAGGAGGCTTTCCATTCGATGCGCTATTCGTCCTCACTTAACAAACAGTGCGATTCACCAATGGAAGCGAGAGTGGGATTCTCTTCTGTGATTCTGATTGCCCCTTCCGTATCTCAAACAGCTTATCTAAACTCTTCCAATAAAGTATACAATCGATATCAGCAAGAAGGACGGAACATGTTTGGGACTCGCAATATCTCAGCCAATCACGCATGTTGCACACGCCCAGACACACCAAACGCGTCACGGACAAAATCACTATCTCAACAGTAAACGAATAAAATGTATTTAGTACCATAAATGGCCGCCATGTCCGCATAAATATCACAATATTAAAGAAGGTAGATTTGTTGCCTTCTGTGCTACGTTAGAAAGGTCTCAGATTACAACTCGCGCCCGAGTTTGAATTTGTGCTTCCTATCCAATCAGATCCTCATGGTTGCACTCATTCGATACACGATTTTTCTCCCTCAAATGAAACAAATATTTATAAGATTTTGGGACAGCTATACAAATTCTAATGTATCACTGAGTCCGACTCCTTAACTCCCACGAACACCCCCAATTATATTATCAAGGTCTTAAAGGAACTCGGGAGAAATTCCTTAACACATGGATCTATTTTTTTCAAAGTATCTACTTTAATATTCCACAGCTACAGGCAAGGCAGCTATCGTTCTGCTATGTAATTGTGGAATTGAATATCGCAAAACGAATAGATATATTCCCCTTTCGATACTGCCAAAATAATTAAAGGCAAATGTATCCCTTGTAGACAGGACGAGTCATTTCAGTTGGTAAGAAAATGTCACCAACTCCTCCTCGTAACAAATTTTCCCTAACGCAATTTACTGAGAAACGATTCGTTTCTGCATAGCAGTTTCTTGACGATTTCCCTCCTTCCGTAACGTTCACAAGGTTGTGCTTGTAGTGAGCTGAAGCTAGTTCTTAGTGTTGCCGAGGCAAAATCTATTTTTTTAGGGCCCAAAAGACGAAACATTTTGTTAATGAACGGAAATGGGGAGCAAATTACGACAGTCGTGTATCCCGCGAGACTCTACCATCAGGACCTTAGTCTGTCAGAATTCCAGACCACACGCCATTCACAATGCATACTAATTATCTCCCGCATCTACAACAACACTTCGAGTCTTGGAAATGCACAGAAAGTGACGGCGAAGACAAAATCGAAAAATTACGTGCAAAAACAACAATTACTTTCTGTGGGAATCTACGCTTTTAAGGCCAAACTGACATATGAATTATTTATTGCTAATATTATGAGAGAAATACGCTGATGTTCTTTCCACCTGAAATGATTCACCTATACATGCATATCACGTGTCGCATTTTATCTGAATCATCCTTCATCTCCTCATAATTATCAGAAAACGTAAGTTTCAGTTGTAGCCGTAATTCGTGACCCTCATTCAGAAGAATTAAAATCAATCGAGTGGTCCACCACGATTTGTTTGGCTGCTTTAGTTGATTTACGGCACCTACAGAGGTGATCAATAGCTCATTTGTTTTCCTCTCGACAACACAAATTGATTGGCACAATTCTAAGCCGCTTCCCTCTCTGATATTCTGGAAGTATTCTAAAAAACACGCAATTTTGGTTTGAAGGCAGCTGAGTAACTTGGTAAAATGCTGTGAATTAGTATTATTTCTTTCCGGCAATTACATGAATCCTGATTTCATTCATTCTAAACCTAACTTTCTAAAGAAATAAAAAAACAAGTATTTTAAACGATATTTCTATTTGAAACTTTCTACGCCCGAAAATTGACGAACAGGGAAACTGAAAAATTTATTTTTATTATGAACTGCAAAGCACAAATACAACTTTTTCACATGAAAATACCCGCGGGAGACGCCACGATAAACTAGTCATTCCATAATATCCCAGAAGAGTTAAATAGCAGCCTCAGAATGGCAAGATTCTATCCGACTTTCAGGAAAATTTACAGGAGATAATTCTGAAAGTTTGGAGGTGTCTAATACGTATAAGTAAAAATACAACCGTAATTATATAATTTTGTCCATTCAAAGTTTTTCTGCAAGTCTGATTTGAAAACATATGTTTTAGAACTGACAATACGGTAATTCTTTCGAACAAGTCAAACACCATTTGCGTCAAAACCGTCAGAGAGAACCTCGTAATTTCAAGGCCACAAAATATTAAATTTCTGTTCCTGGTCATCAATATCCCATTGAATGATTGATTAGCGTTTCCGGGCACTTCATCTGCTAACGGAATTATTCCCGTAAGTATAGAGCATGCATTTTATTGCGTGAAGTTGCAATGGTCTTCCCCACGAGATGGCGAGAACCAGCTCCGGGTTTCCTCTAACCAGGTATCTCCCACAAGCGGAGCATCGTCCCAGCTGGGACAAGCTCAAAGTTCCCGACTGGTATCTACACATGGATGTAATGTTGTGCATATAAACGTGTGTGTACGACAGGGGTAAGGAAAGGACAAGGAAGGGACCAGAGCAGCCCGCCGCGCCGGTAGAATTCTTCTCGGACGAGCGGACGGCAGAGCGCGCCACATGCGGCGCACGCGCGCGGCGTCGCGGCCCATAAGCGGCTGCGCTATCGCCGCCGCAGGCCACCAGGCCACGCGATACCGCCACGAACTGCATTCGATACCGCTGCCCTGGCCGCCCGCATCGGCCTCGCCACGCGGACAAAGTTCACCGGTCCATCACCCACCGCCGGCCGATCGGCGTTGCGTCTCCAAGGCGAGCAGAAGCAGCGGATGAGCGAGTTCTGTTGGATGTCGGATTCTGCAATTATCCTACCACATAATTCCAAATGTTTTTATACAAATATATTCTCCATCCGAAGTTATGATTGAGTCATAACGTTGCAGCCAGCAAGCTGATTTTCCATCGCTTGGTTTAAATCGCAGTCACCTCATGCAGAATTTGTGGTGAAGGAAGAAGAAGGATTTTCGTTATCTCTCGTTTCTACTTCTTCGTATGATTCTCCATCATTCAAATCGTATCGTTATCATCACTGTTATATCTTCTGATTTATTCGCGAAAAATAACCTGAGATTTTAGCCTCAGATTCAAGAATGTAATAAACACTCAATCCTACGTCAATGTTTCCGGGCGTTTAGACCACTGATATATTAATAACAACCGTCCCGAGCTCTGAGTAAAGAAGTGGTTCAACAGTAATGATTGCATAAGATGTTATTCTACTGAACCCAGTTCGAAAAGTCATCTACGTTCAGACCCACATCATGAAAATGAGGAACAAAAATTTGTGTCTGAAAATTGAGGCATCGTATAAAAGATCATTTAGTCGAAAGTGATTGAGTAAAACATGTGGTTTCCAACTACTATGTTTGATACGGAAATAAAAAACTACAATGATCAGTATTGCTTAAGATAAGTTGATCCGCACAAAAATAAACAAAATACTTGTTTATCACACTCCATAATGTCTGAGTGAGATTCAGGAACGAAGGGACTATCGATGTGTCAAGAATCATACATCTGTCTTCTTGGCTTTGGCATCCCACTGGACCGGTCAGGTGCCTGATTGAGAACTGTCATCCTTCATCTCGTGGCGGTCCTCTGCGGCTTCTCTACAGCCAGTAATCGTGCGGCCCCTGTCGCGTCAAGCACTACTTCTCACTCCGGTGCTTCACGATTCGAGTAGTCAGTAGGGACGTGACGGTTGCGGTGTCAAGAGTGAGAATGGTGACAGCGGCCAAGGCAAGGGCGGAGAGGATTGAGATCACACCGCGGCTAAGCCCCAGGCAGGTCTGACACAATAATTATACCAAAACTCATTGCTTTTCGTGCCGCAAGTTGCACTTCTGTCAGACGATGGTGAACTCATCAACGATACTCACAAATATTTTACGGAAATGCAAGGGTTTCGGAGTAAACCGCCTACCAGATGAGGAAGCGTGCGGAAGGGAGGCAAGGAGTGTGGGCAGAGGTGATATGTGGGAGAGATGCCGGGTGCGAAGGAGGACGGGAACTGAGAAGCGAAGGCGGAGGTGCCAATAGGGGCGAATTTGATGGAGTCGACGAGATGATAGCGGAATTAGTGCGGGGTAGGTGGATTGGGACGCACGCTGGAGCGGGAGAGCAAGGAAGAGGACGGGAGCGGGGAGCGGAGCGCGAGCGGCGGCGAGGGCGGGAATGGGGGCGTGGGCGGAGGCGGTGGCGGGGGCGAGGCAAGCAGACCTCTCTTTTAATGCTCGATCGCCAAGAGCGCTTGGAGGGTCACTTAGCGAGAACAATGAGAGCGCGGTCGAGCGCGCGCCCACAAAGCGAACGAGCAGCGGGGTGATGCGCGGCCGCCGCCGCCGCGGGCGATCGTGGTGGAGAGCCTTCGCGCGGCAATCCGCGAGCGGTGGCGCGGGGGCGGGGGCGGGGACGGGGGCGGCGCCCAGGAATGCGCTCGCCATCTCGTCCCGCAACACGCCGCCGCCGCCCATAGTGCACTCGGGTGTACGCGACCTGCAATTGCGCAATACAATAACACCCAACAACGATGTAGTTTTAATCCATGTTCGTTTTGTGTTCTGTACAGTTACATAGATATTCTTCACTGACTAATTAGCACCATAATATTCCATCATACAAATTTCCCATTTGTTCAGATTCATCATAAAATCAATTTTTTGTAATTAAGGATGAAACGAAAGAGAGTGGACAAATAATTAATTAACATGAATTCACGAATGTGTGGCATCCGAAATAAGGAAAGTTAAATGTTAAAAGAAAGTCGATATAAAATCCCGTAAGTGAAAAAAATTAAAAGGCGAATGACGATCGTACTTTCTGTTGCAGAATCGTTTCTACTGAACCAACCGTGAAGAAAACTCTCGACAACCGTATACCTGACATTTTTCAGGTGACAATTATGCATCTATTTTGTTCATTTTACAGTAATTTTAATTTAGGAATCCGATCTATCTCATACAACCACAAGAAACCGCCATGAAGAAATCGGATTTATTAATATATTAAAGGTATCAAAAATGAAATATTTAAAATCTGTTAATAACGTGACCTACACTAGTAAAAAAAAAACACAACATATAGTCTCATTCTCTTTCATCACTTCCCATTGGTTGCGGCCTACCTCTATCGCTCCTCCAACCCTTGAATAGATGACTAATGTCGGGTCGGAGGAATGTCAGATAAAAAACCACAAGAATGTGGTAAAAGTATAGTAATAAAGCGATTCGTCACAAATACCGGGAAACGCAGAAGCGCGTAAAAAGAAAAAAAGGCAAGCATAATAAACATGTAATAACTTTTCATGTCTGGAAGTTGTCCGACTTTCAATACATGTGCCTAGAAGCGGAAAATGCCAATTTACTTATAATTAACCTGAGAAAATAACGTAATTTGGTTTTATTCACTTACTCGAACAGATTCCAACCTCACTTAATATTTATAATTCTTTGTTTTGAACCCTTAAACCAAGTCTACCGTTTACGAAAATACGACCAAGACGATAATTGTAGATTTTCAGAACCACAATCGAAACAAAACTCTTGGCATTGGTGCATTATAAATACGCGCGCGTTATACTTGGTGGTAATGTTTGTTTTAAATTTGGGAACACCTACTCTCTTTTGTTAGAGTGGACTGTGTAGAATGCTTAACTGATGTCAATACTCAAAATGCTTGTGGATAAAGAAAACTTTGTGTAACTTACATACTCTTTGTTGGTGTTTCGGTATTAAACAAATCAAGATTAGATGAGCATTAATTCTCACATTCATTGAACACAATATTAACTATTTTAATAGTTTTCTGAAAATAAAAGTATGCGATATGGCCGTCCATGTGGTGTTATCACGATTTCGACACATAGAACTCGCGTATCAGAACTGTAGTGAAAATATCTCCTCCAAGCAGCATCCGGTATTATTCATCCTTCGTTACATTCTTGGATAACTGGATCTCAATTATTGCTTACAAAACTGTCAAAAAAAGAAATGTGCCACATGACTGTTGAAGACGCTGACATATGAACAGAAAAGAACATTCGTACCATTACCTCTTTTGCCTATGATTCTAACGAGAACCGCACTCTGTGTTCACCCTGTTGAAATACGAAACGAGATAAAAATAACGTCTTACTCAACGAATGCCCGGCTCTTGGATTCCCTAGCGACATTCAGTGTCAGACGGTGGACTCGCCTCCTCTTTTCACAGTTCAGAAATCGCTGGACCGGACATTAAGAAACTGACAAACGTCGACGAAATTAAGCTGACGCAACTGGCTAGCCGACGTCTCATAATTAAATGGAGTTAATAGGCACATCTCATGAGAAACCTGGGGCGAATCATGGGCAGGTGCGGAGGCAGCGCTGAACGGAAAGATGGAGCCGGCGACGTCAGCGAGAATTGGCAATGGGATAGCCTTGTAGAGCGCGACCAAACGAAACAAATAAAACGCATACTTTCTTCACATTGTATGTAACTTTCGAAATTTGCGAAAATTCAGAGTTCAAAGAAAATGAGACCAGCGCCATTTTTATAAGTGATCTCTGCACACTCTGGGAGAAACAATTACAGCCATTTTAGAGAAAATTTCGAAAAATGCCCTTCAGGCTTCCGTAAAGCCCTTCAGGCACCCCCAAATCAAAATATTGTTTCAAATTTCAAAAGGACCGCGACATCAGCCAGATAGTTCGGGAGATATACATTTTGGAGAAAATCCTGCCTACGGTGTAGCGGTTAATCATTTCACAGAAGGGCAGACGAGCGTTTTTACCGGAAACAACTTTCCAGTATCAACGACCCACAAAACGTGGATTCTGACTTCACATGGTAGAGGAAGTTATGTACTACATATAGGAACACGAATTATCCCCGGATCCATAAAGCAAGTTTTTCTTTTGAAAAATCGTCGTTTTTCTGCAACATTGCAATACTTCGTAAATAGTAAGCGAGAAAGTAAAATTCATCAGAATTATTTTTATTCCATTTATCTACTACATTCCATGTGCCGTCTGTCAACGAGCACAATGTATTAATTTTTGTGCCCATGCCCGAGATAGAATGATAGATGAATTAAGAATACCTCTTATTGCGGTATGATAAGATCTTTACTTACATATTAGCTTGATCCACATCCAATTAAAATATTATCTTTCTCAGTATTTATATTCCTTACCACACATTGTTTAAGTGAATTCAAGAAGCAATGTATTCTTATACTCACGTAATGAATGTCAAGAGTTCTCTTTTATGGTTTACGTACCTGTAACAAAAAAAAACATAACCATTAGAACTGAATTTCCAAACAAGTACTAAACGTTACATACCTAGCAATACTTTCATCACACAAAGTTGATGAATCAAAATATTACAAACTGTGACTTATACACCTTAGAAACCCCTGGCTCGTTTATTATAGTATTGTAGAACTACACTTCATTCGTATTGTAAAACGGCAAAATTACAAATAAATTGTATTAATTTTTCTGAAACATGTTTTATTAATACAAACGCACATATTTTAGTGGAACAAATTATGACGTGAAATAAAAGTGGCAACGAGGCAAAGCAGTAAAAGAGAAACACTGTCACAGCTCCGTTTTATGGCATTCTCTCTCGTCGGAGTTCCAAGTCCCTGAGATGGGACATAGGAAATTAATAAAGCGCGGATTTGTATACAATGAGTATTTGTTTGCAAATTGTTTCTCTGAAAATGATCACATATCTTTAAGAATCTCCTTATATAGAACATTCCTCATTTGCATGTTTTGCCACATTTTACCATTTTTTACGGTTACTGCACATTTCAGCATATAGAGCGTACAATTTGAAAAAATAAGAGAAAAATTGTAATAATCAATTAAAATCAAACTCATTAAAATTGATGTTTTTTTTTTCGATTTTTCGTGTTTTTTTTTCGATAACGAAAAACTTTTATCGTGGTTCACGGAACACTAGTCACCGCAAGGAGTAAATATTCTTCATGTTTTAAAGGGGCAATACTGTCGTAACAGTATCCAAATTTTTCTACGAGTATTTTCTATTGCATTTTAACAATGAACATTTTTTCCTTGTGAACCTTATTCTGCATATTTAATGCATTTTTGAAGATTTATCGTGCATATGATATGGCACATTTAATGCGTTTTTACGGCAAACAAATCCGAGCTCTAGTCGGCCCCGTGGCCGAGATCGCTAAGCCAGAAGTGATGTAGTGATCTGGGACCGTGGGGTCGCGGGTTCGGGTCCCGCCTCGGGCATGGTTGTATGTGTAGGTCCTTTCACCCCCTATCATCATCATATCGTTTCATCCTCATACCATAACGTTACATCCAATAGTGGTCGCTAATAGTTGATGCAACTTTAAATTTAAAAAAAGAATAAACACAAAAATCCGAACTCTAGATATTAAATGTCTCTTTTAGAAGCCCCTGTGCTCATGAGGCCTTGTCACACACTTGAACTCGCTAAGATGAGAAATTAATCTATCAAAAAACTTCTGTACGATTGACTGCTCCGTTATAAACAATAACTATTATTATATTTATTGTCTTTAGTAGATATTATGTTCATTGATCTTTTGAATTGAAGTTAGATCTATTCTTATTGAAATTTTAAAAATGAAAAACGTTGCTCTCACAATTTTCAGTTAAATTCTATTAGATAATAATAGAACACCTGAGACCGCACAGTCTCTTAACATTTCTGTATGTTTCCTAGTACTAAAAACATTTATTAACATTAACTAGTACATTATTTAATTTTAAAAAAAGGCTTGTTTGAGAGCTGTTTTTGAGAAAATCTTGATTTTGGTTGTATCTTGATTGTCTATAGTAATAATAGGAAAAACGACTCGATATAAACATTAAACAAACACGCAGACAACTTAGAACCGCAGTCAGTTCGAAACCTCTAAGAAAGCATGAAGAAAATATGTACGTGTGTACGCAATCAAAGTATGATTAAATTCACAACCGATTTGTTCAAGAGATGTGTAGCAATTTGTCAGTTTTATGGGGTTAACTGAACTGAAATTTCAGTACGGCGCACTTTCTGTTAGTAAACAGCACTTGTCCATGGATGCATTTGGTAATATAGACAACTCCCTATCATTTCAGTAATAAAACCTGTGATTACGCCTACGGCCCAAAATAATTAACAGTATTTGTAATATAACGAAATATATTTCTTGTCAAATTGGAAACATGTCAAAAAACGCTAAGACAATTGGTGCAATAAGAATTTATTTTAAATAACTTCCATGTCAGTAGCTGCATCTCCGACAATCTTCACTCTTGAAAGGGTGTTGAAGATGGCCAGATAAACAGCGGCAAACAAAACACGTTAACAGCGGATAACAAATCACGTTAACAACGGATAACAAAAAACGTTTAAATGCTTCCGTTTAGTGATGAAGTCCGGGTGCATGCTACCATATACTAGTGTTTTACAGCTTACATACGAAGCAGAGCGGATATTCTTTCAAACGAAAATTAAGTTTTTTATCTGCATTCTCAATATGAGAACAGGCCAGCGAACATTTAATAATTTTCTATTGAAAGAACACGCCCTTGGTATGTTCTGAGTACGAACGTGGTCAAAAGTAAGCGTTTAAGCTACAGGAGGGAAGAACAGGGGTAAATCCTTACTGTTAGATGCATGACAAATTCTAAATAAAAGGCAGAGATTGGTATTTTGTGAAAAATACCTTCGAAAACTTTATATTATGATCTTAGCTCCTGCTAATCAATTCGAAGGGCAAAATTCTCCGGGAACTTCCTCGTTTGCATCCTTATAAGCTTCCGAATTAATAACTTTCATCAACCTCTCAGGTATACCACGAACCTAACGGAACTAAATATCTATTTCATCATCCTAGCTGACATTGAGCCAAATAATGTACATAGCTTTAAAGTAAGTAAAACGAACTACAAAATAAGTCAACATGAACTAAAAACGAAGCCAGTGATAGTTGATGGCGAAATATTGACTTACAAGCAGAAGAATTTACAACCATCAAGAACTAAGAGAGGGTGGTAGTAGAAACACAAGTCATCAGCAAAGTATTTGACTTCGTTCGGTCTCGGTGGAATAAAAAGCATTCAGATGAAAGATGGCCGAGCGAAAGGTTGCCCGCAATATTTCGGCAGAACAATATGAAAGCTTCGTTTTCCTTACGATTTCCGCCCTTCTCATTACCTTATATTGTCTCCTCCTATCAACCAACTATCTTGAATATCGTGAACCACTGAGGTATATCTTGGCCGTAAGAGGATTCTCTGCCTTTCTGAAGATAGGTTTGCCTTATTTGTTATTAAAAAATAAGCCGGCTTAATGCATGAAATGAAAGCGTATGGTGTCTTTTGGGTCTTCTCAGATTTGAAGAATAACTAAAATCACTGAAGTGAAGCAGTAAGTAGTTCAATGTGAAAGTAAAAAGAAATGTCAAATATTCACGTAATTGAGATGTTAAAGAAAGCAATATTTTGACAAAACATCTAGGCTCCATTGAAAACACAAACGTAAAATAAACAAATATACTATCGATAAGAATTGGACCACCATTAACTGATTATATTTTATAACAAAACACAATCATGACGAAAGATATATCGTGTTTGTTCATCGTGTTCATGGAAATGACACTTCGCATAAGCACAGTAACTTTTCTTTGGTACATGCTATTTTCTCTGCTTGCGTTTTTTCTGTCTACACGATTTGTTTACTCAATCTCAACGGAATTAAAAGTAAATTTACGTTGTTAACATTAGAAAAGAAATAAGATATTTTCCAGAAAGAGACATTAAAATTGACTATTAAAATTGACGAGTAAAAAAGTTCCTGGGTTATACTTACTGCTGAAGTTTCCTGCTATAAAATTAGAAGCTTTGAGAAAGAGAATAAAAAGCTTGTATTCGCTACATGTCGAAGTGCAGAGCCCATTTGGCACATGAAGATGGCTTTGTGTTTCCGCGGTACGATTTCCTACCCTGACTCTAGGTGAAACGTAAAAAGGCACAAAGCAATTAGTGTGGCACCCGGCTACGTCGGAACGGTTAAGACAGACTACGCAAACGGGCCCTTCAGAAACCTTAGCAACCACTTCACAAGATATGTGGGTAGTAATGTCTCTTCTCCAATTTCACTTAATAACTAGATACATAAAAAGCAATTAAGGAAAGCACAGTCTACTTACTCAGCAGTTTCCGCTGACCTTTCACCGTGTGCGGGAGCAAGCATATTCGCATCGCCTCCGTCAACTAACCAGACAAACGGGGTCTCTCCCCAGCGCGCAAACGATATTCGCTCCTGAAAGCTTCGCTCTACAGCAATCTTCAACAAGGTTTCGCCAACTGTTGTATTTCACACTTCCGCAAGCGCTGAAAGGAAAGGCCTTCGAGGCCTGGCAACGCGGACGACCGGCTGACGGGCGAGACAGCGTCGAAGGCGGATCTTCGCACGCATGGGCGAATATGGATTACATACTGCTTTCCACAAGGTCGTTTTGCGCCATCTCACGCCCAGACGTATTCTTTTGGTAATCTTTTACAAATTACATTTCGAATACAACAGCTTTTCTAAAGAAAATGTTTCACATATAAAATGAATTTTAAACTTCATGAATTAAAAAAAATATTTAAAAAAAGGTTTTAGTTTAAATTTTGAATGATGAAAACGAATTTTTAACAGTCACTTCTACTCCCGTTCTTCCAGCCAAGTCAGTCTTCTCTTCGTGGTCATATTACAATACATCTTAGTATTCTTGGCTTAATAACAGAGCCTCTAGTCGTTTCAAAGCCTTATGTGAGAATGTCATTCATGCTCGCCCGCCAAGGTCTCTGGTTCTTCTGCCCAAAGAAAGGTGTCTACGCTCAACACACACAGCGCGAGACAGCGGGCACGCAACGCTGCGAGACGGTCGAGGACGCGGGCAAGGAGCGCCGCGCCAGCCGCCCCCGCCCCGCCCCGCCGGATCCACCGCCGCCTGCCCCGACTCCGCCGCCCGTGAAATGTGGGTGCAGCTGAATACGTTCGCAATTACGGCCACTCCCAAGCGCTCCGGGACGCGAGCGGCAGAAGAAGAAGAAGAAGAAAAAAAGAGGCGCGCGCGGCCGCGCGGCTGGCTGTCGGGCGCGGCGGGTAATCTCGGCCGCTGCCGCGCGCGTCGCTGTCACGAACAATGGCGGCGGCCGCCCCCGGCTGACAGCCGGCCGGCCTGCCCGCCTGCCGGCGTATTAAGTTTCCATCTGGAGCACATGGACCGCCCTCGCGTGCTGAAAGGCGATTGGCTGGAATTATATATGGCAGCTTGAGTCGCGACGTACGAACAGTGAAGCCGCGGATAAGTAATTAACATGTACTAAACAAGGACAGAAGGGGAACCACTGAACTCCCATATATCGTGTTAGTCAATTATTTCTATACTTTGATGGTTCTTTTATCTGTCTAACATATAAAACACTGGTTTAAAAACATCTTTCAAAAGTTTTATTGACATATAATAATAAATAAATAAAAAGAAACTGAACTTTGCATCCATATTTTTCGAGCGAGAAAAAATACGTTCAAACGAATGACTTGAAATACTACAGCTTTATCTCAGCTACATGATTCCCCAACTCTTAGTGTTAACGTAATGCAAAATGAACGTTGAGGGCGGACACAAGTTTTCGACTGCAGGTGGTCTTAATTTGACTGCGATTTCATTGTAATTACAATTGCAGATGAATCGCAAACTACTTTGCACCTGCAGAAGCTCCATTTGTTCTCAATGCAATTAGGCTCGCTCAATATCACGCAATCCCTTTTTCTCTCGCAATACGAGCAAAGAAAACAAATCCACAGATTCGGCCACTCCAATCATCATTCAATATTTCAAATGTAGTAGTTGCTCGCACCAAAAAGAGAATGTCCGAGTGGCAGCAGCGGGAGTTTAGGGCGCGGTGCGAACGCCCTCGCCCCGCCCCGCCCCCGCGCACGCACCGGCACCGGCCGCGGCCGCGCCCAGCGTCCATCGCCCGCGCGGCGGCCGAATAAGGCGCGGCGGGGGGCGCGCCCGGCCCCTCGCGGGCGGACGCGCCATTGTCTAATAATGACAGCCTGTCGGAAACACACTTACGTCGGCTCAACGGGCGGAATATTAGCAATTGATATCTCAACGTTCTGCTTTATTACCCTACTCATTTGTTGCAGTGCGGTGTCCGCCCCTACACGCGGATTAGTTACTTGGCGTTTCCTTCCGTCAGAACAGAATTCGCTTTTTAAACGTGTTCTTTTATTACATTAGAAAAATAACACGAATTAACTGATTTAGATATGCTGTTTATTTTATTACGAAAGAATATGTCAAATAGAACATAAATGTGCATATACATTAGTTAAAGTTTAATTTGTTTTTAGAGAGCACAGCTTCCTAGGTGCCAATGTCAATGTCTGTGAATACATTATTCGCTTTGATATACAATATTCGATCATATACAATGTTGGTCTAATGAAAAAAGTGTGATATTAATAGGCGAAACGCACAGTTTGCAACAACGGACTGCGTAGTATGTGCAGATAAAATGCAAAGTAACAGAGGAATGAATTTGGTTGTCGAAGAGGGGTTGAAAGATGGACTCTGGAAGGCACAAGAAACTGATTTACTATACTGATTTACAAATGACGGGAAAGGTTGCAACGTGTAATAAGAAGGCCCGAAAGATGTATGCTATTAAAACCAAATGATGAAGCACAGCTCCCAATGATGGAGTTGTAGCTCTTGAGATGTAAGTAGGAAAATCTAGAGTATTGAGTTGCTTCACATTTACATTTCAGAATAGTACGTTCAACAACAAAGATGGAAATATTCTAGAAAATAGCGAAACACACACAAACTTTCATTGCAACCAATCTTTCATTTCTTTACCGTACGATGTAGTTCTAATCAAAGATCGAGTGTCTCCAAATAATAATATATTATTGCTGGCAATAAACATTATATTTGAGTTACATAAAAAGAGTTCTCGCACACTCTTGAAAGAGCGAAGCTCATGTTCAAGGGGTAAATGCATGTTCAAGATGTGTGTGTGTGTGTGTATAATGTATAATTAGCTTTTGTTTTAAAAAATGAAAATAATCATTAATGTTCATGTTATCAGACAAATTACTGGTTATTAAAAGTATCATATCTTTAATCCTTTTAAAATACAGTGCATTAATAATTCCTTCTTTTTGAAGTTAATGTCGATTATCATTCCAAGCATCATTATACTCGAAACTAACATTACACACAAAATGATGAGCATTTTTCTAGCAAAAATGTCTCTGAATGTAGTACATATGTACATAACTCTAGGCCCATCTCTCATTGTTCTCTATTCCCCAAAACTATACATTAAAATATATCTTGATCATTCAAAATCATTCCCTAGAAGAAGTTATGAGCCTAGTCCTTCCAACATTAATACTCTGTTCCTTTCGCCAGACATGTTCAGAGGTATTTTTCCAACTCGGCTCACTATTTAACTACGAATACGGCTCGCGAACAGCTTGGACAAGTGCCGCACCCTTTCGTGCGTGGGAAGGGGGGTGGAGCGGTCGGCGGGCAGGGGCGGGGAGTGGGCGTGCTGGCGCTCGGGCGGAGACGCTGGGCGGAGGCCGCCGCGCGGCAACTTTTCCGCCCCAGGGAGCAACAAGCCGGGCGCCACCATCCACTTGGAAACGGTTCCGCAACCGGATGACTATGCCCTCCGAGCATGCGCGGCATAAAGGCCTGATTTGAATACGAAAGCACCGGATGACCTTTGCTGGACCTACAACAGCGCGTGTTTCATACCTCGTCACGTACCTGCGCGATGAGAGCGGCGTTCCGATCCGTCACTAGCTTCGCGAGGAAAAAAATCCAGTTCATTACAGAACGACGGCGGCGACGAGGGCAAGAAAGCAAAGAAAGAAAAAAAAAGTAGGAGGGAGGAAGAGAAGGTTTTAAAATTTCGAGGAAAAGGCTGGTAGTTGTCATCGATTGCAAGAATAGGATGTGATGACCGTAACCAACTACTTCAAGCATGGTTTTGCAGGTAATAAATGATATATTCTTCGAATTACGCTTGTAGGCGAACGATGGTCGTTAGTTAAATCTACCACTCTGACCTTGTGGTTTCACCCCTTCATAGAATATTACATCGAGCGTTGTCCATTCTTAGAAGAGTAGGTAAGGCGGTCTGGTTTAATGAAAGGCATTTAAAATTAATCTCGGCATTAACTTTTACCAGAACATTTTGAATGCCACTTTTCATAAATGTTGTGTACATGTGTTCACCCGTTTCTGTGGCCTTGTCAATATCTAATCAACAGATCGTAGCGTTCAGGAGCTAGCGAGGAAAAAAAGTCCCAATTACGGACGTATGAATACGAATGCTCACATTAGGTCCTACCTACTTCGGTCCATTCAAATGCAGCGGCCTGTCAGCCACTATAAGCACTTCTAGCAGGAACAAAAATGTAGAACATCAATGTAGAATGATGTTCCAACTTCCTTCCCAGTTGTTTGAACCAGGTGGTCGACTATACCAAGCATCACCGACACAATTATTCTACAACCAACAAATCCTTTCAACAACAGCTGCCTCAACCACCAGCTATTCCAGCTCACAAGCAGAACGGCGTAAATGGGGCTTTCACCTTACACCTCGTGAGTAGAGTCACAGAGCGGAACCACCGACGACCACCGCCATATTTCGAGACGAGAACGAAGGGGAAGACAGAGAGAGCACTCAGTTCGTAGCAAAGAAGCTTACGTATCAGAAGGAGTTGAAAAGAAAGAAGGGAACAAGCCGAAAAAGGGGGAAATGCAAAGAAGTAATGCGAAGGAGAAAGAGTGGAAAACGTTCCGAAAAGAGAGAGAGAAAAAAACGAACATTTTATAACGGACCAAAAAATCATCGAAAGATGCCCCAGTACACGAAGAAACAGCGGCGTAGGCAGCAGTGGGACGGGCGCGATGGCGGCGCAAACGGTGAAGACAATGGTGCTAACATTGTTTACTGCGACAGTAGTCGTCAAATAAAATTGAGAAGGTGGCATGGAAGAACATGAGGCGGGGCGGGGGCGGGCGGAGGAGGCGGGGCTGGGGCGGCGGCGCGGCGTGAGCACAGGGCAGCGGCGGCGGTGGCCGTCTTACAAGAGGGCCCGGGGAGCCGCGGGCGGCGGGGCGCGGCGCGGCGCGGTGCGGCTCCGTCCGAGCGAGCGAGCGGCGGGGAGCGCGAGCGCGGCAGGGGGCGGGGGAGAGGGGCGGGGAGGGGGGAAAAAAGAAGGAGAACGTCGCTGCGAGCATTCCGGCCGCACACCTCCCAGAGGAATGCGGCGGAGAGGGGGTGAGCGCGGGCGGCGGCGGAGGGGCCAGCCCAGGTGAGGCGTCTCCGGTTGGGCTCCGGTGCCGGGTCCGCGCCGGGCCACGACGGGGAGCGCCGCGCACCTACTTCAGTTCCGCGCCACATACGGACGGAGTAACACTCAGCAGAAGGGCCATGACACCGATTGAAAAAACGAGTGCAAAACATGGTCAGTCTAAGGAAATGTTAGTTTCCCAACGTGTTGTAAAGTTGTCTTTCTGAGCGCTTCAAACTACATCATCTTTGAAATCAATATTAGATGTAGGCTCCCCATCGTAACAGTTTATTATGGCATAAAGCTTTTTCGGCCGCATTGCGGCCATCTTCAGTGCTATCAGAGGCGGCTGTGGGCCTCAGTCCAGACAAGACAGCTGTCTTGTGATGAGCTTGTAAAGCTATATAATGAGATTTCACCATATGAAAAATCAAATTTAGAACACAAGAAAAAGAGTTGTATCATTTAGAGAAGATTCGCCTATTCGCCCCTATAACGCTGCGTTCGTCGCAACATTAATTATCCATTTTGAGACCAAAGCAATGGTTAGTTTGAAGATGCCGGTCAGTGATCCTCCAACTACAAACGGCACTGATTACCTGAATAAACTTAATGAAACTACAGCTCCTATTTTACATATTGACTAAACTATTAAGGACCATATTAGGATTCGAAAGATCATTCGCGTATAGCTCGTAAAAGTCACACCAGCTCTGAGACGACGAAGCCTCATCAATTCCGCGGCCTCCCCAGATCCTCCCACTCCGCCCTAGTGCTCCCCGCAAGAAGAACTACGACGCACTTCCAATAAAGCACCGTCCGCGTCGGCCGCCGACAGGTTTCGCACGGCGCAGCGCAGCGCGGCGCGCGCGGCGCGGCGACTCTCGCCCCGGGCGCTTCAGCTGCGAAACATTCTGCAGGAATGCCGCCCGCGCCCGCCAGCAGAAGGCCAAGGTCTGCGGAAACGGCTGAGTGTGCACGGAGGCCCCGCGCGCCGCCCGCTGTCCTCCATCTGTTGATACAGGGGATTCACTGACTACAAGCATTCCACCCGCGAACTGGTCCACGACAGACGTTTCTGCCAACGAGGCTGCATGAAGCGGTAAAAGCGAAATAGGGGTAGCAATTGAGGGTGTCCTGGAAGTACAATCGTATTGATTTGATGATGTTTTGGAGCCGAGGTGAGATCACCAAGAGAATTACGAGAAAAGAGAGGACAAAATAAATAGCAGAACTACTGTGCACTAGCCAAAAGAAGAGATGATAATAAGTACATTTATCATTTTAACTAGGAGATTTCAACGATTGTAAAACCCAATTCATCAAAGTTTCAAATGAATTAATTTATGCGAAATTACTGAAAGAGGTGGTCGTTATTTATTTTCGATTTAGATTGAACTTCGCGCTAATTAACGAATGTTAGCACTAATTTCGTATGCGCGCAAATATTCAGAGAACACTAAGGAGCCTGTGTCCGTGAGAGGAGTCAATGGTTTCATTACATAGCCAGACATGCTGAGAACATCAAAAATCAATAAAAACAATCTATTTTCACCAAAAATGCTAATATTTGATTATGTTACTCTGCCTGTTCTACTGCGCCTACCAGTTGAATTCTCATACTCAGTGCATCACAGTTGTAGTTGACGTCATGTGACAGCACGGTTTCAAAGAACACTATTAAATAGGTGCTACTAGATATCTACTACTCACATTTTGCGTTCTGGAAAATGGACTTTTTTATATTATTGGAAGTATGTAAAGAACGGTTGAACTGTATAAATACTATAGTATATTATTCCAGTATTAGTGAAGACTGTTTTGTTAAAATATTTAATTTATTGCAGTCTCTTAGACGAGCATATTTTTTGTTGTTCTTGAGAAGTGTGCTCTTTGACTTTTAGAAGACCATTTTGTGTGATATGTTCAGCAGCATTTTTGCTGCTGCAGGCCACGAGTGGTAAGCATGTAGGCCTTTTTAGAAACTTCTGAGTCATATCATTAAACATAATGACAATAATTGAACTTCAAAAGTAAAAGGAGGTATTTTCAATATTCATTATGTTCCAAAATGTAATGCAGGATTTGAAAAACGAACATCGTTAAATATTTTTTAAACAACTATCAGGAAATCTCATTTCACAAGAAAAAAACTTTAACAGAGATGGTCTTAGCCTAGAATACATCCAAATGTAGGCTTACTGGTGGGACCTTCCTCTAATCGAAGAGATTCGTACAGGGAAAGAAAGCACAAGAGGACATTCGCCCATATGCCAATACACACACAACACACATATCCATTCAATTAATGATATCGCGCGCCGCTAGAAAGGCATACGCGACCAACACAAGGGCTCTATCTCGTGCAGCTCCATCGTGCGCTTCCAAGCGGGGGGGGGGGGTCATCGCGGGTACCGTAAGCGCCGGGCGCAGCGAGAGCGAGAGAGAGCACGGCGTGCGCCCGGGGCGCGGGGCGGCGCTGGGAACGTCCAACGCCGCTGTGGGAAGCCAGCCGCCCGCGCGCCGCCCCGCGCCGCGGCAGCCGCAGCAGGAAGCGCGTGCCGTGACCCAAATGGCGAGCCGGAAGCGGCCGCCAGTTGCGGCCAAACGCCGCCCCCGGCGCGGAGGGCGGCGCGCGGCGGGGGTGGCGCCCGCCCGCGGGGGCGGCTCCTCTCGGGAGAGGCGCCGTGGCGGCGCGCCCACCCCCGCCGCCCCACAGGGCGCCCGAGGCGGCGCCCCGCGCTGCCAGGTGGCGCGCCGCGCGCATTCCTGCGCGCTGCGACGGCGGCGGCGGCGGCGGCAGAAGCGGTGGCCAGGCGGCGGAGGGGGCGTTGGCACAGGCGGAGGCGGCGCCGCGATGGAAGCGGCTGGGGAGGCGTTGGAGGCGGCGGCGGCGAGTTGATACATCCCTGGATGGGAACATGCCGCGCCTCTGCCGAACCCTCGTGCCTACTCGCAACGTACCGAAGACGCGGAAGGCAACGAGATAACTAATCTAACCAGCAGCTGCAGTACGGTGAAACTTCCACAGAATTAAACACTAATAACTAGTTTAGCTGTAAATGGAAAAATATTTTCATTGCCATCATACCAAGATAGAGAGATGATCAAATGGTTCGTCCGACGATTTCCTGTTCTGGAGGGAAAGACGGGAGAGGAGGAAACCTAATGAGTAGAAACTATTCTATGTACTTATAAGCACTTGAAATAAAAAAATCGATAAAAATTAAAACCTTAAACTCTCAACGAAATATTGGTGCCGTCAACAACGACGAGCTAACGAAGTTTAAATATTCGTAACTAATATATTTTTTCAGCATATATGAAAATATAAATGCGGAAAAACTCGGTCTCCGTTCTCGTACCTGCAAATCTCAATAATGTATACGATCTTTACGCATTCCTTTTAAAGCAAGCTGAGAAGAGCGAAGTGCTTGGGCAAACAGGAAGTCTTTGATGACCCCACAAATATTTGCTCTCACTTCAAATGGAAGCAGCATGTGTAGAATGTGTGTTACACTGTATCCCTGCGAAACGCAGGATGATGAGTGCAAACTAATTTCCACAAAGGGAGTAATTTTGAAGGCATGTTCCATTATCTCACGAGAAGCGACCGCTTTTCGTATTTTTGTTATCTCGCGAGACAATCGAGAGTACGAAAAATTCCGCGTTGAGCAACATGGACCTGCTGTCACAGCAAAATTACGCGCCTGACGGCGGTTTACACATTAAATAAGTACACGGGCGCGACACCTTTTATGGAACGTAATGATGGCTATCGATAAATGCGCGGCGCGAGCCCTCTAATTACACGCCGCGGGTAACACATAAAGCAGACCCCTTTTTCACTGCCCGCCTTTCTTTTGTATCGTCACTACACCAATCTTCCGAACGGTTTCTCAACGTTTTTTCTTCCGTATACATCGCAGAATTTTCGTTATTCATTTGATCTTCACAATATATCCTGCAATAGAATTACGCCGTGAGGGTTTCTAAAAAGATACTGTGATTCAATACGTCGAGAAGAATGTCATTTCTTACAGTTAGGAACATTACCTAAGCAATGTAATTTTTAATACAACTTAACGAGCTCCTAACAACATCTCTCTTGCAGAAAAAAAGAGATTTGCAGTAGTTCAAAGTAATAACTAAAGACATATATTCATTATTCATCTCATGAAAACGTGAAACTTTTCATGTTACCTTCACGATTGTTCGCAAGTGCTTCGGTCTCCAGTGCACTGCTTCACACTAGTAACTGCCAAGTGACGCCTAATTTCTGAAATTGTTCACGAACCTCAGGTAACACGTGCAATGTGAGAGAGGGGTAGTTTTATCCCACATGTTCAAATTGTTAAATATATACGAACTATATAGTGTTGAAGAATGCACGACGATTGCCACCAAGCCCGAAACAAAGGCTCGTTAAAAGTACTAGAATACTTCAACAGTTGCATGGTAATATTTTCCATATCTCCAAAAAATATTTATTGGATCTTTAATACAATACTATATTTTTTAAGAACTACTAAATAATTCAAACGATCAATAATACAAATTCAATATACTGCCGTATACCAAACCGCAATACCACAATTATTACTCTGCATGAAAAATCAGCCATTTCTCATTAGCTTCCACTTCGTCACCGTTTCCCAAAAACCTCCAGGCACCTCAGTTCTCGAAACCGCCGACCTGGTCCCACCGCGGATCAAACAAACGATGATGTCACCTCTCTCCGACGAGGGTCGAGCACTCGGTCGAATCTCGAGTGGCAACGTAAGTATTGTATAAACGTGAGTCGAGAAATTACAGAGTAGCTAGGTGAGTCACGGCAGCGCACACGGCGCGTCGCTGGGCTTGGCCACCTTCACTGCCTCCCCCTCCCCCACCCCCCGCCGCTCGCTAGCGACGAGGGCCTTCTCATTGACACAACGTCGCGTCGCAGGCGCGCCGCTGCCCGCCCCCACCCCCCGCTCGCACGGCCTTGGGTTCGCGGCGCTTCTCATGCGTGACTTGTGCAGAGTAGGCTCCAAATGCAAATTGCCTAGGCCCTCTCAGGTGAGGAGCGACTAGGCCGCTTTGAGCGGGTGCTGAGTGTAACTACAGTGTTGCAGTCCTGGGAACACTCGACACTGATACACCCAAACCCCTTCTTGTGTATGTGTGTGTGTGTGAAATGAAAAACACACATACACTGAATAAATTCACTTATGCATAAACATGCAGTATTAAAAAATTGGTATTAAAAAATGAAGCTTCAAATAACATGGCAAAACACTTACATAACGAAAAAAAACTAATAGAATTTAAGATTAGATCTTGAGTAATACTAAACAAGATTTCACATTATGAGTATATTTACACTGACAATGTTTTTGTTTTTTTAAGGTCGCATCAACGACTAGTTCATTAGCGACCACTATTGGATTTAACATTATGATATGAGGATGAAACGATTTGGTGATGATAGGGGGTGAAAGGACCAACACATACAACCTTGACCGAGGAAGGACTCGAACCCGCGACCTCTCGGTCCGAGATCACTACGACACTACTGGCTTAGCAATCTCGGCCATGGGGCCCACTGACAATGTTTTATAGTGAGTAAGTTGAGATTAATTTGCTTCACTAGAAGATACACAAAACTCAAGTTCGTGTGGGTATTTCCAAGAAAGAAAAAAAAGAACATGGAACCAGGTAACATGACCCTCACACTGTCGTGGCAAAGAAATGGCTGGGCCATTTACGTCAAAGAGCTAATCCGCAGCGGTTCTTTACGCCGCACGTGATTTGGCACGTCTCATAGCCAGGAATTAGGCTGATGACATACAACGGAGTTCATTGAATCTCGCATACTCTTGGGACGGACATTTTCACGTACGGCTATATAATGAAAATAAATATCATTGTGGGAACTTTCCCACGTTGGTCACTTGTTTGCAGTCCTCTCCGCTCTTTGATTTTTTTTTTTGGCGGCGACGTCTTGCGCTGTTATAACACCCATGTTAATGTGATCACATACTCTGCGAACATTATGAGAAAACACCTATGGCGAATGCAATGATAGAATAGTAAGATTACAAATTATATGGGAAAAGAAAATGAATAACTTTCCGTCACGACACTCTGCCACTAAAAATGGCATTAAAAGAAGAAATGTTATGGATGTGAAATTGACATTATTTTAAAGAACCTTTTAAGTTTCTTAATTATATTAATATTCTTCCCTTAAAAATACAAAGAATCAGTTAGCATATTATAGGATGTAATTCCTATTGTATGTCCTATAAACTAACAATAACTTTCGATTGAGTAGTTTGAATCAGAGCGAGAGAACAAACATGGACAGGTTTTTAATGTTCTTCAAAAGAGCACGAATGAGCAAGATATTCCATGATCAAGCAAATAATAATAGCAACGACACTAAAACGATTGAATGTATTAGGAATTCTCCATTATCTTTATCAAAATAATTATTATCTCATAAAAATACTCGTGTTTTTATTTTCAGTTTCCTTTCTTTCCATCAGTTTCCTCCAGTAGGAACCGAGCTAGCAATATTACATAAGAACATTTTGAAGCAAGTGATTATCAAAACAGAACGTTCCCACGCACAAACACACTAAAAGCGAAAAGTTGCTAAATTAGCTTTTACCGCTTCAGTTCATTCAGGGTTGTAATGGCGCTTCTCTTCTCACACAGGGATTCCTCTCACGCGGCGTTCAGCAAGGCTCAAGAATGGTGGAGGTTGTTCTCGAACAGCACGGAACGGCCCGGCGGTCTTCACTCTGACCTCTTTACCGGCCGCGCGACCGGTCGCCCTCCCCGCCCACTCGCTCGGTCGCTCGCCCGCCCGACCACTCGCCCAGTCGTTCCACTCGCCCGCTCGGGCTCCGCGCAGCCAGCGTGCGGGAGGGCCTTCCCGGGCGAGAGAGGGAGGGAGGCGGATACGACGCGATAACAACGGAACGCTCTGTGCCGCTTTGCATTCAGCAAAAAGAAATGCAAGCAGTCGCTCTCGGCCATCTTGTACAGAACGTGCGATTGTTTATTGTTGATCCTCCCGCTAGGCGGCGCGGCGCAGAGTGGGATGGGGCGTGGAGAGCGGGATTTCACTTTTTTTTTCTTTTTTCATCTGCTTCGCGCCAGTGCGTGAGCCAGGACGACTCAAAGACTTGGTGTCGGAGGCGCAAGTCTCCTCTCAATTCTCACATTCTGTTTTGTTTGTCTTTTTTTTCGCAATAGCGAAAACTTCCCGCGTTCCAGGTAAGTGTCCGCCCCCTTTTTTGTTTCGAAAGCGCTTGTTTGTCCCACTGAGAATCCGACCCACCGCCGCTCTCGAAGTAGGATCTCCTTGGTATCGCACTCAAGGCCGCAGGCAGACGGCCGGGGAGGCGGACGCACAACGCTGCCAGAACCCCGCGCAGCGAGTGCACGATTAAGCAGGATCGCGCGCTCGTTTAGCCTTTGGGTATCACACGCGGTGCACGAAGTACGCCCATCATTTTAAATGTGTCGCATAATTTCAGCATTAAATCAGACGTTTAAGTACGCTCCATGAAATAACAGAAGAAAAGAGCTTAGCATGAACAAAACATATGAGGAGATCGTATTTAACGAATCATTTCTGTGATGAATACACCCAACCTAATAAAAAGAAAATACACCATGCAGCTGTTGATAGATGGCTATATGCCGGTTAGTATCCCAAGCTATACCTAACATTTTAGTTCATGTTAGTGATTAATAAAATATGCATAAATTGCTAAATACTATCCTTGAAACATCAACTCGAGCGTCCCGCCTCTCTTTTCCAAAATGTATGCACGTTCGAGGAAGACTATTCCACTACGCAACTGAAAAATGCATAACGAAACGTGCATGTACAACTTCCAACCCAACAGACAAATGCGCGACCCGCCTGCAGACACGAAGCGCCCGTATTTCAAGCCGCTCCTTGACATTCCAGAAGGGAGCACCGGCGCACGGCGCCTTCAGAAACACAGATGTACTAACTGCCTCGGGGAATCTTGGACACGAGATCGCCTCGGATACGTCAGCGACTAAATATAAACGCGCGCACCAAACCGCAGCAGCACCCGTCGCTGCCGCCCCCGGCGGGCGCTCTAAAATGGCGACTGCAGCAGGCGCGCGCCGGCCGCCGGCGGATGCAAGCGAAATCAGCTGCACAGAGGCCATGTTGGATCCCGGCGGAGCTGAGAAAACTTGAGCTGCGGCGGGCTGTTGCAACAAACGCCTCCCAGAAAGCCCTCTGTACATTTCTTCATCGCACAAGCAATCCACTTTAAAACTTTATGTAATTATAACGCGACAAGTGTCTTAAAAGTTGTTAGGAGAAAACTTGTCAACAGAGTCGCCCAGCTTCCACGTACTCTACATTAAAGAGCTGAAAGAAATACTGTCATTTAAACGTCTCATACATGTTACAACCATTAAAGAAAAGTACTGGTAACTTTTGTATGAATGGAAAGCAGAACAGATTGTCCCTGAAATGTCAGCGAATTTAATTGAAAGCACAGCCAAAGTTATCTAAGTGAAAGTCTTAACAATTGATTTCACTCATTTCGATTGAGTCAATGGAAAATGCATTCTTTTGAATAAAGGAATAAACTACAAAATTCTGAGCAATGAATGTACATTTCCCCTTCTTCGTTTTCTTCTTCTTCTTCTTCTTCTTCTTCTTCTTCTTCTGATGATGATGATGATGATGACGACAATAATACCCCAAATTAAAACATACGCAAGAGATCACTTACCCTCGAAAAATCAAAAACTCTATCACTATTATTAGACTATCACAACAACAAATTATTACACACTGCTGAGAGGAGTTTTCGAATCGACTTATACGAAAATAAATGTCTTACCTTACAGGAAGGTAATTTCGTCTTCTTTTTAAAAGCAATGCAAGAATCTTACCTGAAACAAAATAAATAAAATTTAAAATGTTATTTTAAGTTTACAACATGCACATTTTTGTACCAGAGAGAAGAAGAGAAAATAAAAATAAAAGAAAGAAGGAAAAAGCGAGAAAACGAAAGAAAAGCAAAAAGAAGACGAAAGGAAAGCAAAAAGAAAACTAAAGAAAAACAAAAAGAAAACGAAAGAAAAGTATAAAGAAAACTAAAGAAAAGCAAAAAGAAAAGAAAAGAAAAAGGAAAACGAAAGAAAAGCAAAAATAACGAAAGGAGGAAGGAAGACAGCAACAACAAACTCGTGTAACAAAATAAACATCTGAGAGCATTACCCTCGCACGATGTACACGCGTTGAAGCACAGAGAGCTATTGAGTTCAAAATCGCAACATGTCATCGCCTCCCCTCCCTTGGATACGCGTCCTAGGCGCCCGCCCAACTTACGTAACTTTGGCACAACCGTTCAATGCATTGTACTAATCATAGTATCAAGAGGACAACGGCTCGGGCCACACCTTAGCGAGTGAAGAAGCGAGGAATTTGGCAAGGACGTGACATTGCTACCAACCTACAAGCCAAATTATCGTCATCTTTTATAGCGTATTAGTATGTAGTGTGTAGTGTGTAGTTTTATCTGAAAATAGTCTCAGCGGTGCAACACGAATTACTCTTAACAGTACTGACGACAAATTTTAAAATCTCTTGCCTTCACCATGCAATCTCCAGAAAACTCCGTAGATTTAACATACCCATCACAACTTCGTATATCTTTATAACGTATCATCATATGTATAGTCGAATTATTTGCTGTTCCAATTCTCCGTAATTAGCAACAACCCATCACAATTCTCAGCATATACCCATTATTTCCCACGCAGCCTATAGCTGCTATTCTCTCATTTCTAATCTCTCCCGTATTAAGATCTTATAATCAGCGTGGCACAGGCTACAGCCGCAAGAGGACATCGCTGAGGTGAGACACGTGCCATCCCAGTCAGAGGCCACCGCCGCCGCGCCGCCTCCATCGGGTTATGATAATATTCATCTGGCGAAACAGGTCCTCCCGGCACACGGCGGCAAGAGGTGAGAAGGCGATCAAGCCCCACTGGTCTTTCGTGCCCCCACGGCGGCGCCCGAACGCGGGGCACGCGTGGGTGCCCCCCTCCACAGTGACCCGCGGGGAACACGCCCATCAACGAACACCATCCCCTCCCAAGGGAATCTCCAATGGCGTAGCTCCCTCGAGGGACAAGCACCACAATAGGCGAGCTCCTTCCCAAAGGACACACTCAACCCCCATCCTGCAACACGGAACAGGCTCTTCCCCGAACTCTTGCCCCCCCACCACCAACGGGCACACACTTTCGCGTGTGCGACCGATGGGTACCATGCCCCCGGGGACACCATCCTCCATGAGTAAATCTTCCAATGGGCAGGCTTTCTCCCTCATTGATCTGCCGTCGGAGAGGAGGTGCGTTACATCCCAGACCCAGAGAAAGGTGGCGCGACCGGTGAGTACTCCCGGTAAGAAAGAGCAGAAAGAGATACGCTCTCCAGGGATAATTAGCAATTAAAACTAAAGAACTTGGACGAGTCACAAAGGCATCGTAAATAACCAAGGCGTCAAAGGAGCTTCCACACGCTTATTTGCTCTCTTCACCTGCAGCTCGGGCCACTGGCCATCGCGCATCAATGGGCGCTACACCTCATCTCCGAGCCATTCCGGTTTGGTGCGACGGGTTGCCTATTCAAACCAGCCTATGCGTCTAGTAACCTTGACATCACTCGAGTTGGACCGCCTGTTGGCGAGAAAGCAGATGAAACAATGTAAGATGATTCAAACACGAATTGTGAGTTTCATTAAACTGGAAATTACATATTGTGGAAATGACAGGTTCTGAAACTTCCATTTGGTCTATTAAATGGAGTCATAACAGCGAAGAAAGTTAAGGTCGTAAAGCACGTACTTAGTATCACTGGTGCCACAAATCGACACATAACGAGTTTCGTAAGCTGATGAAACATTTATCCTCTATTGCGTCGCCCCCTAAAAGGCCGCACGAGAAGGTTCGATTATCTAGTTTCGGAAAGATTCTAAGCCACCAATGAGGAAAATCTGAACGAATACGTCTGTGGCGACAAACGAAAGCTCAGCATGTTGCAATGGACATACAATTCATTCATGAGGATCATGTTGTCTAAAAATACTTTTCAACGTGGTAGGGAGAATATTATATATTGCACTGAAGTTGATGCTTACATCGAGATTAGGATAACTGAAGGAAAGAGCGTTCGAGTAGAAAATAGAAGGGTGGGTAACTTAAGAGTCATGTACTGAATGAAGACAATTCAGAAAGGAACGACTATATCACCCATGTAAAGCAAACACCAACTAATATGACGAGAATGGCAGTGCCTACCGAGTTGCCATGGAAGCGAGTATTTTTTGACAGTTGAAGAAAATGGATGGAACGCACGTGAAATACACTGTACAATATGCAATAATTCAAAAAGGTATACTTAAGGTAAGGTAAGATTTAAAGTGCTTGGGTTAAGTTAGTTTAGCAAAAAATGTACCAATATGATATGGTCATAATTTGGCTGTGTCTGCTCGAGCACTTCCAAGTGGACGATGGGGCTGTGGCCTTCAGGTTTCGCGATTAACATAAAGCGAGTCCACTTAACATACAATATCCAAAGCATTTTGTACCAAAATACAAATTCGGCTTGCCCTGACTGATTTTCCTCTTCTAACGACTACTAAAGTGTCTACTTAGTCAAATACGCGCATTTCTCGTGCGTTCACGTATGTATCCATATGCTTTAATTGCCTGTAAACCAACATCAACGAAACAAAACAACGCGATCGGGGATGCGATGGCCGGAACACATCTGAGCGTCATGAGGCGGGGTTGTGACGGCCGCAGGGGCCGGGGCCGTGTCCGGGGTGCCCCACGCGGCGGCGCGCGCGCCCGCCCGCCCGCCCGACAGGCTGCCAGGTCATCGCCCCGCGCACAAGGACGCGCGCGGCCGCGGCCGCGATCCACTGCGCCCGCCCGCCCGCCCGCCCGCCGGCCCTCCGCCTGCTGCCTTATGCGGCAGGCGGCGCTCGGAACCCGGCGCCGCCACCGCAATGAGAGATGCCGGTGCGCGGGAGGCACCGCCCGCTGGGCCAACGAGGGCCCCCACGCGCGCCGGCCTCAGCGCGCCGCGCCGTCACTCCGAGTCGCGTGTGAGATATGACGGCCGGCGCCACTGACAAATCCGGGATGCACGAACTGCGCGAGGGCCAACGAAGCGGGATGCTTCAGATTATTATCAACGCACTGAAATTAAAAGGATCGAAATGCCTTTCATAATTGATTTCTTGTGATCAACATTCTCAATTTCGTCCTTTTTGTTTACAATAAACTAATTTTAATGTGTACGTGTGTGTTAACGTTTTTAGATAAATTTCGCATAACTGACAATATAAAATTAGGTCCTCTGCATCGCAGAATGCAGATCATTTGTTCCTTTGAGATAAAAAAAGTGATTCCAGTTTGGTGCTCTTGGAAAATTCTATAAACAACACAAAATATATTTTATGCGAAGGAAGTGAAATACTGAATATACATGATTGAAAAATGTCGAAAACAACAATATAAAAGGCCTCACGCATCGCAATTAAAAATGGTATTCTTTGAGGCTACAGATGCAACTTTTTATATTTCTCTCTTTTTGCAACTATCACTTTATAAGCAACAAACGTCGACCTCTAAAAAATTAGTATCTCGCCCCACTTCTTAAGATATAAATTGATTTTCAGACTGCTGGGTACAATTTCATTTTCCTGCTAATTCGAGACACGAGGCAGAATTAACTTCCTGGTAACAAATGCCTTCAGAATTCTTATTCCAAAGAACGCCCATCGATTAAAAGCAAACGCGTCTTAATTGAAAGAAAGCGACCCAATGCGCCACCAACATACGCGATCGTCTTCTGTTTCATCGAGAGATGTCTAAGTGGATACGGCAAAACAACGAATGCAACGGTGGAAGATACGACGGAGGTTATAAATTCATTGAGATCTGAGGCGTTGCGTCAGAGAGGCGAAGACGAGAGGGAAAATGATGGGAAAGACAAACGGGATGTGGGGTTCGAGGGCGCCTGGAGAAAGGCAGCGTGCCGCGGGGCCATTGTGACTTGTGGCTGGCGCCCGGCCTCGCTTACAAACGCTAACTTCTTTAAGGGGACGTAGACAAGACAAGAAGTAGATTGAAAAAATGCTTCTACATCGACGATAGAGTTTTCGTTCAATAAATTTACAGCGGTGGAGACCAGGCCTTCCTGTCTTCTGACACTCGTCAGATACCAAGCTTATTATTTAACGCCGATTGCTAGACTGATACAGCTGGTAATACTCCCAACCTTTTGCTTTTTCATTACCTCTTGAAACACATCAGGACATTCTCATTTTCAATTTTGTCGCGTGTTCATCTCCTCTATTTCGCCCGTCAATGCCCTGAGAAACAGTCTGCGCCGGTAAACTGTTCTTCATTGAACGGACGTTAGAATGCGTACTTCCGAAAACTGACAGGCCTTCTTCATCTTCACAACTGAATAAACCGCAGTAATTTGTAATTTATTATTATTATTATTATTATTATTATTATTATTATTATTATTATTATTGACATAGAATATGTAAAAGAAATTTGAATATCAAAACTTGTTATATTGCAAAAGAACGGTTTTATCGTGAGTAGAGCCTTGTATTTAGTGGTTAAATAAGGTGTTCGCTCTGCTTCTATTAGTATTTACATGTTTCCTTGTGACCTATCAGAGTGAAATTTTGACTAGTAAAATGGATTATTTTTAAACACACTTCTTCATTTAACTAAAAATGACTGATTTTTAGATTTATCACTTTTATTGTGAATTTGATAAATTCCATTACTTTACCTACAAGTGGAACTTACCCTCAATGCACAGCGGTACACACACGTTTTCAGAAACTACACTAAATTATTTTGTGGCGAAACGTTATCACTCACACTTTCGATCGCATTCCTTGACAGTTTAAATACTAATGAGTAGTTTTTAGCTCTATAATTTCGGTGAGGTTGCGCCACTCCCACCGAATCCTTAAGGTGCGATCGCGTACGCGTGTCCTGCGTCCGCTGCCACCAGTTCGACGCCGCTCGGCGCAGTTGACAGCTCGTGCGCCCCCTGGCATTCAGCGGCGCCCAGCGGCGCCCAGCGGGCCCTGACACGCTCCGATGGCTCCCGCTGAGCGCGGCGGCGGCCGCCTGGCGCGACCTATCATGTGCCCCTTCAGAGACAATGACGCGCTAAGGCAAGATGGGCCCACCTTCCCACGCTCACCGATGGATAAATTAGTCAGAAAGGACGTGTCCCACACATTTCATTGGTACATTCAAGTACCAGTCCTTGAAACTTACGAAGCTCTACAATAATTATTGAGAATCTGGATGCCATTAATCAGAGGGGATTTTATTAATTTTTATTTAACATCCAGAGACCATTTACGATCCAGGAACAAGTTTCAAAATCCTATTCTACATCTAGTGAATTATACATTCATAGGAAGATTATTACAGGTATAGAACAAGAAATATAGATGGTTGTGAAGTCCGCAATAGATCAGACATGTGATGACCTATGTTATTACAGCACAATTTCGAAAAGAACATCTGAAAGACAACCGACTATTAATTATATCGTACAACTTCGTAAGAAATTTAAGGAACGAACAGCCAATAATATGTGCAATAGGATTCAATATATGACATCACAAGCTGGAAGACCCCACTACAAGCAGGAGGTGGTGCAGACGATCATTGGAATATCCCTCCATTGGCAGTCGCGTCGGGCATTACGCCAAGGCGGCTCGTAGCAAAGAAGTGACCTGTGGCACAAGAAGCCTTAGGTTGGGAGGTCACAGAGCGGAACAGGCGAAGCGAGACGGGAAACAGAGAGGTAAACGTCCAGATGGCAGCTACAAAGCGGCAGGTCACTATTAGTCATGATTACGTCATTGCTTGACAGTCTGTTCCACCGAGGTCTTTCTCTTCGCCAATCTCAGCTTCCGAAGGGTGGACTGCGCTACCGCCCGTGCATTTGCTGCTACCACCACCACCACTACCACACCATCACCGCTAAACAACTTTCGCACGCGAGCGTAGGGGTCAGCCATCACAACTACTCGAACGCGAAAGGTTCCTGCTCCGAACCGCCCAATAAATTAGTCTCTGCCAGTCACACCGACTTCATGATACAAACACTTTTTTCAAACTTCCCTCACAAGTAATTTAACATCGACAGTGTTACCTTTGCCTTTTCTCTTTTTGCTTTGGAAATGTCTCCCGTTTCGCAAAACCTCCCGTTTCCTTGACAAGCTCGTTTCCATCACCAACACGCACAATTACCTTAATCCGACAACACGCCACCTCGCACACAATCGTCACACCTTCGAGAGCAGCACATTACATCACACTCCACACCTTGCAATAACAACAGAATGGTAAAGGAATATGGGTTCGGAATACCGTTTTTCGTGAGACCGCGGGCTTTTGCAACGAGTGAACAGCACTCGTACAACGATGCAGAACAGTACTAATGATGCGCAAAACCGGTAAGATACGTTGAAGGCGAAGATGGCGAATGGAGCGACGGTGGCGGTGGCAACAGGGTCCTAAAGACGCAACGTGCTTTCACTGCCTTTCCGGCGATTGCAACTTCTTTCAGGCACTAGTTTCATATAGATAAGAAGTCAGAAACCAAAGAAGCGAGATCGACAATGTTTGTATTAGATGTAGAAACTCCACATTCTTCGTCAAACTGAGATACAGATATCACCTGTCATAGTTAACATGAGGATACACCGTACAATAAGAAATGATTAGCTTTTGTTTGTTGCACCTACAACTATTTAGTTCTAGAAACTGTATCTATAAATTTCATGACCATAGTAATTCAGAGAAGAAAATAACGTGTTGAGTGCAAATAAAACACAAAAAAAGTGAAATTTATTTCACTTTGAAAAATTTATTTCACATGAAACATGCAATCTGGGAAGTATGAGAGTCGTCACCTTCAACATTTCTGCATATCAAGAGAAAACGTTTAAGATTTTAAGAACCAAGTTTTGTGTTAAAGCTGGTGTATGTTATTAAAATCAAATAAGATCTTCGAAGTAACCGTAGTTTTGGGCTAACGGTAGCGTGGCTGAAAGCAGAGGAAATTTAATTGAAACGGTACAAGTGGCGACGACAACGACAGAAGTCAGTGACAACAAGCACTGTTGCAAAGCAGGGCGGCGGCCAAGGCACGGACGGCGGAGGCGAAAGCGCGAGCTGCGGCAGCGGCAGCGGCGACAGTAGAGGCGGCAGGGCCGGCCGCGCGCGGCCCCGTTGCAGCACAGGTCGAGGCATTCAATTGCGGCTTTGGAGACGACGGGAAACGCTCTGAAAGCCGCGCCGCCCTAACTAGGGCGCGTGGTTAATGCGGCGCTTAGAAGGCACGTCCGCCGCCCGCAGGAGGGAGGGATCTTCAATCAACACCCGTGACTAACCACTTCGCTGGGCCGCGGTCACTCCGGCAGGGACCTCCACAGGGGTAGAGTGGGGGAGACGGCAGGAGCACGCGGCGGTGGCCGCGGCGGCGAGCAAGGACGGAGGGAAAGCAGGAACAGGAGTCTCAAGAGTGGGACATCACCGCGGAGACTCAATCGGTGGAGATTAAGAGAGCGTAAGAAGCCAGTGACGCGATAAAGACCGTGGAGTGGCGGACTGTACCCTTAGAGGCCGTTGGCGTTTGATGATCCGACCCACGAGGAAGGAAGGAGGGACGGCAGTGGGAAAGGGTGGCGAAGGCAAATGCGGCTAATCTGGATACGGATGCGAATGTGAAGGATAGATAAAACGACAAACTACGGATGAGGCAGAAACGCCGCGAT
This sequence comes from Acheta domesticus, assembly GCA_031308135.1. Lineage (NCBI taxonomy): Eukaryota > Metazoa > Arthropoda > Insecta > Orthoptera > Gryllidae > Acheta > Acheta domesticus. The sequence goes on along the minus strand of JAHLJT010009436.1, from coordinate 89,014,275 downwards.
GGCTATTGTAGGTGGCAGCGGCAGGAGCGTGTAAGAGCGCGTTGGGACTGCAGAGGAGGGCGGGGCTGGCTCGCGGAGCGGCGTGTTTCCGCTCGCCCGGTGACGTAACGCCCACTGCGGCGGCGGCGGAGCGAGGGGAGGGGGAGGCCCCTGTGCGTGCAGCACGAGCGACGGCGCCGCCTACTTTGCAGCGGCTCTTAGCCGTATGCGCAAGGGAGCGTGTCTTTACTCTGTTTCCGAAGCTCTAGGGACAACGCAGAACACTGAAAAAACACGTGGAAACGACTGATTTGAAAGCGATAATTCCATTACTGTTTAGCACATAGACTCACATATGTGACTGAAAAAATTGGTGTTTTTTTTCATATGTGAGAATTATATCCATACCTGAATTACTTTATGCCTTGAGTAAATAGCAACTGACACCAGCTGAAAGAGTTAAGACGACTTTTTTTTCAACAAGTTTAGAACACTTGTCTGTTAATGACATCGCTTGGTATCAGAAACTATGAAGAAATATTTTGGACTCAAAGACGGCCTAAAGCGAGAGAAAAGTGTGGCTTTTACGAAAAAAAAAATGAACTTGACGTGAATTCCACAAGTCAAATAAAATGTAACCGTTGCAAACAACAGTTTGCGACTCCACATTTCATTCTCGTTACAAACCGCCCATTCCTTCACGTCATCAAACGGAATACCGCAGAATGTATGCACAACTCTCTCATTCTATTCACAGACGCTTTAAAGGAATGGCTAACAAACATATCGATTATTAATTATGGCCCATTAGTTGTGCAAATATTTATCCCAACAGTTAATGATTGGCAAACATAAATCTATAGGCGCAGTGCAGTACATGCGAAGGACTAAACCAGCCAGTTCCGGGTCAGAGTAGCGACACATATTACGTATGCGGCACCGCCCCTACAGGCAATCCCTCCCTTTCGCCGACACCTGTGCCGGGATGTGAAGCGATTACGTAACAGCTTTGGCATCTCCACAGACTGCATAGGTCTTTCTGCTGCCGCCGCGGCCGCGAGCGCAGCAGGAAAACGCGGCAGCTTTCAGCTAATTAGCACCAACGGCGGAGCACACCCATGAGCAATTCGCTGCGGCGAAAACAATTACAGCTCGCCCAGGGAAGAAATTGACACATTAAAACAATCTTACATAGAAGCTAATGCTGGAGTAAGGATGTACCATGGATTGAGAAGTATTTGTGAAATTTAAAAATCAATTTATGAATGGATAATTAGAGTTTCTATTAATTTGTAAATTTATTTGTAGGTATATTACACGATAAAGGGCTTTTAAGGGTTAAAAAGCCTTCGGAGGCATTCCTTCCGGAGGGAAATAAAACCGGTTTTCGATGTTGCAAGTGTGTGGCATGTAAAGCAACTTCAAGCATTAGTGAAATTTGTCAGCCAAATTCTAGAAACATTCATCGCCCAAGAAACCGTTTCGCTCTCTGCGATATTGGCTCGTTACAATATACTTAATTTTGTGTCAATAAAGAAAACTCAGTGGATAATAGATCGGCTTCCGCTAAAGACTACTACCCAGAGAGGCAAATTAAAAGAATTCCAGATGATTATATTATCTTTCATCGTTAATTATCTCAAGCATTACTCAAACTCATTAAAGAGAACTCTAAGGCGCATACTATGCACAAATCACAAGATAAACACTAATCTTCCTTCTACATAATCTTCTATTTTCCTAACTCAACACTTAAAACCTAAACAACTGAAAATCCAGGCAATGAACAACGGTCGATCAAGATTCCTACACGGAACTCGACCTACCGCACGCGCATTACCGAGCTCCCCTTTCCAAGCAGCAGCCGGCGCTTGTCCGAGCGAAAAATGGCTGGCTGCTGCAGCTAGCGCTCGGAGGCGGGTCGACCCTGCAATTCATTCTCCTGGCGCACGGGCGGGCAGCGGCGCCGGGAGGGCGATCCGCCCGCGTGATTCCCGGGCGGCAGGCGGCGGCCGCTGCCTGCGCTGGGAGTCGGCGCCAGCGGGCACGTCCCGCGCCGCGTCGCGTCGCGCATGATCCCGCCTCATGATCCCCCAGCGGAAATTGCGGGGACGGCCCCGCTCGCGAGTGATCTGGACGGCGGCCAATCGGTCGCCGAGGAGGCGCGGCATGAGCGGAGCGGCTGCTTCGAATGTCATGCGCGGACGGCCGCTACTCTGCCCGGTGGCCGAACGCCGATTACTCTTTCTGAGAAAGCTGCCGTCTGGACTTTTATGTCGATGGGTCACTTTCTGATCATCAGATGATTGATTAATTGATTGATTGATTGGTGATTTCGGGCGCGTCAAGTGCTGAAGTCATTAGTCTCGTAAGAGCAGAGCACATCTTTGTCCCTTGGCGGGTGACTGATCTTCCCCCGCTGGATGGTGAGATCCGGAGCCGACCCGGCCGTCGGCCAGTGGGGTTTTCCCCAAACAGGAACAGGTCCCGCCCCAGCTGTGCATGTAAGTGTGTGTGTGTGTGTGAGAGAGAGAGAGAGAGTGTGTGTGTGTGTGTGTGTGTGTGTGAGAGAGAGTGTGTGTGTGTTTGTGAGAGAGAGAGAGAGAGAGAGGGGTGAGGATATGACAAGGAAGAGGAAGGAAAGATCGCACACGGCCCGTTTGTTAGAGAACTGCACAGACATTCGCCTGAAAAAACACGGAAAACTACCGATCAGAGCAGTCGGCCGCTAGAATTCTCCAGACAGCGACTAAACTCGACCTACCTCTCTAGCTAGTGTCAAAAATCCTGCCACCGTCGGGATTGGAATCTTGGACCTCGGGGTCAACGGCCCTACAGTGACACAAGTTAATTCCCTGAGCTACCTCTACCAGTTTTCTGATCATCAGTTGTTGCTTTTTTAATTTTTTATTTTTCTATAGAACCGAGAGTTTAAAACATGTATACATGTGTTGTTTTCTATCGTACATACGCAGAATGTACGTCGACAACCAAAATGTCAAAAGGTATCTCTGCTATCGTTATTGTTATTTTTATTATTATTATTATTATTATTATTGTGATAAAAGATAAACAAATTAGTTCCAAAATAGTTTCTCAGGTAAGCATAGTGGGAAAAAGATCCAATGCCAGTTCCATATAACAGGCATTTGTAATACACAAACCAGATTTCGTAGATTTTAGTACTTCCCTATAAAGTAGTCGGTAATTTACTACTTATTTTGACACACGCTTCGTTGAATTCGTGCGATTAAACAACTCGCACGGTACAAGATTCTCCGCAGGTTCTGAACGTGTATAAAAGAGTTCTCCCATGGAACAGGCACGGCATTTTACACTCTCCCAACCGCGATCGTTGAATGAACTCGCTCGTGCACGAGGCAGGCTCACGACCGCGCGATGAGGCGCGTGAAATATCAAAACACACGCATCCTCGCGCGGGCCGCTGATCAGATACGCGCCTCCATTTGTTAGAGAACGGCTGCGAAGTCTGCGCAACGGTTCCGCGCCCCGGGAGGTCCGACAACGATCGGAGAAGTCCCGCGCGGCCGCGACAGGGGAGGCAGAGGGACAGCAAACAACGAACGGCTTGCACCGGGACGCGGCCACGGGCGCTCGGCGAGTCACGAACGCGGGACCGCCATGCCGCTAACACGGGCGCCACAAGAAGTGAACAATGGAGTTGGCATTTTTCGCCTTGATGAGTTTAGGTTTGGTTACAGTACGAATAATCTGTTAAATAAGAGCAGATTATTTGATGGTTCTGACCGGCAGAGATAAGGAATCTGTACTCAAAATCTTCTTTTAAAAAGTGGTGGATTCGAATTCCACCCTGAACGTGTATGTTTACCATTGTCGTTCGTGTGTTGCGAGCAGCCACACTTTCTAAAAGCTCCAGGCTCCAAGAGCACACCATAGTGATAGTGTACAGTGTATTCACTCAATATTACAGGATAATCACACGATATAGTTTACTTTCAGAATTCCAAATCGCCTGATACTAAATGTCACATTGTTCTGTGACCTCTGTGCAAGCGACAACGATGTTAATTGTATAGATTACAATAGACGATTATTTGCTCTTCAAGCAACCACTAATTTTCTAAAGGGCGAAAACAGCCAAACGGGAACGCGGTACTCTGCTGCGAAACTATGCAACCCCGAAGCCTCCTGTGGACACCGCCAGCAACGGGAAGCTTATCATCAGAGGAAATCCATCACCTGCCGGTACAAAGGCACGCAGCAGCGGTTAAGCGCACCTTGTACGGAGGTACACGGCACGGAGCGTGCCAGAGTATTGGCTTCCTCCCCCCTCGGGCAGATTCTGCGGTCGAGTCACGGCGGCGCGGCGCGGCGCGGCGGATCGCTGTGTCATGCCCACGGCCTTCCGCGGCCGGCTGCCTCCGCGCGGCAAGTGCACGGCATTTTCCCCGCCGAAGACCGTGCGCGCTCAGAAAAAAAAAGTTCAAAGGTCCGTGGGCGAACTATTGGATAACTTGGATAACTGGTTATTATTTTCGTAGCCATCATCGCGTCGTCGTTAATCAATTTTAAAGGACGTACAATACCCAAGCAGTACAAAAGTAACTATGCGGTAAGACCTCGAAGATGGCTCAAAGTTATTTGTTACAGGGCATCCGAGGTCCTCGACGAGAAAATATTTTCTCTTGAGTAATCGGTTATTCTGAGAGGTCCGGGAGCATTATAAGCGATGATGATAGTTGTCGCAAAAAGATCACTAATCTCGGAAATAACTACAGCGTCACTAGACTGAATAAACAAGAGTCCTCTAAAAAAAAGTGTAACATGTATGGACGGAATTATCGGTTGTGTTTTTTATACTTTAGTTTAGAATTGTTTTATGCCGTGTTATATCTTTTGCTCTTAAGGAATTCAAGCGTTTCGATACACATTCTATATTTAACCATCTTCTCATCAGAGTCCCAGATCGGCTTTCTTTAGATTAGTGTAACATGTGGTCCCCACATTAAAAAAGTCAACCAAACGAAAAGTGCATCCATCCTACACTCCTGGATATTCAACAATCCAAGCAAAAATTCAAGTACTAAACAAACAACCCATAAGAGTGTGTCACCACCGTTTTCCTTTTGGGTCTTCCGACAATAATTATCGGGCAAACAATACATGACAATACGAGGAAGGGCAGTAGAATACTTTTATCTTTTTTTTATCTGAAAGGATACAATTCTTAAAAATGATTAGAAACATACTTTGAAGTAGTTACGTTTTTTCGGAAAACACTTCAATAACTTTTTCAATCACATTCTTGGGACGATGCAAGACGTGAGAAGTCATTCATCGAAGTCGTATGAGAAAGTTTTTCGGGAATGCAGCCTAGCCAACTCAGATAACGTGGAATCCATACGAAATCTCGTAACACGTCTCAAAACAGACATCTTGCCCGCACCTTCTGACGCACCCCCACGCCCCGTCCGTCCACCCGCACCGTGGAAGGGCTGGAGATCGCCGACGTCGCGTAGACAAGAGGAGGGCGGGGCGGACGCGCTTGGGCGGCAGCGCGGATCGCGCGGGGCCGCAGCGGCACAGCGCGCACCGTCCGCCCCCGCACTATACTTCGCTGTTTCTTTCTTGGCTCGTGGGGGTGTCTCATCGAAATGGAATATCTCACGGTATTTCGCGTCGTTCTCGGTTGTGCCGCTAGACGTCGCATGATCGCCAGCACTGCTCGATACAGTCGCGATCATGCATCTCCTTCCCGTCTGCGGGTGGAAGGACGGGGCGAGAGAACGCGCTAGAAGGTGCAGAAAGAAGTGTGTTACGACACGTGTTATAAGATTTCTTATGATTCGACGTCAACTAAGTTGCCTAGGATGCATTTCCGAAATATTTTCTTATAAGAATTTGATCTATTGCTTCTCGCGACGTTTATTTAGCCTCAAGAATGTTACTGAAAAAAATATGAAAGTGTTTTCCGAAATGAATGCTACTACTTCAAAGTAGTTTCTAATCATTTTTAAGATTTGTATGCTTGTATTACCTCACGCGTGGCGCTAAAACTGCCCTGCGGCCACGCGGCGACCGCAAGCTACGCTGCTCCTCCGCCGCCAGCGCTGAGCGCAGGCCCCGAAGTGGCCGTGCACCTGCGGCTCCCAGGCCCTCCGCGCCGCGCCGCGCCGCGCCACCAAGGCGTGACTGGGGGCGCCCGCACTCCTCGCGCACAATGCGCCCCTGAGACGCTCGCCGAGGGTTCCCCGCTTCCGGCCCGCAATTACCGGTTTCGACATTGAATTTTCAGCGGCGGAAAGCCTCAGGCAGCCAAGCAATCTCCGGCTTACGAGCGTTAAAGTTTCCAGACACAATCATTTTATATGCTCGGACTGTTTGGTATCTCCGGCAACTTACATTTATAATATAATCAGCTTTGCCAATTATACTATTCAAATAAGTATGGGAACGAAAGACGTAACTATTTACTGCATTTAACAAATACATTATTGCGCTCGTGCGATAGTTTTGCATTCTAATTTACCTTCAACCAATACAGTTTGATATCGTGCGCTTTTTAAGAAAAGGATTCAAGGCAATCAACACATTATTTGATTCCAGTCGTCTGATTTCAATGTTGACCTCTTCCAGAATGAGCTGCCCACATGCAGATTATTCCACCAAAATGTTCCCGCGAGCCACAGAGCTAATCGCGTAATCGCCTCTATGCAATCATATCGTATTCTAATGCGCCAGATAAACGGTTCCCCAAGAAACACGTCGCGCGGTTCGTTTCGAAGCGTTTAACCAGTTAGCAGCGTTACACGAGCCACAACACGGCGGGAATTTCACAGACACAATAGTCTTATTTACGGCCCATTGGATCGGAGCGCTTTTTCCAAAAGGAGCAACGCGGCGGCAAAGCGCACGCGAAGGCGCGGCACGGAGCGGCGCAGGAGGCAGGCGAGCGGGGCCTTCATTAAGCCCGGCGCAGACGTCCCCCGCCAAATAATTACTCCGTTAATTACAGCAGGCGTGATGGCCGCGCGTCTTTCAGGGGAACCTTAATTAGCATACTGCCCGGGATTGGGTGCGAGCGCGAGGGCGAGCGGCGCGGGTCGCACGGGCGGTGGGTGCCCAACGGGGGAGGAGGGGGAGGGGTGGAAGCGCAGGCGGAGCGGGAAGGAAGACGGCGGGGAACGAAGTTGCGGAGCCTAGGAAACAACCCTGGTCGGTGGACAGGGATTGTGGAGGGAAATGGTCGGGGAATGGTCGTCCAGGGGCAGCGATTTGGGAGAGGGCGGAAGTAATGGTGGCAGCAAAAACCGAATTAGCACAGTTGGTCAATGATGCGGCGGAATCGAAGGAGGATACAGCAGTGGATAATATACAAAGAATAATGGACGGTGGAAGACGCAGCAAGGGATAAAGGGATGACAGAAGTGTGGGACAGGGAATGGGGAACAGGGGACGGAGAAATGGGATATGGAATGGGGAACGCGGGAAGGAGGAAGAAGGACTGGGAACGGAGGAGCGACGAAGCTGGAGAGAAGCGGCCGAGTTGGCAGGATTGCGCTATGGCAATGTTCTAATGAAGGCTAACAGGCAGTGGGGAAGAACGGCGACGAAAGCCTTAAGGCGGAATCGGAACTTGACCCTTCGATCTTCTCTCGATGGCTCGTGGATCCCTTCCAGCCACTTGGCAACCTACTAAATCATCCAACTCACACACAAGAAGTCTTCAGGGCCGGTCCATCTCAAGAGGATGATCTGGCACTTTGTAAACAGCATTCCACGGTTCGTATGGCATGTTCCAATAGTGTTACTAAGCGTAGAGCACGTAATTCGTCCAGCCACGAGCATGAAATTTAATTCTACCAGAGAAATGCTCGCCACGGCGAAACCGGTCGCGTCGAGAAAATGTTCATCACCCAACAGAAATAGCTTCTTGACGGCCCTGCTACGTGATATCACATCAGAAAGCGGTCTCGAATAATTACCAAAGCATATTCACACTGAATTATCGTTCTGACGTCTGGTAAGGGGTGGGGTATGCATAAGAAATAGTTTTACTGGAAGGGGCTATGCGAGCCTATTCAATGAACCAAGGCGGCTACCTTTTAAATACTTCAATATTAATTTTGACTCTTCTCTTACTCTTGTAAAATAAATGTAGTTCAATCTTAAGTTCACAAATTAGCGCGGAATTTCGATCATTTAATGTCAATCTTTTGCATTGTTAATATAATCAAGAACTGAAAAACATCGTGGGTTTCCATACCTCACACAACTTGTTTATGCTGGTTTTTTACGCTATTGATATTGTGAGTTCACAAGTTTGAGAAATATTTGTCGTAAGAGTAAATCGTAAATCAAAACTTTCGTTCTCCCCTTCCCCCAACAGCGACCAAATTGAAAGAGAGACATTCTCGCGAGATCTTTTCTCTCAGCGGCTGCGGTCAGTGGGCAGCGAAGCCCTTGAGGGAGCGGGTATCCATTAAAGAGCGAATCACCCTACCGAGCCCGCCTCCCTGGGAGCGGCGCCCGCTGCTCGCTGGGGGCTGTCATTCCCGGGCGGGCGCTCGCCACGGCCTCTTTGATGTACCGCTTTTCCAACACGAGCGGCCGCAGGCGCCCCCAACGTCCTATTCGCCGTTCGCCACGCGCTCTGCCCGCCAGCCGCAAAGGACGAGCGTCCAAAGGAAGCCGACGCCGACGCCGCCCTGGCCATGCAACATTCATCGTCGCCGCTGCCAGCGTAAGCACCTTGATCTCCACCGCCGACCCGCACCTTCTGCCACGTTTCCGTCACCGCCAATGTGTCACCTTCATCGCCTCCATTTCAGCGCCTTCCGTCATGCTTCCCGCCTTCAGCGAGAAGTGAACCTGGTCATTTCCATCCTGACTTCTCGTTTATTTCGTGGAACATGTTTTGAGATATATTTCTACGATGAAATTCACGGTGACGTGCATACTAAGATCCTTTTAAAAACTTACTATTCATGCCATGAATGTTTCCCATAGTATATTATAATCTCTTACCTTCGGAGTAGAATCTAACAAATTATCTAATTCTGCATCCGCTTTTATTGTTATGTATTTATTAATCGTGTAATTATTGCCGACGTTTAAGCGTTAAAGACCATCGATGTCATGGCTCTTCTTACTAATCGTTCATACGTTAACATTCTCTGCTAATTTCAGACGTATTTCGCTTTCACTTACTATCTACCTCTTCACCTCAAGTAATCAGTACTTTCTACCACCTCATCGGACATCGTCCCAGAATTTTCTTGACATTATGTCCTCTGCACGCACTCGGATTCGCTGCTGCCACTTGTGATTCCGCATCTGCATTCTTCAGCTTCCGTTCTCTCGTCTTGTGCCCTCCTACCTCCTACAACAGATTCACCGTGACCACTCGTGATTCCCCAACTTCGTTCCTGAGCTTCCATTCTCTCTTCTGTGTCCTCCCACCTCCTCCAACGTCAGCTACCCGCCGCGGTTGGGCGCCTCGCGCGGAGACCCGCCGGCGGGCGGGCGGGCGGGCGGGCGGGCGGGCGGGCGGGCGGGCGGGCGGGCGGGCGGGCGGGCGCGGCAAGGCGCCAGGATTAGTGGGCTCGCGCCGCGCCCGATCGGCGGACGGGACCGGCCAGACGGACCGGGACCGGCGGGCGCTCGGCAGGTATGCGCGCCTGGCAGCCGCGCAGATAAGGAAGGCGCGCCGGCATTCGGGCTGCGAGCGGCGGGCGCTCATCGCCGCTCGCGCGCGCCCGCGGCCGCGGCCGCGCCCCCGCGCGCCGGCGTTGCCAACACACCGTGTCGTTACCTCACGCGCGGCGCGGCGCGTCGCGGCCAATGCGAGCCCAAATAGGGAAGATGGGGACGTGTCGCGAGAGTTGGTCGCATGTTTCGACACTTGCTTGGGGTGGGACGTAATACTCTTTTCTAATGAAGATATATCCTTATCGACCACCCGGACTTGGGATTTAATGGTCCAATGAGAATATTGTAAATAAAGAATATTGTAAATAAAACGTATCTCTATAGGATTCGAGAAACGATGACATAAATTATGTCGTCTTGTCAGAATTATTGTGAAAAAAGGTAATACCGAAGAATTTCCTTGTTTCACGAACTGCCACTATTTCTATTACACTAACTTCTTCTTCATATTAAACCTTCCACGTCGAATGGAATGATATGGGTGGGGGAGGTAAGTTAACTACGGTTAGCTTCAATATGAAAAGACCACATTGACTGTTCAAATCACATTACGATAGTCGTCATTACAAACAATTCCGCTTTTTAAAGTAAGAATGCCCTCCATTCCTGGACGATTTTATATCTTTATTCATCGGAGCAAACGATCCTTAACAAGCAAAGCACTTTTTCGAAGTCGATTGATTACGTTCATTTTCGTTTTTCGGAGCGAACGTCGTGCAAGTTGGCTGTCCGAAGCACCGGTGGATCGGAGCGGCTGCAGCGGTGGCAGTGGCGGCGGTGAGATGTAACGCGCCAAACCCCGAAAGAAAAGCCGCAACGACGCAGGGCGCACTGCCTCAAAAACGCTAAGTGGCCGGCGACATCGAAGGCGCTTGCTTTGACACGGTTCGCCGGCGCGGCTCGCCGGCCGGGGGCCGTAATTTCTCGCGAAGGACGATCGGGGGCGCATCCGATGCAACGCGCAGACGCTCAGATGGCTTTCCTCAGGGCACTGCTTCGCAGCTGCGTCCGCGAAGCCGCGGAGACATGCAGGCTGGTATTTTTTTAAATAGGATTATTTTTTGAGTAAGTGTGTACCTATCTATGAAAATATGAAAAGGTATATTATCTCTTTACAACGAACGCACAACGGATCGTAACATAACTAACTTACGCAATTTCACATGTGCCATCATCCACTTCAAATGTTTGTCCGTGTATTAGCTCATATTTAGCAATGAGGTAATCCATAGTTCTTAATAACAGATGTTTAGCGATCGACGGTGGGATGCACAGAATGCGACCATCACTTACAAAAACCCTGAGTGGAAATTCGTAATGTTAACATTTAGATAGCGCTACCTGAATAACAAAAGTAGTAAAAGATCCGAATAAAAGGCGGTGTGAATTAAAATACATCACACGTCGTCGACTGTCAGAATCTATCAATATAACGGCACAATAATAGGCGGCGGAGACCGAACGATTAAACCGCGCGGAGGGCTGACCCGTTCCAGCTGCCCGGAACGGGTCAGTTATTGCAGGAAGCGCAACTCTACCATAAATCTCTAGTCGCAGGAAAACCGGCCACCACCGCCGCCGCCGCCGCACCGCGCCGGTTGCGGGTTCCCGGTTCAACACGGCTGATATAAATCGCAATTTCTCTGTCACTCCTCCGTGAACGCTCTGCCTCCCATGTTCCGCGACCTCGCATGATTAATCGCGGTCCGCGGCAGCAGCGGCGCCGCCGAGCGGCCGCGCGCGCGTGGCGCCGGAACGTGGCAGCCGCGCCCGCGCCCGCGCACTCGCTCCCCCACTCGCCCGCTCCGCGCCTTCACGTCTCCCCAATTTTAATGCTGATGTGTAATAAATTATGAGACACGTATTGTTGTATCAGGAAATCATTTGTCGATCTGTGTTTTAAGTAGATGTGTAAGTTAATAAACAAGCATTAATAGTCCATTATTGTGATAATTAATTAAAAAAGTATAAATAGAAAGCCTTGATACTATGTTTGATAACGATGCATTAAAGAACACCACATTCAAAGAAGTTTTTAAAAAGAATTTTATAGCTTCCCTGCAAGTACAATTGTCATTCATTACTCGTCTAAGTAAAACTGTAATTCTTTTGTATTTTAATAATGAGATGTATTCTAACTAATGACGTGGAGATGAGACAATGACTCAGAAACACATTTTATATGCAGCAATAACGAAAAAAGGAAATCAAATAGTTTGCTATGGAAAAAGAACGTAAAAAACGAGTGAGTTGGCAGCAGAATGATTTCGAATTTCATTTCAGGGACTGCAGTATGGGCTAACGATTCGCGAGTCATGTTAAAATCTAGTAAGGTCTATTTTCTCTAGATATGTAAAGAAGAGAAAGCCAAAAAGAAACAATTTCAAATATTCTTTGCTGTTGTAGATTCTTTGAAGTCTGCTATATTAAATTATTGGAATCCGTGAGACACTAGAACCTGAGACAACTATATCAATTCAGCAGAAACTACACAAATCTCTTTAAGACCGCCTACAATTACACCATTAATCGCGAATATTTAGTCCAGACATAATGACAACAGATCCTGTAAATTTTAAATTGCAAGAACAAGTAATGTGAATGTATGGTGATTTTCGGACCTCACATGAATACATCGTCCCTAAAACAGCGCCAAAACAAGCACCTCGCCAAGATATTTTTAGTAGTGGCAATCATGAATGGAATTGGCCATTTCGAACTTTACGAGTAGTGATGAAGGCGGAGGTGATGTGATCATGACGCCAATTATGGTAATAATAGAGTGTGTCGATGCGATCCCGAGAGTCGGTGGTGGGGACGGTGACGGCGCCAGCGAGACGACGATGGTCTGCATTAAGATGCTTCGCGGCCCGCCTACATGGACGCCGCCGCCATAATGCGCGTCAGACCCCACGCACAGCAGCCTATTTCGTCCTGAAAACTGGACAAGGGTGCGTAGGACGAAAGGTCCTGGTCTCGCCATGCGCCATTTAAGCCGCCGGAAGTGGCGAGTGTGGCGTGGGACGAAGAAACATTCCCCGAACAAGACTCATCATAATATTTCGGTGCATGTACGACAGCAGATGCCGCACACCTTTGCAAAAGAGCCTAACGTTTTTTTTTTCCCTTGGCATCTTGGGTGCCTCTTGCGTTTCTTGTAGAGTTAAACCACAACTTTATAATTTTTATTTTTTTATTTTTCTTAGCCGCGAGGAAAATGGAGGTAGTTAGCAACTGGACGGTCAGTAAATTGCTTCAGAAGGAAACTTCCATTCAGACGGGCTTCTCACATGCTGATGCGATGCCCAAGTTTAAGCAACTGCTCTCTCTTCGTCTTCTCCTTGAATTCGAGTGTCCACATCCAACCAACACCACTAATAGAATAAAACTCTCGCTTTCTTTTTATAAATTTACGAACACTGAATTGTTTAGTAGCATTTTAGTACCATTTATAAAATATTATTAAGAAACAAATACTGCAATTTCCTCTAAGAAAACAAACACACGTAAAAAATAAGTCACCGACTAATTATTTAAGAAAGAACTGGCTTTTGCCACTTTCAAGTCACATTATTACAGCCACGTCCTATTAACGAAGCGTTTGAGATTCATATTCTATAAATGAACTCGTGAGATTTCGAATGAAAGAAAACTAAAAAACATTTTCCAAACATTGTTCCGTCATTCTGACCTACTTTACTTAATTTCGCCATTTGACTGATTTCTCTCAACCAACTGAGCTTATCACGAGACTTATTCAGTCCGGCAGCGCCGATCCACCGGACAATAGGGTCCCAGATGCACCTTTCGAGGCACACGAAACGGCGCTGAGACGATTCAGGTGACGAAATTTCGTTGCCCAACCGGCAGCGGAGCGCCTGACGTAAAGGTCGCCTTTCTCCATCTCTGCGACAGGGGGACAGGAGGCACCGAGGGCCCGCCGGCCCAGACCCCTCGCTGCCAAGGCGCTCTTTGTTTGTTTTAAATTCCCCCCGGGCAACTCCCCTCCTCCCGCGGCGTCGCCCCCGCCTACGCTCTTCTCTGTCAGCGTCAAAGCTCACACGCTTCCTCCGTGAAAGATACACACGTTCCGAATATATATATATATATATATATATATATATATATATATATATATATATATATACAGCCACACGCATAATCCTTCCTAGAGCCTATTTTGAACAAAATGAGATGTCCGAGATATGTCGACATGGACGTTTATGTTTATCCGTAACGGTAAACGCCTACGAGTAAAACTGACACGTTTCCTGGGCGTGTACGGGACCCACAAAGAAATCTGCGACATCGCGCACGGAGATTCGAGACACGGCTAGGTTGACAGCGGAGGTGGCGGCGGCGGTGGTGGTGGTGGTAGTGGTGATGAAAGTGGTGCCGGTGGCTGTGGCGGTATTGGTGGCGGAAGTGGGAATGGCGGCGGCCAGTGGCGCTGGCGAAGGCGGGAGCTGAGGCCGTGGCGGGGAGGGGGCGGGGGCAGGGGCGGCGGCGGCGGTGGTAACGGAGGAGGTGGGGGTGGAGGGCGGCGGCTGTAATGGTGGCAGAGATAGTGGAAGTCGCAGGCGAAGGTGGTGGTAGTAGTAGCGGCGGCGGCGGCGGTGGTGGTGGTGGTGGCGGTGATGGTGGTGGTGGCGGTGGAGGCGGCGACGGCGGTGGAGGGCGATGGCGGTGGAGGCGGCGGCGGCGGCGGCGGCGGCGGCGGCGGCGGAGACGGCGGCGGGTGGCGGTGGCGGTGGCAGAATACAGAACGCTCACGGCGGCGCCAGTGGCGTGGGTCCAAAGACGACGACGCCGGCGCTGCTGCCTCGGCGCCGGAGTCGTATGGTCGACCGCGTCGACAGATGGGTTTGGAGTCGATGCGCGCCACCTCCGCGGAAGGCAAGCGCTACGCTGCGTCAATATTTCGCAAAAGCAAGCGAAGAGGGATGCCAACTTTCCAAAGAGGGTTACCTTACGACACACGGCGGCCCGCAACTTCTGGCCAGAATCAACGCAAAACTTAACGCATGATGCAAGTTTAAGGCAATGATGTGAACTATGACCGCATAAACTGGGGGCTTGTTTCGGTCCGGGAAAACAGACTGTCGGATGACGTAAGCCGAATTCAATACGTTTCTTTTTACAGAACGTAATTCCTCAGAAACGTTGATCTCCCTAAATACTCTTTTTCTATGAAGAATGTATTAGATGTCTCGAAAGCGATTAGGAATGAGGTTGACTACCTGAAGTCCAAATGACAGGGTTTATTTAAACAGTTGTTCAGTGCGAAATATGTATTTGTTCACGCGATCCGTATATACAATTGTTCCGTATATTATATTCTTACCGCACAGCAATATAAATTTTATAACAAAAGAAAAGATTTGTAGCTGCGAAGGCTGGGACAAAATCCAATATTCATTACAAAATGAGGGAATTATTCGCTTTTTAACCAAAGTTAGGATTTTTAGAGAAATATAAATTATTAAAATTGGGGCAGAAGGTTGTAAAAATTCAATCAAATTCCGTCTGCACAATCGAAAAGTTTCGAGTCTACCACCGTTCGTCACGATAATACGGAGATTTTACATGGGGAAGCGTTAGAACAATCGGCAGCACTGTCTTCTGCACATGTGCAGTTCGAGTTTCGTACCACTTTAGTACATTTGCGCTTGCGCAGAAGATCGAGATTGCAGTCAACTCCTGTACGTTAATGCGTGCAAAAACTCTCTAATGTTTTACACTTTCGTTTTCTTTCCGATTTTCATATTGTAATTCAAATTCTCTGAAAATTCTGTCATTGTAAATAACTGCATTCATTCTCAACGTTTCCGAGTATCAGATAACCTTGAGCAACTTCCGTAAGCCATAAAGAAAATACTACTTTGACGCAGGCTTGGAATGCGATTGTTCTGCAGCCGACAGGATATCGGTGCTTTCTTCGGCAATAAAAGATGCTCCGGCTCTTGTGCTCTTTTTGTTCACAGTAGGTGACTACGACTGCCTCGGCGGTGGCGAAAGTGGCAATGTTGTAAGCGAAGATCGCAGTATCACAGGCAAAGATGATAATGGCTTTTGTGTTGAATGTTTTGAAGTTGGAGGAAATGGCGGCGATGGCAGTGGTGAAATATAAGGCGCAGGAGCTAAAGTAAATATTAGAAGTACCTAGCGACAACGCCGGTACTGGATCAGGGATGGATTGCAGTCCAAGAATAAACACGCCCATTAGCCCAGACTACTAATACTTCTTTAACGATATTTATTTTATTTCCTAATCAGACAAACTATTTTAATATCAATTTTCTTAAAAAAATATAAAACTTACAGCTTAACTTCAAATATTTTTTTTATTACTAATGCTCGACATTTCCGTATTTTTGGGAAAGCCGGGTCACGATTAGGGCGCTTTCACATATAAATCCAGCCCAGTGTGGTGGTGGTGGTGGTGGTGGTTAGCGTAGAGGCCGCGCGTGGGCGCGTAGACCGGAGGCACTCACGCGCGACGCAGAGGCCGCGCGGGGCGGCGCCCGCCGTCGCCCGCGCCAGCCCCCCAGCCAGGTGCTCCCTTGGGCTCAAGCCTACACACCACCACGAAGAAATACGTTCCTCTTTCTTCCCATTTTTTTTAAAGCGCCCGCGTGTACTTAGAAATGTTCCGCAGTACAGGACACCCCAGTTTTTTAAATGATCCGTCAATGGAAGTTTGCCTTTAGTTGGAACAGTTTATTAATACGGTCTTATGGACGTAAGGGACCCTAGACATGTTTTCTTTCTCATTGGGTCTGTTTTTTTTTCTATTTTCAATGTCATTCTTTTTACAAACTATCATAATACCGGTTTGAATCTAAACATGCTCTCATGATCACTGTATTCGTTCACAATATCCCATCTAATTAATCCCACAATGTGAGAGTACCTTCCTTTTGTTTAGTAATAATTTCAATGAAGACCTTTGGAATAGGGAAAAAAATCAACCCCTTCATACAATGATGCTGTATTAAGACACCATTTTTGCATTTTTTTTAATAACGCACACCCATATCCCTCTGACACGATAATTTACACATCCATTTTATACTAGCAAATCTCATCAACAGATATCTACACATCTGCATCTTCATTTCAATACATGAATAATTATATTCCATTTAATACCAGATAGTTTGCCAACAATACCGCTCTTTTGGTCTAGCTGCCCATTCCTTTTACACACACACCTACCTACCCAGTGCGAAGTGGGCCCCGCCCCGCACAGCATTCGCCACTCGGCCCGTGCAAGGAGCCACAGCCACGCACGAGTACCTGGGCGATAGGCGCTGGGCACGTAACGGGCCCCGGCGCGGAGACGCTTCGCTTCCGCTGGACGCCTGCGCACGCATCGCCACCGGACGTCCGCCCGGCGCGGCCCTTACGCGACCTGCTTACGGCGACGGGCCTCTCGCGCCTCTCACGGCGTTTCGACCTTTTCACACAGCGAGAGCACACGCTCCAAGAACGCGCAATGGATTCTACGAATGACAGGAAGATTGATGCAAATATTGTATGACCCGATTACAAATTATTCCAAATCGTCAGGGTTCGGTCGAAATTCCGTCAATGTTCGAGAGAGCATTAGCAAGAGATATTTATTCTTTCGTCTACCTTACAACCCATAATAGTACATTGTGCGGTTTTTTCAAGAACAAAGGCTTTTTTTCGACACCACTCATGCTGTAAGATTTCATAACACTCGTCTTTCCTCTAGTATTCGAAAATTGACAGTAATGTTTTGAAACATCTGCAACTAGTGTGATTATCGACTCGCTTACAGTGAAGTTTTACAATGAACAAAGAGTTTTTTTTACTCACATCCGGAAAGTAAAGGAATGCAGCATTGAAAATTTCGTCTTACCTGAAACAAAACATACATGTCAGCCAGAGAGTAAATGCATATTAATGTTTAATATTATGTAGGCGATCATCACTTACAATTATTGATGATTGCCTACATAATATTATTAGTGACGGAAAAGGATTGCATAACTATTAAAGTGCCATTTTCAAATGTGGAAATGCTTCTTTGACTTTATACGTAACAAGCATGAAATGATAATAAAATTCATAAAGACGTTTCAATCGTAACTCAACAAAACTTGTCTTCCTTTCCAATTCCGCTCCCTCTACCAATTTTCAGATTTTACCACAAATTACTTCATATGAATACATCAATCATTACAATCCCTGTATGAAATAACTTAAATCAAATTCACCTCCACAAATTTGACAATACGTTTATTTTCATACATAATATTACATGGCCGTGAATGAAAAATAAAGTCTCTAACTTACACGAAAATAAAAAAAACTAAAAAAAGACAATCTAAGGTTATTGATTTATTCTGAATGCACGTAAAACCATCACGGCATTCACCTCCTAACGGCTCGAAAACTCTTCTCACCTATCGTAAGCACCGAGAGCACCCGAAATAACGGAGCCGGGTACTCGAAAGAGCTGCATGAGCAACGCGCTGTTTTCGCGCACAGAGCCCGAGGCGAGCGCGCGCGGGGCGGCCGCAGGCGTGGCGGCAAGGCGAGCGTGAGTGCGCGCCTATTTCCCACATGCGCTGAAAATACTTGCGGCCGCGGAGATGCTGGCAGCCGACGCGACGGGCTCCTGTTGGCGCGAAGGCCCCGCCCCGCGCCCCCTCTCCGCCCCGCCCAGGTGGGCACGTGCAAACGCCCACCCGCCCGGCCCCCCCCACCACCCTCACTACCCCGCCGCGCAGACCCAGTACGCATCATCCCTTCTTCTCAACAAGACCCCGCCCCTCCTGATCATCGCTTCCTCCCATCGACATTTGTCGCCCTCCGCACCGTCCTGCCTCGCACCGTCCTGCCTCGCACCGTCCTGCCTCGCACCGTCCTGCCTCGCACCGTCCTGCCTCGCACCGTCCTGCCTCGCACCGTCCCACTTACACGCCCGCGGGTAAATGCACGTTTCTCCAGTATACCAAAGTCGGCATATCCACTTGAATCCCAGGTTCATAAACTTTGTTTTCGGAAGAATACAAACGTGATTCATCAGTCCAGCCACCGATCGAACAGTTAATTGGAGAAATAAGTGAAACTGATTCAAAGCGTGGGAACTATGAGTTGAACGTTCCTAGTACTATTGTCAAGCTCCGAGCACCAACATCACTTTTATAACGACCCTCCTCCTCCTCAAATTATTCCCACATCAAGGGCTCACTTTTTGTCCATTATCATCTTTTGTTCTGGACACCCCTTGACATTTTCATGCCAAGGTGGCGTTGCGAGCCGCTTTTGAAATGAACCAGCGTTTTCAGTGTTTCAATAGCCTCGGCCAGATTTTCCCTCGCTCTGCTCCATGATTCAGACTTTCCCCTTCCACATTCCGCGCTTCCCCAGTCTCGTACTGATTTGCATGGTACAGAAGGCATGGTATGAGCCAATATCCAACATCAACATCTCCGAATGCACTCAATGGTCCCATGTTGCAATACCACAGGCAATGATTGTTTCCCGGCACGTTAGAATCTTTAGAAAATTATTATCATAGATGCAATCGAACACCTCCTAGCGTGTACCTTTCTCCCCTAGCCGTGCACCTCTGGCCGGCGCCCTGCAGTCCATCTACCGGCCATTGGCGCGCACCGCCCATCTCGCTGTCCCGCCCCTGTCCCGCCCTCGCACTCCTATTCGGGACGACGTGACGACGCCCGGACGCGGCGGGCGCGCCCCCGCACAGCTTAGCTCAAGCGCTGCGCACAAAGGAGCGGAATGAAGCACAACTACATGGTCGACTGACGCAATTCTCGCCCGCGCGTCCACAGACGCAAAGCGCTATGTTCGAGATTTTATGTGGGTTCTGGTGGCTCGTAATTTCTGACCGTTTTATTTCATATCGCCTAGTATGTGGAGGAGAACGAACAAAAGAAACGTTATTTCAAAGTGACATTTCCAATCCCAGTTTTATGAACAGTTAGGGAAACAAAATTACGTGTGTATCGTTTCACGGGTTAGGTGCGTTCAATGTTATCAAATCAAATTCACTGTGAATTCAAATGCCACAAGTGTGTAAACAGTCGAAAAGACATCACTATCATCCATGGAAAACTTCCAAATATGTAAAACTACATGCAATTAGCAGCAATATAATGTTGTCGCCATTCCGTCTCCTCCATACTTCAGTTTCAGCAATTACTACAATACCCAATAGTTACTCGCTTTTAAATGAGAAACGCAGTTTCTTGATCTCTCCTAAAAATAATGAGAAGAAATGCCCGAAACTTCATTCACAATTTCAGGTTCCTGACTTATCAATGTAAACGCCTCATGAGTTGAAACCTACGATGTATACTTAAACAGCCAAATGTCCGAAGAAACAATGTTCTGCCGTTGTTATACCATTCCCACTGTATATCGTGGCGTTGCAATGTCCGTGATTCCTTTGCATGCCTTTGATTTAGTCAGAATGCCTGACCCAAGACGAAAGTACGCCTGTACGCCTGTCTGTAAGTAGTACATTCCCAGAAAACGATCGTACTCTCGGAAGGAATTGTTGTTTCCAGGGGCGCTGTGAGGGGGTGCGTCTGTGGAACAGCGGATGCAAGCGGAGCGCAGCGAAAGGAAGAATATCGCATGACGCACGCATGTGCTGCTTTCTGCGAAGCGAACGGGTCGTCAGAGCGAACCGCGCCATCAAACCACGTTCCTTTCGTATCACCTTCGCTTGCTGCGACCACGTGTAGTTCACGACTTCGATTTCGTCATTGAGTATCCATGCAAGAGATTTCCCGGAGAGAGATATATGGTTTTAATATTTAAACCGTTTTACGCTGTTTGATACAAATGTGAATATAACAAAAATAAGGATACCGACGTAAAATATTTCGATGAAATTTAAAATTGTGGGTTTTAAGTACTAATTTAAACAATTAATATTTTACAAGGGTAGTTTTCGTGCACATATTTTTCTAAACATGAACTTGCTTTTTAATTCTTTATTTACTGCCAGGTACATGTCTAATGTGTAAGTTCAATATTGGAAACAAATCATTCAATACAGCTATAATGGATACCCAATATTTCAAATATAAACGAGAGAAAAAATAGTAGTTCTCACATATTTCAAAGCTTCGAAGTTAGAGTTCTTTCATATAAAACTTGTAAAGGGGCAAACGAATCAGCGTATCGAAAAAAATTCGACATTTTAAATTTCTGATACAAAGATTCAAAGCGTATATTTATCAAATTTTCGCTCCATGAGCCTCCAAACAGGCAAAGACAACAGTAGCATTTTCCATTTGAAGTAGCGCGGCGGCGGCGGCGGAATATCGCTCTGCGAGGGGCGAGGCCAGCCAGCCAGGGGGCACGCCTGGCGGTGCGTGCGCCTGGCGCCCGGCTGCA
Organism: Acheta domesticus; assembly: GCA_031308135.1. Lineage (NCBI taxonomy): Eukaryota > Metazoa > Arthropoda > Insecta > Orthoptera > Gryllidae > Acheta > Acheta domesticus. The sequence continues at coordinate 88,993,197 of JAHLJT010009436.1, read as the reverse complement.
AGAGGCGGCGCGGCGCGTCTGCTCCAAGGGGCCATGAATGTTTATGTGCGCGTCTTTACGCCGCATCCTTCAGCCGCCTGCGCTCGTACGAGGCGCACCCCGCCCCGCCCCGCCCCGTCCCGCCCGCCGACGCGCGCGCACGGCCGTTACGGCCAGAGGTGCGCCGGGTGGGCGGATCAGGGCTGAAACGAGACCGTCAACCTTCACAGGCATAAAGAATGTGGAATGGGCCTGGCTGCAGAGAATTGAAAAGCAATTCAACTGGGATTGTGCAGGAAGATATGAAGAAGAGAAAAAGACAAATCACTGAAAATCCATCCGAGCATTATCTCTTAACAGAAAATTTAGGTTCCGGTAAGGAAACAGTCGTACAGGTATATAAAAATCGGATAAAACGAATTTTTTATAACACGAACACAGATTACAGTACAATCTCGTTAACACAAATTCCAAGGGACCGAAATTATCGGTTTTCTATTATAAAAAAACCGGTGTTTCTATTATAAATGTGAAACACGGAGCCCCGAAAGAGGATCGGAGAGGAGAGAATAAAAAGAAAAAGGCGAAGAAAAAGGACAAATCTCGGAGAAAAGAAACACTAATACTGAGAGAGACAAAACAGCAACACAAGCTGAGAAGAGTGGCACCGAGTGTGCGGTCCAGAGGTGCGATGGGCGGCGGGAGAGGCGAGGAGCGAGGCGAGGCGAGGCGCCGCCGGGGCATAAAGGCGCCGTAAGCTTTAGAAAGCTCGGCGTCCCGAGGTGCGAGGGCGAGCGCCTGGAAGCCGCCTCGCTTTGTTCCAGCCAGCCCCCAGCCGCCCGCGCCGCCGGCGACGAGCTTTGGACTCCCCGCCAGAGACGCAGCGCCGCTAACGAAGTACCGCGACTCCACGCCCCGCGGGCAATTACTTTGAAAGAGAAAGCTCCAAGTGTGTAGTCACACGCTCGATTGATGGATTGATGGATTAGTGATTCCGGGCGCGTCAACTGGGAACGGCCATTCGTCCCGTAAGTGAAGTGCATGTTTGCCTCGGGAGGTGGCGTTATCTTCTCCCGTTGGGTAGTGAGATCAGGCGTCGACGTACACATCGGCTAGAAATGGTTCCCTCATCAGATATCTCCCACTAGCGGAGCACCTCCAAAGTCGAAACGAGTTCTAAGCTTCCCACGTGTCTTCCAACATGTGTGATACTGTAGAGCATGTAAGTGTGTGAAAGTAAGATGTGAGGATAGCGCAAGGACGGGGAAGGAAAGATCGCGCGTAGTTTTTGGACCACTTGTTAGGGTACTGTTCCGGCATTCGCATGGTGTTGATTAGAGAAACCACGGAAAACTACTGATCAGAGCAGCCGGCTGTAAGAATTCTCTTCCAGACAGCGGGTCAATAAGTCCTACATACTCTTATCTAGCTAGTGTCGAAAATCCTGTCACCACCGGGACTCGAACCCTAGAACCTCCCGCTCACAGGCACTGCAGTGACATCAGTTGCTTCCCTGAGCCACCTAAACCGGTCACACACTCGACACACCTACATCCTATCGTTCTGAAATACACGCAAACAAGCAATGAAATATAAACCTTTTTTTTTTTACATTGAAGCCACTTGATATCCTATGGATCGAGTAACTATATCTGTGTGACATTTATGAGCCATAAAGATATACATTATTCGTGCATGCGACGCAGTGAAACATCGGTATCCCGTGTCTGATGGGAAAAGGAAAGAATTGAATAATCCAATACTTTTACACTGCATAGTTAATTGTTGTTTTTTTCTGACCGTTTAGAAAAGATGAAGTCAGATATAAAAATCTGGAATATCAAGAAATAAAGGTTTTTCCAGGTTCTCTTGCATTAAATATTCAAAATCATAGATAATAAATTTATGAAACCACAGCTCTGTTAAATGCCTCAACAATTAAAACCTTTTTGAAATATGTAAGTAACGTTAGCCCCTTCAGACCTGATTTATTTTGTACAAAGAAAAAAAATTGTTTCGTTGTCGTAAACAATGGCGTTTAGTTCCTCTTCAGAGTTATAGAGATCAGTAAAAATTGGCGAAGCAGATTCTCAAAGAGTCAAAAATATTATATAAAACATAATTTTGTCCAAACCATAACACACCATAACACGTATAATGCATAGAATGCATATAAAATTGATGTGCATAATTATGCACATTTGGTCTGAAGGGGTTAAGCACTACAAAGTATCTTTAAGCAAAATGCAAATTATTTTTAAAAACTCCTAAGTAGCTTCAAGAAACACAATGTAAAACTTCTGCATTTTATGATTTTTGATTTTAAACACAAACAGTTTTACAGTTATTCGTGCCAAAATTATAAAGAGAAAATTGCAAGCGCAGGAAATATTCAGTTAATACACTATCTTTGCAGCATATGGTCATCGAACGAAGCTCTGTGATCACGTATCCTCTTTCCTGTTATATCTATGCTCGCCTCACAACGCGCCTTCGGGAGAGAAAGTATGACTCTTAAATGATTTAATGAACGGCTTAAACGACAGGAAAGTGAATACGTCTTCGCTTGCCACTGCTGCAAATGGCTGTCAGAGGGCAAGATTAAAGGTTAAGAGTGTCATCGTCCAAGCATATTGTCTGCACAAATATCTCATCTGGTGATGGGACGAGATTTAACCATTGAGAAAGAAGATCGTGTATTGCCATTATTGGCCAACCATTATTTGTTCCATCTGTGGAGATTTTCTTGAGCATTTTTCCAAGTTACGACCACACTTCTTTAAAGAGGGAATGTGCTGTTACGTGTGTAGCTGCGCAGGTAATTACATAGGAGTGGACACTATCTTTTTAAGATGGGACGATCCGATAAGTATACCAGTGAAACGGTCACGTAATTTTTTAATAGCAGATGATTTACGGGCGAGAAATTTTATCTCCCCCATAATTTTCCAGCCTCGCGCTTTTCACAATTTAGGCGGATCTGATTTCACTTCGGAGTGGGACATTTTCCTCTTCCGTAGAGCAAGTAGAAGAATACTGTATATTTTCGCATGAAACGAAATGCACTGAGAAAATTAATTTTCTCAAAAATCCAATAATTTCGTGCGTATAGGCACCTCACTCTCATATTTATAATTATGTCAGAAATACAACAATAATTTCAGAAACCAAATAGGAATGGACTTGTTATTTTTAGTTCAGACTTAACTTCTAAAACAATATGATGAAGCAGAAAAAGAAATAAAAGAAACGTTGATTCTTCTGGAATGGGTATTTTTACAATGGCCAAATTCGAGTATGAATATACCATCCGCAATGCAATACCCATCATGCAAACTGCAGTGCAAACCATGATATTAATATTAACAAGTGGTGAAAATTATCAAAGCAGCTCAAACATCATACGGACAGGACATAATCAGAATTCGTACATTCAAGACTATAACGATGCACGTGCATTTGCAATAGCAGATTAAAGCATGAAATAAAAACAGAAACCGTTCGCTATCAAATACTGTACGTAATCGGCGTTTTTTACGAAAATTAGTTATGGTCGAACTCTCTATTGTGAAAGCTATAACGTATTAACACAAGTCTACAACACAATATACCAGACGTGTAAAACAAATTCTACGGAGAAAAATAACATCTGCAGTTTTACACCTGTTTTTTACTTTTAAAATTTCCAAACTTTTAAAATGCTCGTCTGTAAAATTTGCTCAAAGATCCAGGGAACCTCATTCTCAGGCCGCGACATCTACTTGGCCTTGCATAACGACAGTAGTTGAGCGACCAGTGGTGCCGAGCGGCGAAGCGGCGGCTCCGCTCCATTCAACACGGCGGCGGTGCGGGCGGAGGTGGAGGCGGAGGCGGGTCCGCCCACGTCGGCGGGCGGAAGCTGCAGCGCCCTCGGGCCACGAGGCAAGGCCGTCGCAGTCGTCGTCGCCGCCGCCGCCGGTACGGAGAACAAGCGTCCGGTGATTGTGAGACGGTTTGTTCCAACACAAGAAATACACGCGCGGTGCCGCTGCGACTCGGCGGTGGTGCGCACCACTTGCGAAATACGACTTCTGTTTCAGAAAGAGCTCCGGGGAACAGGCCGTGAGCGCGCGTGATATACCACATCCCGCCCCGCAGTTCTGCGATCAAGATATACGCGTTCGACTGAATCAACGCAGTTCCATGTCGTTTCTTTGTAATGAACAGCAGTATTTCTTAAAGATCTGTCATCGCTTTTGATATATTTTATTTTTTAGATGCCGAAGGCAGACAAAGCTCATTCAAACAGACACATTATATAATTGGCCTGATATTCGAAGACTTGAATTCTCACTAGTGTCGAACCTCAAAATACTTTTTTTCTTCTCATTGAGGAAATATGCTTCAATGAAGTACAATTAAGGGATTCTTAAACATGATGCAGTGTTCGTCTTTAACCTAACACGGATTACTGTGTCATGACGAGAGTGTACATACAAGGATTCCATAAAATATTGGATCAACATACATTTTCTCAATAAAATAAAAATAGTAATATTGATACCACCTTATTGTGGGTTCCAGTCTCCTTTTCCGTTCCACCACCTAACACAACAAATATTCAACATATGTTACTAACATCGTCTGTTTTTCTCCGGCGGCAAAGCACAGCTACAATGCTGAAACACGGAATTTTACTAACGGCAGAACAGCTTTGCAAATGTAGGGCGTGAAAATTAAGCAATCTCGCTCTCTAGGAACGCACAAATTGATTCGCAGGTTCTAAAACCACTATCTCACCGACCCACGGCACAAGTGTATTTGCATGCTCATCGGGCACGCGGCCAGCCAGCTCAGCACATTAACGCAAAACTTCTGCACCGCCGAGAGCGCTACTTTTCACTAAGGAAACAGTGAGAAATGCACTTCCCAGGCAGCGGTGACACACTGCATTTATTATACTCGTTGCTGCGAAGCGAGCGAGCTCTTGACGCTAAGGAGGAAAGATAGGTGAGCGGGGAAATGATAGTCTCCAGCGGCTGTCGCGGCTCCACAAAGGCCAATGAAAGTGGAATTCAAGCGGATACAATGTCAGAGACGCCGGTTTCAGAATTACGCGAGAATTCGTCATTCCGTGACTTCTAGCATACATCACTTGGAATTCTTCTCATTGCACTTCTCAGTCCGACTGTTGGTTTGGTAACAATGTTACCACGAGGTGTTAAAATTTTAAAAGTATCAATTAATGATTGTACCCGTCTTGTTACAGGATTTATTATATCTGGTGTTGAGCACGTGAAAAAACTCTAATAAATACGCAGAGGAAATAATCAACTCCATTTATTACTGGTTCCCTAAAGAAATGGGCACAAAATACGAGAACAAATTAACGAACGCCTATTGTAGAAAGAGTCTTGACCTTTATAAATTGTTTTCAAATCAATATGTTTCAATATGTTTTAATTAAGTGCAGCAATGTCAGTAAGTGAAATGGAGAATAACCTTACAATTGTAATATGCCCTTACAAACCACCATCATTCTACTATACCGGAACTTTTTTCTGATTAACACGCTGATGGTAATATTTGTAAGTATTAAATGTACTTTTATCCTTTGTTTTAAATCTTGCTAAGTCACGCCAATTTTTATAGTAAAACTTGGTATTTCGGATATACCCTTATTGCTGTTCACAGTATCCAGTCATTTCCATCTCATCAGCTTCAGAGAAATTCTCCTCTTGCGAAATTGACGCGGCAGAGCCGGCTTTGCCAGGCCCTAACTGCCAGGGAAATGTTGCTGAGCCTCGACAGACTCGAATGAAACTGTAAGAGAAACGACGTAAACACCGTCCCACTCAAAAGCCAAACGGTGCACCAAGGCACAGTCGTTGGCGTTAGCAAACTTACGAGATGCCCGCTGGAAAGCCCATAGTGCGCAGTCATATCCTTTTATGTGTCACGCCTCGGAGCAGGGTGCCAAGAGCAGAAAGCGCGTGTATGAGAACTGAAATGAAGCTCAGCTTTCCTCGTTTGAATTCAAAACTTCGTTCTTAGTGTTCACCGCGCATGGCGATGTGTTAACGGGAAATACGTTAATTCATAGATTCATATAAACGATGGAGGCTGACCGGTAGCAAGCCGGTGAAATTTATTGCTATTATAAGTAACGAAGATATGCATCGAACCTGATTGCTCGCATTGCTCTTTGCAATCGCAGTAGACATATAATTCATATACTGTAAGTAAATGAGATAAAAATGTCTCTCATGCAAATATTTCAGGGGAATTGCGCCCCTAAACTCCCTTCATTAAGGTGTATGGCATTCAAGTGTGAGCCAAAAATATCCGACTATTACTTACAGGTGTATTAAATGCAACGTTGAAACAGTACTAGATAAGCGTATACCCAAGTAAGTTGTCCCACTACGTCTACAAGATGCTCAAGAGAAAGAACGGGGCTCTACGAAAATCAGTGCCACAATTTCTCCGGCAAACTTGGCCAAGTAAGTGACTCACTCTGTATTTACGGTAGTGAGGTGAGTGTTCGAGATCGTTCCGAGGCGTGCAAGAAGGTACAAGTAACCCTGCCACATGTGTTGCGGCCGCGCGCGGAGCACCATTTTTGTGTAGAGCAGAGTCGGGCAGAGGGAAAAAAGGCGAAGTGTATCTCGCGTGGGCAACCAATACTAAAAGCGGCGCGATCGATGCCGCCTCTGCTCGCAGCTACAAGGAGCGCCACCTGACAGCTCGCCCACAGCGCCGGGTGGGCGGCGAAATAAGGCCTCTCGCGCGAGTGGGCTCCGCGTCAGGTGCCCCGCCCGCCGGAGGGGGCGGCGATGGCAACAATGCTGCGCCCAGAAACGGAGTACGGCGTTGGCGGAGGTAGAAGCAGAACTGACCAAAGGCAGATTACTGTTGCTACAGTGGTGAAACCCACTACCTTCTGCGTGACATGAAGTCAATCAGCAATAGAGGAAATTGCTGCGGAAATTGTCACTGTATCCGCGGATGCAAGGAGTGGAAAATACCAAGTGCAATATTGAGTCATTCCAAAGCGATGTCAGTATTGATGGCTGTGGCGATGGCTGTGGCGATGGCTGTGGCGATGGCTGTGGCGATGGCTGTGGCGATGGCTGTGGCGATGGCTGTGGCGATGGCTGTGGCGATGACTACGGCGATGGCTACGGCATTAGCTGTGATGATAGCTAAGAGGATGGCTGTGGCGATGTGTATGGCCATGGTATAGCTGTGTGTCGAAGGCTGAGGCGCTGGCAGACGGCGATGGCTGCGCCGATGGCTAAGACACACTATAACCATAGAGAAAGGGATATAGTATCTGTCCTTTCTCTTCGCTATAACAGTGTACGCGGTAAACGCAGGTGGTGAAGGCAGGAGCGAAGTCATTGGCTGAGGACGGCGGAGACGGAGTCGGCGCCCGTGTCCGCGCCTTTGCCCTTATACGCCGCACCGTCCGTCTGAAATAGCCGGGTGACGCAGCGCAGACTTGCGGGTCGCGCGCAGGGCGGGTCTCGTTTATTTCCCCGGCGGAAGAGGCCCGCCCCGACACACCCCTCCGCGCCCCACCCACTGCTCGCTCCGCCCCCGCCGCCAGAGCCGCCCCGGCCGCCACCAAACGAGCCAAGACGAATTAGGCGCGGCAGACGCATGGGGACAGCAACAGCTTTATGCGACAGCTTGACGGATGGGGCTCTCCCAAATTGTGCGGACGATGCACGTGCGAAGGAAACCCTGCCTTACAAATCGCTTCCGCTTCTTGCGAAACAACGTAATCGCACCGCGCGGACCGCCCTCCCGGCGGATATCTCGTTTGAGGGCTTAGGAGTTTGCACTACGCACGGCGAAGCTGCCACGCCCCTTCACGTCTCTATTTTATGTTTCCTCATTCTAAATTCATTTACAGCAACACCCACTAATATTTTCTGTAGATGTCAGCATTCTCTGGCATCGTTGATTTTACTTACAAAGTGAATTAATTGCAGCGCCAGTTCGGGTTATTTGATTGTAATAGCGCCGCAAGGGCTGAATCCATATGTTTCCTTCCAATCTAAATCTTTTATTCGTTTTTTGGATCCTCAACATTTTTCAAATATTTAAATCAGATTTGTTTGTTCTTCATGCGTTTCATGGCGATAGTGGACGGAATCATTACCTCTCCAAGTCGTTTTGTTTTCTTCCCCAAGCAGTAGGTTCATTACATTACTCTCTTATCAGTAGTACTTAGTTTCGTAGAATTCTTCTCCGAAGCGTTCCGCTCCACGCCCAACGTTTCTGATCCTCCCAGCTCGGCCCTTTCTCCGGCGCCGACCTCACATCTTCGCGCCCCGCCCTAGCCCTCCGCCCGAAAACCGCCTTCGTGCTCTTTTTGCCTCACATATCACGCGCCGGCGGCGGCGGCGGCGGCGGCGGCGGCCGGCGTAGGCGACGGCGCGAGCGGGCGTGGGCGAACCCGTCGCGGGCGCTCCGGACAAACCAGGACAATGAAGGCTGGCCTCATGCATAAAATCCAATTGTAGGTAGGCGCAATTTCGCTCCGGTGCCGCGCCAGCGATCATTACGAAGCCTTTGTGTGGAAACCCGCGGCGAAGACCGAGCGCGCGCGAGGCGGAGGGAGAGGGCGGCTGGCAGAGGCCTCCCAGAGAGATGGGCGGCAGCTGCTCCAGCGCGCAGGGGTCAATAGATGCGAACTGGACCCTTCCTGGTAATTAACTTCTCCAATAATTGATAACCGGAATATGCGACGGATTCAGTTCTCGATTGGAGCTGAAGTTTATTCATCTTATTGACTCGAGTATTTTTTTATGTGTACGGGTATACGGTTAGGGACTGTCATTGAAGCGATAACATTATGCAACAGGGTTGATACTTTATGAGATCAAACGAAATTTCACTAAAGGACCGGAAAATAATATTCGTATATAAGTACACGATGGCCAAAAGAAAGATTTGCTTTCCATATGTCATTCTTCGTTTGATATACTGTCAACGTATTAGCTACATTTATAGTGAAAACCAATCTTTTCTGATATTGAGGTATGATACTGAAGTTATCGCAGTGACGGTAGCCCATTAATTGATATGTTATGTACATTTCAGTCTCCTATAGTTGATGTGTTGATGATAACCTTGAGTTCGTTGGCATCATGAATATCCGAAACAATATCGAATGATGCTACGCTATTACTTGAAGGCATTTTTTTATAATCCGGATTCTTTAAATACCAAACATTTGAGACTAATTCCTTATCTTCGATGAAGAAACATATTCTTAGATAAACTTTTCATTGGAGCTAATCAATTTTCTGAAGGAAATGAGATCTTAAATCCTAATGAGTAGTCTCCACAAACATTCGCGTAAAAATACTCTCCAAGAGAGTTAAAAGTACGTCATGTTTTTTCCATTGTCAAGACGTAGAGAAATCGAACACGACAAAGTACGGCAAAAATTCACAAAGCAGCTCTAAAACGAATATTTTATGGTTTCCTCCGACACGCAAGAATCGTGTACCACAATGAACTACGAGTACGTATAATAATGTTGTGTAAGAATGCACGCATTATCCTATAAAGAAAAACACAGACAGTATAATTTTCTAACAAGCAACTTCACAAAATTAACATTACCATTGATAACACAAAAGAAAATGAACTTAAAAGTTTCAACAAGGAAATATTCGTTTTCTAGGATACCTACCGAAAATGCAATATTCTGAAAACCATGGAAACGATAGGACGCACGGGGTGTTTCGCCATTCAGCTGCACGGAGAGTTTCGCCAACGGAGAAATACTCCTGGGAGTAGCACTATGCAAACGTTACGTAAACGATTACTTAAAATACTGATAATTCCTGGCATATATTTGAGAGTTGGAAAGTTTCTAATGGTAAGTTGTTGATATTTTCTCGATTAGATATCCTCTGCTTCAAGAACATTGAAATTTATTTAACAGGTTTACAATAAAATTAATCACTTTTCTTCTTCAACATTACAATATTATATGAATCAAGATTTTAATTTTTTTTTCATTTTCCCCTACTATAACAGTTCTCTTCTTTCAAACGATTTATTTTCACCAATTAATAAATCAGGCAAAATGATCAGGCGCCGAACTATCCGTCGACTGGGGCGGGGGGTTCCCAACCAGGCATCTCCCACTAGCTCCGGCCGGGAGAAGCTCTATGCTCCCGACTCTGGTCTCACGGCAGGTGTGGTAGTGTAGTGCATGTAAGTGTGCGTAAATTAGGGGCGAGGATAGGACAAGGAAGAGGAAAGAAAGATCGCGCGAGGTCCGTGGCCCGGTTATCGGAGATCAGAGAATCAGGGAAGAGATTAGAGCAGCCGATCGCCAGAATTCTCCTCCAGTCAGCGGCCGAACTCCACCCAGCTATCTAGTTAGTGTCGAAAATTCTGCCACCGTCGGAAGAGAGAGTCCTGATGAGACCGACAACGCAGCCCTCACTGGAAGGAAGATGGCGGCCACCCAGCCGCTGCGCCGGCCGAGAGCCCCGCGACGAGCGCCAGCGGCGACCCTGGGCGTTGCTCAATCGCTGCGGGGAGGCGCCGTGAAACCCGACGCCCAGGCCGGCCGACTTTTACGCGAGCACCTGAGCGGCGGCGTCACCACCAGCCGGCGGACACCGCGTGTTTTATTATGCCGCGCGCGCGCGCGCGTCTCCCTCGGCGAATATTACGCCCGTTCCGAGAATTTATACAGGCTTAGAGACAGAAATCTTCCTTTTTACGAGGCCAAGCGAACAATCGCGGCCTACTCAGAATGTTAAGCGTCGAGCTTGTTTGACTTGCCCGGTATGAGATGTGCAATAAAATTCTCGTATCGTACGTATTTTCGAAACTTTGAGTGACGTCCACTGAAAACCCCGCAGAATATGTTCTCAGAAGATATACAGATAGACCAGGACTGGCATCAATACGTAAGTAAAGCTATTTTGTCGGAAAAAGTTTGTAAGGATGAATTTGCCGAAGATGAGACACACGAAGCCGTCCACTTCGGATTGGACTGCACAATTCAAATCACTCAGAAAAGTCATATCACCATCGTTGATTTCGGAATTGTAATTTCTGAAGGACAGTTAAATTAACTGCTTTGTTTGTGATTTCCAATTGCTGTCACAATTTGCAGCAGAATATGTCCGAGACGTTTGAAAGTTTTCATTAAAATTAGAAGTATTATTACCGTTATCACGATATCGACAGGTACCAGCTGTTTCACGGTAACAACCTTACTTGTGTTTTCCTTCTGACAACTGGCTAACGTGACTATTTCCTGACAATCTTTGCCTGACTCGCCCTAAGGGCATCCTTAGGATCTTCCTCCGAGTTACGAGCTATTACTGACATCATGGGTCTCTTTGTTTATATATGGAACAAAGCAAAAAAAGTAATCAATTTGAATCTAAAAAACGTGATTATAATAATTGAATCATCATTCACGTCCAGAAATCAGTAAATCCCAAGTTTTCTGAATTCGCGAAAACTGAAAACTAACTAGATCAAATTTTTGATACGAGGTAATATTTTTCTGAAAGAAGTAGCTTATATATTGACTACAATGATTTTTATTGAAGAAAAATTATTGTACACGCTTTTATAGGTAAATCTTCCACCACAAACTCATGTTTGGTACTTGATTCATTCCTGAACTAAAAGATTCAATTATAGTCCACATTTTTGCGGGAGCGAAGGTTTTGGCGCTATATAATCTGTCAATTGTACCATAGTAAGATAGGGATAAGGTGATTTTTACTTAATTATTAAGTAGGGAAATCTCCCTGAAACGAGAGTGTAGACATGTTTGGCGACAGAAACAACAAATGAAATCACGAGACAATGACTGCATAGTGAATCGAGATCCTTCGAAATTTCAAAAGCCGTACATTTTCCATCAATTCATAGCATTCACGTGCAAGACGAATAGACATCGATTGGGATTATTCAGAAGACGAATGTAAAGATAAGGTAAGCAAAACTTAACATCTTCTACCTCATACAAAGCATACAATAAATGCAGAGAGCTGCAAATGTTCTTCCTACTGCTCCCACCAGCGTCGAAGACAACGTTCGCTATCAGCTAATTTCACGCGCAGTCGATCATCCGATCATTATGAGTCCCTGCGACCCTGTGTCAAGCACTTGCACACACTCCGAAGAGAGTTTCTGATCAATCATTGTATGAAAGACAAGGCGATTTTTTTTTTCATTCTAGGAATTTATTTGTTCATTCTCTAAAATGGAGAAAAGCACACCTATCTGCGGTTTCCTGAAAATTTGACACACCATCTCGTTGCAAATATCTCGTAAAAAGTGTTACAAATACATTACTGACAAATGATTCGTTCTTGTTCGTTTTTCAAGCTTTGTGCACATGGCTTTACTTGCTCTACTGTTATCTTCATTTAATATTTGTGTTCATCCTTCAAAAATAAAATCTTACGGATTCCTAAGACTGCTGCTGAACGAACTGGAACAGCAATCTCTAACCGAGGAGAACTGTAGGAGTTCATTAGTTTTCAATCCTTTGATAAGAAATAGCCATTTTGGATCCAAGAATTTAAAAAAATCTTCGAGAAGAATGCAAAATGAAAATATGACTCAACAACATTATAAATCATCATCATCAGATACACACATGTGTATATTCTTAGTTCTAAAATATTTTCAGAATCATTCATCGCCGTGGCAATCATACGTACGAGTCGAAATAACTGCATACTTTTGTGCTATTTCTTTGTCGGGGACCTGTCTCAATTCTGATATTGGCTGTTCCTCATGTAGTTAAAACCAATTTTAAGTTTGAATGTCAGCAGTGCACAACAAATATTATTAGAAAATATACTTTTATGAGACAGTTTTGTCGAAAAGTATAATTAGATTCGTAACGTAATGAAGTCAAAGACAATGAATATTCAACGTCGTGATTTAGATGCAGAATTAATAAAGTTTCCTACTCTGCATCTACTTCCTGAAAGCATCATATTCCTTTCTTAGAATATTATTTACGGGAAACTTTTACTTCTGAAAGTTCCTCAACCCCTGAAAGGTGACACTTTACGAATCAGAATGGCATCATGTTCGACCAACTCTTAGAATGTAAAACACTTTCTCGACAATTAAGTTTATGTAATAGCTCTCAAAATAGATGCCCGATGAACTACTCGTAACAAGAGAGAAAATTAGTAGTACAATGTTAAGTTCACAAAGCCGATTTCCAACGCAAGAAACATTTCTCTTGCCAACGACTTGCGTGATTGGATAAAGACTGCGAGATTCATGAGCGAATATTTAGTCACAATGAAGTTTACACTCCGTATTCTTCTTTTATGAAACCCATTTCTTCCAAATTTAAGACATATGCTATTATTTTTGGAAAGTATTCTACAATCACTACGACATCGTGTTAACTCGTAGGGACTAAAAACCTACCTTTTTGCAATCATTATCAATTTAACTACTTTTATCACTACCTTGTGTAACGAATTCGTTCTGGCATTACCATAAACTGCTCACAAAGGCGATAAATAACTCTTCTTTCGGATGAAAAACAGCTTTAAGTCATGCTAATGCGAACCCACTCGGAAAGAGCAAGCACAAATAGAAACGCAGCGCGCCGCGTGGCGAAAGGAAGTTGCGGGAAAGCCTGGCATCTGAGGGAGGAGGGCGGAAAAAAGGCTCGTGCGCGGCCGCTGCGCTCGGCGATTCACAAGGCCTGAGCGGGGAGGCGGCTAATGAACATCCGGGACATGAAACGCACAATGAGCGGCGCCGAAGCGCGGCGCACGCGCCAATCAAGCGGCGCGGCGCGGCGGCGCTTTGGCGGCGCGCCGCGGGGGGCGCCACGGGTCGCCGCCGGCGCGCACGTGAGGGGGTGGATGGACCGCGCCCCGGTCGTGGGATGGTCGTGGTCGTCGAGGGCGGAGGCGAAGTCTGAGGCGACGGCCCACGAACCGCCGGCGGCAGACTTTTGTCAGCAGGGCTGATACAAGGAGGAGGAGATATGATGGGGAGGTGGAGAAAAGGTAGTGTGGCATCGACAAATGTGGAGAGAGAGAGAGAGAGAGAGAGAGAGAGAGAAGAGGGAAAGAGAATAAGTGATAAGATGGAGAGAACGCAGCTGCGCGGCGGCTCATCGCGGGGATTAAATCGGGACTAGATATGTTGTGGGCGCGCAGTTTTCCTTAGAAGGCAGTGATGTTGAATGACAAAAACTAATAAGATTATACCACAGAACAATCGTCTGTTTGGTAATACTTAATTTTAGTGATGCAAGTTTGAAGGAAACATAAAGCAAATGTACACCTGGCAAGAATCAAGAGAAAGGAATGCAATCAACGTTTTACAACAACAGCCCGCAAACTTTGTAACACGTGTAGTGAAAAAGGGCTGATAAATTTAGGAATAAGAATGCTTACAGTTTTCAAACCAAATTAAAATCAAGTTTCTGGATTAAAAACGACACAAAATATTTGAAGTTAAATGTATTGCCCTTTCCTTCCACTTAGTACCACTTCCACGCATGTAACAGCTGGAAGAATACAAGTACTCAGTGACAGAATTTAAACTAGTCACGTATACCTCAGAAAGCAAGCAGGTGCGATGAATTGCAAGTATTGTAAGTTGATTCTGCCAGTCACGTTTGAGAAGAAAGAGGGCTTATATTGTTGAATTCACTATTTGTACAAATTCGCTCTCACTAGAAGTGTGAAAGTTGTTTTAAAAGGGGATCGTCCCAGTATTTAACTAACTTTATTTGTAAGCCGAATAAAGAAGATGATTTCACGCTCTTTCAGGAATGTCTGGCCTAGTTTCTCGAGGAGAAATGGATGATCACTTGCAATAATGATCACACAAAATGATATATAATAACATAGATTGATCACTTTATTATCATTGGCACTGTGTTCATGATAGTAGAAGAAATGAGGCATTTCTCAGAAACTATAACAAGATACACCAAGAGCAATTTTTGAATACTCAGCTAACAAATAAAAACTCGCGTGAATAAAGAACAGGAATTAAACCGAGACACATTCGAAGAGCGATTTCAACACGGGAAGATCGTGGAATTGTGATGTCCATGGACTAGGCTGACGCTGCTGAATACGGTAAAAATACCAATAAAGTCCTCCGCTTCTTCGATTAAATCGATTCGCCACGATGCTTGAGCGTTCCTCGGGCCTCTGAGTGTTCCCCCTGAAGTCACGGCCCCTCGCGAACGCCGCGCGCGGGCGTCTCAGCGTGGCCAATGCCGTGCGTCTGCAGGCGGCCCTCGGGTCACAGGGCGACGCTCCGCCTGCACGGGGAGCGGCGCCTCACGGAGAGAAGGGATGGGGGAAGAGCCAAAGAGGAAAGCAACAATGGGGCAATGGATGGCGTTAGAGAGCCGGTTGGAGGTGCAATGCTGCCAATTGGGAGAAGTGATCGGGGAAGAGCCAAACGGCGCTATGCGGGTGATACGAGGAAGACGTCTGCTGGTGTCAGGTTAGTGACGATGGACAACGGCGCGGACCGGTAAGATAACGACAGGACGCGTATGCGGCAAATCTGGGGTGATGGCAGATTCGAAAAAGGAGGTGCATAATTCGGTGGAGTGGCCAGTGATGCTTGGTGTTAGGAATCACCGTTAGCAGGAGTCGGCGAATGGGAACGTATACATCATTGAAAGAGGGCAATGACAAAGATTGAAAGGTGGGATAGTACTGGGCGAGAAACTGCCAGTTGGCCTCCTGAAACGTCACAATGTGATGCCTTAGAACATTCAAAACATCTTTAACTTTTTGTAACGAAGCTCACCGATTTCTACCGTCCCTTATTAAGGTGCGCAGTCACTGGTTTATATTAATAATCCATATTCTCGCAGAATAGCGTATAATGAAAACTCTCGAGAACCGATGTAAATTTTCCCATCTTAATTATAATATGTGAAAAATGAGCTGACGGTATTTCAAAAATTATGCCTCTTTTTCCAGTCCCTCGAAGCAAGTTTGCGAATTCATCGCACGAATGCATGCACACTGTCCAAGAAAAGCACTTAGTCATACCCTATACATAAGAATAATTAACAGCAAATAATTAACAAATATTGCGCATTATTAATCTCAGGTAATCTTGAAAAAGTAATAAACACGGCAAAACAGGAACCAGCTCGGCCAGAGCTAACCCTTTAAGCCGCGTAGCGTACGAGGTGCCTGGTGTCCAGCAGTCGGCGTTTCGCCTTGGGCGCCACTGGCAATCCTGGCGGCGCGGCGGCGGCGGGCAGTGTTTAATTGGCTCTCGAGCGGGTCTGCTGGTTATCGGCGCCCGGACAGGCTGGCGCTCAACGGGAGGGCATGTGGCGGCCGCCAAGCAGCCTCTCGACTTCTTGTGGCGGTGGCGGCGTCGATGGAGACCGGAGAGGCCCTGGGCGGACAGACTGCAGTAGGGTGGGTAGAGGGAGTCGAAGATATGGTATAAGATATAGGCATGATCGTAGAGGTAGCAGTGTTGAGGGCGGCAGATAACGAATAGGAATTTATTTTTATGGGAAAGGAGTGGAAGAAGCTAAGGTAAGACAACTGGATGGCAATGGCTTAAGCGAGGGAGACGAGGTCGGATGGATAAAGAAGAGAAGGGGGAAGAATTAGTTTTAGATATAAGAGTTAGACAGATGTGATAGCATTGAGAGAACTATCACATCGGTAAAACTGTATAATTATAGGAAAGGGATGGCGTAATCGAAAGAAGACATCAGCTGTGATCTGTAGGTGACAGGTACGAAAAATAGGCCGTTTTCAAGAGTTCTATGAATGTCTGTAGATATATATGTAGTCTTCTTGTGTTAGAAGTCGGTTCCTACTCCTTCGTACTTGGCTTTCACTGAGCCTCGCCATTAAGTTGTTGTCTGGCAAACCACCACTGCTTTCGAGAGAAAAGTATCTCAACGCTGCGGTACATGAATGTGCAAATAATAATAATAATAATAATAATAATAATAATAATAATAATAACAATAATAATAACCCAAGAATAAAGAGCATTGATATTCACAAAAGTGTCTTAAGCATAATTCATAAAGACCATATGAATTGTAAGAAATCTTGCTAATAAATCAGGATAAATGTATTGTAGCCATTTATAACATTGTTGTAGTTGCAACTGAAGAAGTTTCCGGGCAACGTCTAGAGAGCCATGTCTAACGCGGTGCCTGTCGTGAATTTTTTCAAGCGCTCTCCCATGTACGAAATTGAATTGTGCCGACTTTTATTATCATTTCAAAAATGCATTTTATTAAATTCTGAATGACACTTGAATATTTTCCCTGCTAGTAAGGTCTTTCATATACCTTTATTACAGTCATTCTTCTGCTGTTCGTAACTGCACCGAATTCTACGACAGTGATTCTCAAATTTATTGTTCAAAAACATAAGGAAAGGAATCTTATATTCGATACCTAGTTCCATGTACGACGATCTTAAAAAGGACCTGCTGCGGCGGCCAGAGTGGCAATGAAGAAGTGATACTTTGTCAGGGAGTAGTGCGGCGCGACTAGGGGGAATTAAGTCTTGTTGACCTGTGACACGAATTATGGAAGTTTCATTTCAAAATTGTTTGAATTCAGTAAACACTTTCATTGCTTGTTAACCATTGGAAGCCAATTGTGAAATACAGTTCAATTGGGTGTCTTGGTCTCTAAAATGTTTTCATATTTTGGTTCTACATATATCTTTCCGAAGTCTCCTTTTCGTCAATAAGTGTAGATAATAAATACCGATCCTGCACGAAAGACTCTCACTACATGATGCATTAAGGAGTGGTCTGTATCCTACTAGCAGTACTATAGATTTTTCTTAACTTTTACGAACAGGCAATGTTAGGCTTGATATTAATTATAAGAAAATACTTGTACGTGAATGTTGTTTTAATATTTATTGTTGTCTTTATTATTTTATTCTTGCAATTATAGTCAGTATTATTACTAGTATTATTATTAATATATAATAATATTATTATTATCGTAGAAAGAATGACAGTGATTCGAGAGTCAAATGACGTCAGCGCACCCTGGGGGTTCAGTCAGCTGGGCTCAAGTAGAGGTTGGACAGCGCTGTCTAAAATCTAGATATTTTTTCTTGAATGGGAAATTTGTTCATGGCGTGCCAGTATTCTGGCCTATACTTACTAAACAGAAGTGCTGCCATGCTGCCCTACACGTTTCTAAAGAGGTAAGACGTTGAATTATAAAATAATTTATTAAAGAAAATGATTTCATATTTTCTTTCTTTAATTATTGTTCGTTTTCCTGTACTCACAGATTCTTGAAGAAGAGTGTTTTTACTTTTTCAAAGAATCAAAGCGAGTACTTTGTACTTTCAAATCACACATTTTATTTGAATGTAAATTAAATGAAAGAGAACCATGAAATTAATATCATTATTTATCTCCGGACTCGCGAAGTTCCCACTTTGTCGTACCATCCGTACATCTGATAATATTAAGAACACTACAAACCACTGTTCTCCTGTACAATGAGACTCCCCAGACAAAAATATTCATGAGAAAGGATGGAAAGAATAATGATGTTTCACTACCAAAAAATACTGCTTTGTTGGCGTGACAGAGTACATTATCCCCTCCTCCGCATAGGCGTTGTTCGGCTTCACCCAAGCGGCGGCGCCACACGAGGCTTCCACGCGGCGTTCGGGGCGCCATCCACGGCATCCACACCCGTGATTTAGCCGTCCGCCGGGACATTCTCCTAATGAGAGAGGCCACGTGCGCTGGCACTGACAAAGTGGCCCGGCCGCGCGGACGGGCTCGCAGCGCCGCGAGGAAGCCCCGCGCGACCGGCTTGATAAGACTAATAGCGCCGGAACGCTCTCCCGAGGACTGGGCTTTCGAAACGGCCGCCTCGGAAAGAAGACGCCTAGTGGAAAGTACTGGCGGTGAGGACACTCGTATCGGAGGTTTAGTTCTGGGGACGAGGAAAGCACGTGTTCAAGGAGCTGTGAATTATGTGTTCAGGATTCTCGGAGCACTTCAAGAACGCCGGGCAGCAACACAATGCCAAAATCGTGTGTACCTAAATTGCCAAGAACACTTGATTTCAACAGGACCATTCATTTCACTTACAGTAACAAAAATTATTTTCATAGTTAAGATTAGTGAGTAATTACGCAGGTTTCTTAATTATATTTCAATTAATAATTTAAAACATTAATGCCTTTCAATATTTTTTTCAAAACCTACCTAACTGACCATGATAGACCTTCATAGTATACCTTTACTGACTGGCTTTCACGGATCTCCGTCACAAGGAAATAAGATGAACATTAATGTAGTCCGACTGAATTCAAGTTATCAATATATTTATATTTTAACAGTTTTCTCTGCACAACTACTTACTTCGTGAAATATTAAAATTTCGTCAGGGGGATAACCTAGGAACAGTCACATTTTATTCATACAAATAAATCAACAACATGAAATCGACACGCTCCGGCTTTCCAAGAGAGTCGCTAGCCTTGGTGAAGGGCGAACCGGAGTCTGTATATGGAGCAGTGTTCACGGAGGCAGCGGAGCCGCGGGCTCCCCGCACCGCCCGGGGCAAGAGGACTAAGCCCTTGTGCTGCCAATCACCGGGCGGCTATCGGTCGCGGGTATCTGCGGGGCGCGGAGGGCGGGCATGGCGGGGAGCGCGCGCCCGCGCGTCACCCGGTTTCTCCTCGCCAGAAAGCAGGTTATCGCCCACATACGCGCCCACGTACGTACGCAAGGCGCGCCCGTCGCGGAAAGCCGCCGCGGCGGCGCGCGCCTTTTACAGAATTATGTCAGGGAATGCTACCTCCATTACGAACGGCGATTACACATGTAACCCGTGCGGAGCGGAGCGGAGGGCCGCGCGCCGCAGACCGGTGTCGCGCAGACGGGTCGCCAGAAGAGACGGGAGACGACGGTGACGGCGGGGGTGACGACGGGCCGGCGGCAGAGGTAAGAAGGTGACTGAAACGGCTGCGGCTACGGCTGCGGCTGCGGCGTCGGCGGCAGTGGCGGCGGGAGAGGGGGTGGCGGTGGCGGAAGCAGGGTGACGGTGGCAGCGGTGATGGCGAGCAGAGCTGCATCTCTCGCATTCGCGGCCCCCTTCGCGTCCGTCCGTTTGGTTTAAGAGACCGCGTCGCGCCAATATCACTGTCCCCGCAACCGACATTCGTGTCTCCGAGAAGCGAACGTCGCCATGAAAGGTTTTCTACAGCGGCCACTCTCCCACCTCGCGACTTCCGTGAACTCCTAAAGTGGAGGTCGAAAGTCTCTCATTACCAAAGTATTTCATTTTTCTCGTTGAAATTCTTTTAAAAAAACATCGAACAGTTTCAGATTCTATGATCATGAAGTTTTCCTATTGCTTGTTATGTAACAAGTCAAGTCTTGCAGAGATTAGGGATAAGAAAATAATAAAAGATGTGAAAATAAGTCGCCAGTGACCTACAAGAACGGAGCTGGAGGTTATTACCACAAAGAGTGTGTAACAAAATTTTCCTCATCCGAAATACCTCGAAGGTCATCAATTATTTTCCAAACTATTATAAAGTAACCAGAAAGTAACTGGAAATATTTTGTGAGTTGGCAAACGGGTCATTTTGATTTCATTAAATTTCTTAGTTCGTAGTTTGTCCTTTAACTATTTTTAAAACAATCTTAAGTGACCATTAACTTTTCCCTTTCAACATCACTGAGAAAAGTCTTTGAAATTATTAGTTTCGAAGAAAGGAGCACGTGGCGAAATTTTGCATAACAGGCGGATATTGGCATCCTGACAAAAAATGTTAGCTAAAAATACGAAGTCGGCTGAAAGGGTTTATACAATAAACTCTTGAAAATAGATAACATATTTTCATTGCTTAACGTCTTTGTTCGTAAGTCGTGACGTCTCGATGAACGACCTCAAATTTATCTCAGAAATAGAAGAGACGAAAATGGGGGGGGGGGAGGGAGTGCTATTGATGTCACTTCTATCAGCTCGTCGACTCTCTTCCTGACCACTGCAGGCGAAACACAACAACTCGCCACCCAAGAGCCAGCAACATTTCAGAACGCAGATATAAATGTTTCACATGTGTCGTAACGAGCTATTTCCGACACTAAATATTTCTCCCTTTCAGCGGGAGAATTAACTGTCCTCTGTTATGTCAGGCCTGTGAAACAATTGATTGACTGAAAACGTACTCAACTACAAATATTTCTGGAAATATATATAAAGAGTTTTCCCCAGTCGTAAACTTTATAAAATGAAATTAAGTACCAACTTTAATTTCCAAGGAGGTATAATTAAGGTATAATAAATGCTGTCTCATTTGATAACACGGTTTTCTGTCTACCATTCACCCACGAGATAAACTAGTCGATAATTCACTAAACATTTCTTAAATTTCTATTTTACAATGACGGTTCTTGATCTAATAAGAGAAAGAGAACTAAAAAGTGTGGGTTGACTTCAACGATTAAAGAAACTACCTTACTACAAACGAAAATAAGTGTAAAGAAGGCCGTGTTATACATATCGCTCAGAACAATATTCCAAATGTTTACTCCATTCGCATGCCAGGAGCGTAGGCATGGCAGTAGTCGTTACCCATTACAAATAACCAACGATCCAGAAGAATGAGTAAATACAACAGTGTTATGCATACATTCAAAGGGTAAATTGCAATGGTGTGCTCTCACAATAACGTAAATGCATTTACGAGCAACGTGCCACAATTCCCACATGGGCAACGACACTCGTGTACACAGAACCGTAATAGCATTAATGTATATTATCACCACGGCCTTTTCCCTACACAAAGATAACGCACTCCAAGGTGCTTCTTTGTGCAATGAGAACTGCTATTTCAGGAAAGTTGTTCCACAGAAAATAAACGAGAAAACCGGTACGAGACACGTCGGCTCATCGCCAAAGCAAATAAAATTCTCCTAACACAGTTCAGTGCAAGTAGGCGGAATCTACATTTGCATAAACTACGCATTTCACTTTTGCAATCTGTTTTCATCGATTCTGATAACATCTACCAATTGGACTTTCCAGCAGGCATACGAATACCGATGTTCTTATTGGTATCTAGCCAACCAAACAATGATACTACCATTTAATCCATTTCCACACAAACGTTTCGTTATCTTGAGGAGTGGCATCGTCATTCCACAATTATGCTTAGGCTCACATTTTTTCTAAAATGTATACGCTCTACCACAAAAAGATGTTCAATGGTGGAATGATATTACAAATAAATTGCATCACAAAGGGGAAAAATCAACAAAGCAGCACGATTATTCTGCAAGGGAAACTTTTCAAAAGAGATGAGTTGAAATACAATAGAGAAACATATTTCTAAAGAGATACACGAAGGGGAAAACAGTTTGTACAAAATACAAGCGAAAACACACTATTCATTAAAATGATTGAAGTAACACACATAGTCGGAACGACACAAGTGTAGCGTTTTGAAGCAATTCCCGCACCGCAGTACAACGAACTCGCAGCTGCTCTGACGAACTTCCGAGCCACTGCTCCAATACGCGGAGCTCAAACCCACAAACGACCTTCGCGCCAAATGTGGCAAGGTCCTGCGGCGCCGCATTCATTCAGGACGCAGCGGCGCCACGCAACAGTCAACACTCAATGAAACTCCAACAAAATAATACCGATTTAAAAAGTACATTATCCATTGTTGTATTTGCAAGTTGCGTAGGTACGTCTTACAAACCTCATATCAAAACGATGCGCGCTCGGTAACACTATTCAAGGAGTACATGAATGGTCACAATGTTCGGAAAAGGTGGCTCATTATGCATAGTGTATAATCCTTGATACTACCAAGAAAATCTGATCTGACAATAGTTAAATTACAACTCTTCTGCCCAAAAAGGAGCTCTTGCTCGTAACAAACAGAAAGTGTACTTAAAGCAGGAATGATATTGCTTCACGAACAAACGTATGTTTTTCCGACGCCGTCACGAACCATTCATGGAAATCGCCATTGGATAGAGGGAGGAGTTTAGACGTCCAAGTGTCATGGACCATGCAATAGTAGGTGTGCCGCACCGAAGGCCGCGCCTCTCCCAAGGCCATTCGGTTCATATCGTTTTGTCGTGTCGCACAGCGTGAAGCGCTGGACCAGCGCGTACTCCGGGCGCCGCGCCACTTCGGCTACGGAGCATCTAGTCAGGTTGGAATGCATTCGTTTCGCTATCTGTCGTCTAGTATTGAATATGCTGATAGTTTAGCCACTCTATACGTCAAACACAAGATAGATTGTAAGCTTAGAAAGGGAACGAGACAGACTATTGACATAAATGTAGCGAATTCGTATAAGTGATTTGACATGCTTCCATTAAGGAAAGAAAATTTTCTCCTAATTATGAATACTTCTCATGTAGATATTTCACTAGTTTGCTTAGATTAATAATGATTATTTATAGACGATCTCAAGAAACTCATTTAATAGAGTGATCCATTACAAGCCAGATACACTGTTTCCTACGTACGTTTTTAGAAAGAAAAGTCGCCTTTGGAGCGGTAAAACAATACTTTTTATATTTAAAGGAGAGTAATGGGTGTTCATTAAATTCGTTCGCACCACCATTAATTTTTTTACGAAAAGGCCGAGAGTTAGCCTGAAAGCATGAGGAAAATCCATTTGTCCCTAATGCGCCCAAAAGACCAGCAACACCAGAGTGACACGCATGAGAGAGAGGTCGCAATTTGTCAAGATGAGTTAATTATCTTGAAATTAATCCAATAGTCAAATTAACACAAAATGAATCGAGACGAATGAATCGTAGTTCAATAGAATTTCCTCGGGACTAATTGATGATCACGATGATGTGTACGTAAACCACTGAAAATGATTAATAAAAGAGACTCGATACAGAGTTCGGTCTCTGCCATGCATGACGTTGGCAAATAACTGTCAGCCAAGGTACTGACTCGACGTAGCAAAGCGACTCCGGAGCGACGCGCAATGACTCGGAAAAGGGCGGCAACGCCGCCTCCCCTGAGACGCTTCGCCGTGACCTTTTGTTCCGAGGCGTAAAGCCCTCTAGAGCGTCCAGATGCGTGGTCCAGCACTCGAGACACGCTCGGCGGCGGCGCGGCGCGATAACCCTCCTTCAAACGCGCCGCCGCGGGCGACGGGCAACGCCTAACTGCAGGGTGACGACCTGTACTTTGGCAACCTTTGTAGCCCGCAATAATTTTAGTCTCGTGCTCAGACGAAATCCCGGCGCGCCTCTAAAGATATCTTTAGGTTGACGGAGCCGCTCATTACGGATCGCTGAGACAAATGGTGAAGATTATAAAACACCCCCGAAGGTACCGGTGCGTCTTACGCGCGTGTGTGTGTAGCTGACCGCTCTCTCGGGCGTCATTCTCACCGAGATCATCCTTCAAGGGAACGTCAGAACACGAACGCTTGTTAACTTCAATTTGTAAAGGCGTTTTGCTGAAAAACACACCCGTCCGTCCCGACTTGACGTTCTGATCTCGAAAAGCCGTGACCTCGCGCGATAAGCCCCATTTATCAACAGATGTATACCGAAGCAATGGCTCAAGATTTACTTTCGTTTACATGGAACGCTACACCCGAAAGAAAGATGATTCAGAAAATAAGATTCGGATTTGTTGCATATTTCATCAGAATCTTTCAAAATATAAAACAATTCGAGTGGCAATCAAAAGCATAAAAATGATTCTGTGGCGATGAGTTGGAATCAAGCATCTACTTCATCTTAGCAATGATGTCACGGTTCAAAGTCGCGTTATCAAATGAACAAAACTGAATGCTACAAGCAGCAATCTTGCGAATGTGTCTCGAGTTCATCAGAATAGAAACGATTGCAGTGAGTTTGCTCTTTAGTAAACACTGTTTGCTCTGCTTCGTTGTCCCTCACTGTAAGTATCTTCAGTAAATCAGAAATAAGTTTTGTATACTGGTTTACCGCAGGATAGAAATGCATGCTTGAATACACATGGTAGTACACTCATGTCATCAAACACACAACAAACTCCTGCAGAAAATGTGCTTTACAATATTTTATATTTATATTTATCATTCATAAATACACGAGTTATTACTTAAATTTTACAAAGAAAAAAATAGTTTCTATTCATTTTGAGACGTAATGTCAAAAATCGAAATAAATATATACCATCCTCTCCGTGAGCTAATAACTTTATTCCACTACCATTATACGTTTCAGAACATAATAATCCCCACAATAGTACTGATGTGTTTATTTGTATGAGAACTGTAGACCTCATCCCGATAAAAATAAGTTTTTATATTCTTTTAGTTTGCAATGACTGATGTTTGTTGCCAATACATACGATTTTTAACGACGTAATTTTTAACGCCATGAAAAGGCATCTATTTACTTGTGCTACTTTTTCACAAATTCACAAATAGGTTGGTCATTTGAAGCCTCCCAGTAAACGGCCAAACTGTCTCCAGGAATATTTTTCTACATTTGACAAAACAATATGAATATAAGGCAATCTTAAAACTGATTGTAAGGTTGAGATGAATGTGAAATAGTTAAAAATCTTATATCCCTAAGTTCCGTAGTTCCCGAATTCCCTGGTTGGGCAACAAACATTCATTCTTCGAGATAAAGGCTTTGTTTGATCCATTGACAAGCGACATGAACTGTGACCCAATTCACACATTCTTTCAACACATCCGAACCCATTTATTGAATCTACAAGTTTACCAATAGGTTTCGGAAAAAAAAAAGTGATTTGCGAAGGCGGTCTTTAACCCCCTTCACTTCGCTCCACGAACTCGGCCAGCACGCCTGCCAGGCCTGCAGCCGGACGCTAGCGGTGCTGGAGCTGACCGCTGGCGCTGCTGCGGAGCGCTGGCGCCGCCGCGGCGGGCCCCGCGCCCGCGCCCGGGTCAGAGGCCACCGGAGGCTGCGCGGCGGCGGCGGCGGCCGGAGCGGCCTGAGGCGCGCTGTGTGGGCACGCACGCGGATGTGGACGGGCGCACTGGGCACGCCTCGCTCGCACGCAGCGCTACTGCCACAGCCGCTCCACACAATGGGAACGCTTCGGGCAAGCGGGATCTGTTCCTAAGGCGTCCTCGTCTCCAGTGTGGGTTTCGGCTTCCTCACATCGCCCGAGCGTTCCAATGTAGGTAGTATTTGTACTACTGAGCCTCTAACCTCAAAGCTTTCGTGTGTAGAACTGTCAAGTCGTTTGAAGAAGCCTTCGCAGGATGGAAGCGTATGATGGAGAAGAACGGAAGAACTCCAAATTCAAAGCAACCACTTTACAATCTTTGTTTCGTTTTGCTAACGTACCTACACGTATACTACCGAGGTCCTAACCCAACAGACATGCTCCAGTAAACTACACCGAACGAAGGAAATATCACTTTTTCGATATTCAAATCCTTTGAGTCAAACTATCATTGTTTCCGCTTCCACGCAAATACCCAGAAACTTTTAGGTCTTGTTTGAAGTAACGAACAGTAGTCGATGTTTCCGCTCTCTGAAATGCAATACTCTTCCAATGTTTGGACGCGTGATGGAACGATAACTTGGAATCGAGACGGCAATTCCTCACTCGATGGTATGTAATACACTTCGCTGTGCTATTATGTTTCATGAATTATTCAGTATCTCATTTGAATATTTGTTTATTCTAAATATTTAAATACTTCATCTTACATAGATTAAGAGCTGCATTGTCATAATCAAAATAATGAGTATTTTCCCCTTGAATATTATACATCTAACATCTTCATTACAAGCCAAACACACAGACATAATATTTTCAAAATTAAATATTACAGATTTGTAAGTATTAAATATTAAAGATTTGAACACTGAACCCAAAAAGTGAAATCGTTGTTAAGCATTCGTTTTGTACTTCAGTGAAACATTCAGTGGTGGAACATTGACTTTTAAAACAATGGTGCCGTGCTTCCAGAACTTGACTAAATCAGAAGACTTTGTATTGTTAACACTGGCACCAGTCGCAGTTTTGTTTGGCAGCAGAGTTCTCCACCGGCAAGCCTGGCAGGACCCACTGACATCAGCATCGTCTCGTTAGCAGAAGTTCCTGTATTTTGTTAGAATGTGCAAAAGTGTCACAAAGGACACATTAACATCTTTGTTTAGAACTCTGTAATTAAACGAAGATAAAAGCAACATGATACAGGAGGAATTTAAACTAGAAAGAACTTCTCCATTCGAAGCAATTTAAACTAGAAAGAAGTTCTCCATTTCAAGCTATACCTGACATCATAGGCAACCGTATCTAAACCACACCTTAATGATATATCATTTCATGACATATTTACAGGTCTATTTACTCTCGATATTATAAAACAAGTCATTAGTACATTTTGTACGAATCTGAAATTTCATTTAAGGTAAATAATCCATTACAAAAACGATAGTTTCCCATGTACAAAAATTAAATAACACAATCGGGTTTGTTGTCAGAAGACTCATCGCAAATTTACCGAGAGCAGTCTTCGTACATTGCTTACGACCAAATACAATAATGATAATAATAATAATAATATAATAATAATAATAATAATAATAATAATAATAATGAAATAAGTGCTCATTTCTACTCGCAAGGTACTATAGATTTTCTTTTAAAACTTTTAGAAGCTGTATATACAGTCAGAACACTAATGCAAACTATTACCACAGAAAAAAATAGCAAGCGCTAATAACAAAGTCTAAGAAAACTGATTTCACAGTGACGAAATAGAAAAAATCAACATGAATTTTACTGCGCAAATACAAGCATGGGGAAACGAAACAGAGAAAAAACTGGCCACCTAAAAATGTGCTAAGGTGTCACAGCAGCCATCCTGTCAAAAACTCGTCCTCCACCCGAAGACTTGGCAACACCCACGAACCGCCTTCCGGAGCCGTTTGGAGCGCAAACATGGGGCCAAGCCAGGCAGGGCGACTCCAGTGATGCACGTTGGTTGGAAAGACTCAGAAAGGGGACTAATTTTTTTATACAAAACTTTCCAATTAACATGTTCACGCTATCAGAACATACATATTGCGTTTTTCACGTTCCATATTTCCTATATGTATTGCTGTGCAGACGACCTGCAAATCCTAAGAAAGGAATATTAAAGTAATTTCTGAGATTCCTGGGGTCAAACCTTTGGGTTTTGGGATCATCATTTCTCAACAACATTGCATTCTTCTCTTGTAACGTATTCTGACTTACTACTTTTAATCACTTTTTAACTACGTTCATTCGAAAAAAATTGTTTCTTTCATTTTTGTTAACTTAACGGAACTTAAACTTTAACTTAACGGAAGTCTGACAAGAGCAACTTTAGATCACGTCTCTTTACAAACAAAAAAATCACGTGTATAACAAACAACTTGTCCTAGTATTAGAGACAAAGACTGGAGACTTTTGGCGAAGCATCATTACATTTTGCTACGCATGTAACTTGAAATTAATGTTAAGTTGTAGATTTTAATGAAGGATCGCTAATTGCTCCATTGTTTGAATTACTGCACCTCGGTCAACTAGATCGGCGGAAACCACCGAAACGACCGAGCAGAGCACCCGACTTCTTTGAATTCCCGTTGGTCATCTCCGATCTATCCGTTGAACTGATGTCGAAAATCGTCCGTCGTGAACTTCCGAACTACGACGGCCAGGACGACGATCGCGATCGAACAAAGGAAACTTTAATCGCGAATTTAATTTTAATGAAGCAGAATATTTTTGTCCGCTTTTTTCCCGACCGGAACCACAGAGCGACGGACAGTCCCCGAAGCCGAGGCACGCGTCAGCGCCGGAGACGGCAACAGCGATGGCGGGGCGGGGCGGGGCGGAGCGGGCGGGGCGGGGCGGGGCGGGCGGGGCGGGGCGGGGCGGGCGGGGCGGGGCGGGGAGGAGGGGCCGGCGCGGGCGCCGCGCCAACGCGCAGCGCCTGCCAGGTGTAAAATACATTACCGCGATCCCCGAGGCCTCAACCCAAATGCCAAAAGCCTGCGTCGGTTTTAGATTCCTGGTTACCCGCAGGGCGGCGGCGATGGCGACGACGGAGCTGGGCCAGGGACGCTTCGGGTGCATCACCGCACACCGAGGAAAATCACACCGAGTTGAAGAAAGAAAAATGAAGGAGCAAAATTGTACTCTTACTTTCAATAGTTACGAAGTAATACTTCTCACTGCGTGCGGATACAATGATCTTAGTCGTGTAATAGGACAGGGAATATGTTAAAATTTGGAAGGGGAATATCGAAGAATTCTGTCGGGATTTCAAAATTGTGCGGTTTTTTTTTTTGGTTCGTCTTGAAAGTAAACGGTTTCATCTTAAACGGTAAAACGGAAGTAAGCGGAAAAAGTAAACATTCAGATCAAAGGGGCGACGATAAATTCTTTTTCACTAAATGGACATTGTAATTTGCAACAATACACTGAAAATTTTCGGGCACATGAAGGCAGTAATAATTCAATTGAAAGGGTTTTTGCTGTTGAAGGTGAATTTGAAAAGTCTCAAGGGATATGATTGACATAAGCACAACTTCTGCAGACACACCAATTTCCATCTCTGAAATGCTACCGAAAAATAAACCTATTTTCTCATCTGTTTTCTCCCCCCCCCCATAATGCATAATTCGAGTAGAGAATCCACAAAAAAATTAATCAGATGGAAAATAACCTCATTTTGCCTACATCCCTCACATAATATACTACATACAAATTACAAAAAGGTACGATTGCCGTCCCTCATGCAGAAGATTCATTCCCTCATTGCGATTGCCGTCCCTCATTCAGAGAGCGCGCATCCTTTGCTCGGAGGCTGCGCTAGGAGCACTCGCATGCGCCCACTACACCGCGCCGCCGGAGGACGCGGCGACGGCAAACGGGCGACGGCAAACGGGCGACGGCAAACGGGCGACGGCAAACGGGCGACGGCAAACGGGCGACGGCAAACGGGCGACGGCAAACGGGCGACGGCAAACGGGCGACGGCAAACGGGCGACGGCAAACGGGCGACGGCAAACGGGCGACGGCAAACGGGCGACAGCAAACGGGCGACGGCAAACGGGCGACGGCAAACGGGCGACGGCAAACGGGCGACGGCAAACGGGCGACGGCAAACGGGCGACGCCAAACGGGCGACGGCAAACGGGCGACGGCAAACGGGCGACGGCAAACGGGCGACGCCAAACGGCAGGCGGGGTGGGGCGGGGCGGGGCGACGAGCGAGAAGCGCTCGCAGGGCGATGAATTTTAATGGCAACGCGCGCAGCGGACAGGCGCAGCCCGAGAGAGGCAAAAAAACACCTCTGGGAGGAGTCTGCGCGCCCGGCCCCGCAGCCCAGCGCGCCGCAGCACTGCGCATTCCTCGGCGGCCGCCGCGCCGCCGCTGCCGGGCGGGCGGGCGACAACCAGCAGCCGCCTCGCGGCGCGCAGGGCCAGCTCCAGACGCGCGCCCAGCACCCACGCTACCAGGGCAAATCGCCCACCTCCCTACCTGAATCTATAAGAGTAGAGAAATGATGTTTCCAACTATACGAGAAAATACTTCGGCAAAATGGATTTTAATAATTTCCTTTGTAATCCTCCCAAGATAGAAATTATAAAATATATGAAGCGCCAAAATGCAACTTTTTATTTATGAACTAAATATGCCAAAATGAATTATGTTCAGGCATTTTTCTTCCAGTGGCAATGCCATTATTACATAACGTCGATGAAGAATAGAATAACATCAAAAATCGGAAAGCCAGAATGATCCGATTAGAGAATTGGGTATTCACAAGTAAAAATGTCCAAAACTTCTATTACAAGACGATATACTATATACAGAGAAAAACAGTGTCTTTGTATCGTAATAAACGACTCCTCTCAGAATAGAACATTTCTCCTGGTAGATTCAAGTATATCATAGTGCCTCGTGTACAAAATCTGAAATTTATAATTATATCAATAAATGCAAGTACTGTTTAGTCAATTAACATCTTTGAGAATAATTTTCCCCATTCAAGAACACAAAACCAGGATAACTTTCGGTATTTAATTCAATCAAAGGATGCTTTTCGTACTGAATGTTATTACACATCGTCAATGAAAAATAGAAACCTCGCAAATATCGTCATCATTTCAGTTAAGGCCAGTACGATCTGATTAGAAAATTGTATATTCACTAGTAATGAGTCAATGAAAATCAGAGGCGGCTTCGAGGACAGTCAACTACTGACAGGAGACGGTGCCTCAACAAGATGATATTCGAGCATTGAAATTGTTGGATATAACATAAAAGTTGGAGGATTGCAACGATTGATGCTGAAAATGTAGATTAGTCAGACCAGCTGCACCATGTTTTTGTTAAGAAAAAACATTAATTGCACTTTTTTGCTAGAGGTAATTGAAACCCTCAACAGTTATGTTTATTAATCGAGAGTTCAGTTTTACGAAATAATTTAGAAAACTTTCCAGCAATTTTAAAGAACTACGCAGCCTCCGGACAAGTGAGCGGTACCAATGGTTTACATTTCTCCTCCTGAAAAATTCCTGAAAAATTCAAAAACATACATTTTACTAACGTACAATGAACGCGGAAATAAAAAGAAAACTGTATAATATCCGGACGTGTGATGTGTGATTATTGTTTCGTTACATGTCCCGGAACTCCAGAAAAATTCAAAAATATTGAAAGAGTTTCGATTTTGACTGAAAAATGCGACTGTTTGAAAAGCGTAATTTCATTTATTCGCATACTACGCGTACCGACCGACATTCTCACACTGAGTGCGTCACTGCTTACGACATAAATGACTTTGTTCGACAGCAAGGCTCAACGGAAGAGGCCGCTCGCCATTACATATTTGTTACTTACGTGTTGTGTTATGGAACAGCGACTTTTTTAATATTCTTGGTATGTAAAGAACAGTTGCACTGTATAAATATACTACACAATGTTTGCTAGCAGAAATTTATCAAAGACGATTACACACAAGCATTTTTGTTCACCTGGCAGAACACTGACAATATAACGACTTGTGTTTTACACAGTAAGTCGTAAGTGCTGCTCTGTATTTATTATTGGACAGTAGATATCGACAAACTGGATTCGCAGGTTTTAACTAGTAAAATAGGACGAATAAAACATTCAACTGAAGTAACTTAAATATGTATCTACCAACAATTATAGAATCGAATTTGTTTATTATTATCCCGTAAACATTATTATAGTTATTAATAATATTTCTTACGTTTGAAAGATCAAGAAACCCATTCCGACATTCATAGCAAAATGATGGAAAAATTATGAACTGGAGGAGATGAGAGCGCCCGCAAATTAGCTTCAAATAAGTACTTATTTTTCGCTCTTAGATTACGATTCCGTACATTGAAAACCTCTCAAAGCGAGTGCTAAAAGCATGTTTTCGTGTCGGGCATCTTCGAACATGGAATAATCTGTAACAAATTATTTACAATTAAATATTGAATCAGATGCCAAAATGGATCTTTGAAAGAAGACACGCAACCTGAATTAAATAAGACATTTGTTTACTTCATCCATCCCGCTAGTGAAAAGAAAAACGTTCTTTGTTTACACGAATAAAATAATTTAAATACATCAACAAATAACGACAATTAAGACAATCATCCGCGGAACAGTACGAACCTTTGGAGAAAACTCACTTTTACTTATCGTTCGCGCAGTCTCGAAATCTAGGTTACCATAGGGTAAGCAATTTACCGGTCTCCCGAAGAAACACTACTTCATGACACGATTGAATGCAATTCCAAGCCTATTTAAGAGGCGTGTTTGTTTACTTTCACTCGGCTGAGCTATGGCGGCAGGCCCATCCGACGCAGCGCTCACGACGCAGGCGCCGCACGAACCAGCGCTTGGTCAACACCACCGCGCCCGCAGCCACCGAAGACTCCAAAAATGAGATAAAGAAAGATATTGTGGAAGAATTACACTATTGACCCCAAATTTACAAGTAATATTTTTTTCAGAAAATTTTGAAGATTTGTCCAGAACATATTACAATTATTTCAGAGCTAAATTGTTGCAAGAAAAATTTACAAATATTCATTCATTAAATGATTTGAAACAAATAATAGTAAAAACATCCTCAATATCGCAATTCATTCATGTGAAATACAGTACAAAAGGGACGAAATAATGGGTTTAGAATTTTACGAAATGACAATTACAACAATACTTTATATTTTCACTACTTTCAACTAGTAGTGTTACGTGAGTTTCAGGTATTACGCGGACCGTGTTTTCATCTGACGAATCTCTGAACAAAACGAGCCTAGTCGGATCATTAAAGAAAGGGGGAGGTAAATTTTGCTCATTAATATTCGCCCACCGTCCTCACAAATACGCGAGGCGTTTCCGTAACTACGTGGCGGGCGGCAAGTGGAGGGTCCAGCGCTGCGCGCGCGCCCAACAACAAAGGAACCTTGTTGGGCGCGCGCAGCTTCCAAACGAAACGCGTGGGACTCGTCGCGGCAGCCCTCCTGACTCACTGACCACTTCGCCGCCGCTTTGTCGCGCTTACGCCGACGTTTTCCAGCTCGCTAGTAGCCCGCGCCGCGCAGGCGCTGCCGGCGGAGGCGCGTGCTCGCGGCCACACCGCCTCAGCCTCCGCCTCCGCCTCCTGCGCCGCCTCCGCCGCCGTCGGGCCGCGTCGCGGGGGAGCGGCGGCGGCGGCGAAGGCGGCGGCGACGGCGCTGGTGGTGGCGGCGGCGGTGGCGGCGGTGGCGGCGGCGGGACCGGCTCCAAGATGGCGGCCGGCGCAGGAATGCAGACCCAGGGGGCGTGGAGGCCCGAGGGAGAGGGGTAATTTGAGGGAACCCGAAGGGAGGGGAGAATTTTCTTGCGTGTTCCGAGATGAACAATCTGTGCGTTCGAACGCTTCTACAGCTCAGGCGATTCGTCGACGCGTGTTCAAACCGATGGCAAATGAATGATGGAAACGAAAATGGCCAAGAGTCATCGTTACGAATATTCGCGAAGACATGAAATCTTGTCTTGAAGTGCTGACGGTCTAGGAAACAGTTCCGTCAATACAGCAGTTAAGTTCAGCCACGACTTTTAGCAGTCGATGACCTGTTTATGAGCAAGGTTCCGTTTTATAAATGGTGTCAAAGATTTTTTTGGCTACTAACGTGACGATTCATTGAAACTATTAACACTAACGATGCACTTTTTTAAACTTTTATGTCCTACGTTACGCACCTTGCATAAAATATACAACAGGTGCATCACTTAACATTTTGACACCCACTACCGCACTTCACACGAGGAAATTTCCATCGACTGCGAAGGAACATGCAAGGGAAGTCGTCGCACGCTGCACGAAAGGAGGCATTACAACGTGCGAAATGAATCTATAAATATGACATGACGTCTTCCAAGTTCACACTACCGACGGGTTAGAATGCACGATGGCGACAAGTTACAAAATCTGTTGTTGTTTTTTTCAACACAGATGTGACACTTTGCACTTGTCACATGTGATCGAAGAGCATTAAAACATTCAAACTGTCAACCAACACTCGATACAAAAATTGACCGTAAACAAAATAAGGAAACAATGCTTACCTTCATCAAGGAGCCTTTCCACATGTATGAAGACATTCGGAAAAGCTGCAAGTTGTTTCTTGTCTTTAAGAAGTTGCGCTAAGTAGTCCGCTATACTTTGCGTCGTCGGGTTAGTATCACTCATTTTTCTGGTTATTACGAACGAGTTCTGTAGCTGTCACTCTTATCTCGTAATTCTTTCGATGTGTATACCTGAGTGTGTTAGTGAGTATGAAATACTACGCCGATGCTCACACTCCGAGATCTCTTACGGGACTGAGCCACGGCCGCTCGTAGGCGCGCTTCGGCGCGGCGCGGTGCGGCGCGGCGCGGAGCGGAGCAAGTGGACGGGTCGACTCGAGCCGAGGGGAGGTGGGTAGACTGCGAGCTGCTGCTGCTGCCATATAGGGCGCGCGCCGCTCGCTGTAAACAGACCTATGCCGGGCCGCGCCCTCCCATCTGCCGCCCCCGGCGCCTCGGCGCGCCGGACCGGGTCATTTTCCTCGGATGCTGCGTGTGGTGGACCACTGTTTTTATTTTTTGTTTTGTTTCACTGTTTCTCCGGGAAAACGTTAGTTCTCCGACAGTGAATGGCCACCTCACCGCTGAAAGCTACGAGCGGACGAGAGCGTAGAGCGGCGCGCAGCGGCCTCTGTTGGAGACAGACGACTACGCGCGCCGCGGCAGAAATCGCGCGTAGCCGTCTGGATTTCTCATTCTGACCAAGAAGGCATGACGTCAAACAAAAACTGCTTTGTACGCCTCAAGCATATGCCCACTGCAGCGTTGCTGTCTTTAGAATCTTTGGTTTCAAGAGTGAAAGAGACAAATGTTCATTAACAATAGGATAAACTATAATTATCTGCTGCACGATCTTCATTATTTCGTAATCAACCAATTAATGCCGGTATATTCATTGTTTTTACCGAAAGGCACGAAAACTTCACATGTCGAATAGTTCGCAACAATGATAACATATATATCTCATCAGAAAATAATGAACGTTTCTCTTTGATCAACAATCAGAACTTATTGCAAGGATTTCATTACTAAAATAATAGGGTAGTAAAGGTTAAAGGAGAGGCTTACAGTATTCGGAGAGGAGTCGGAACTCATTATTGTCGATGAAAACAATTACTTATGAAACACACAAAGGTTTTGCAAATTAATATACGTGGAAATATTCATTTAGATTTTCTAAAATTGTTTTTAAAATCTTTTTCATTAAGATTTTTTCAAATCGTTTTAAGATATTTTAAAATATTCACTGCCCTGTAAGAAAAGGACATGAATGAAATATGTGTGTGTGTGTGTATATATATATATATATATATATATATATATATATATATATATATATATTGTCTTGCTAATTAGAAAACCTGAAACTTCATATTCCCTCCTCTATTTTGTTTACTTCATGATAAAATTTAATTATGAAATAAGAGTAATAAATAAAAGTGAATAACAAGTGGACTATCTTGAATAAATGAGTTCGCCAGTATTGATACGTTCAACGAGAAAGGAAACTAAAATTCTGCTTCCCGGCTATGTTTATTCTTTTCATTTCAAAATGTCTAATTTGGAATTGGAATTCCAAACGAGGAATGCTAATTAGTATGACGATATAATAAATAATAATAATAATAATAATAATAATAATAATAATAGGTTAATAATAATTTTGTGGTTAGGCGGAAGAGCAGGCCAAATGGCCTGAGCCTCGCCACTAATAATAGGCAATTTTATTAATTATTATTATTATTATTAATAACAATAATAATAATAATAATAATAAGTAGTAGTAGTAGTAGTAGCAGTAGTAGTAGTGGTACAGAATGGCACAGACTTTCTTGTACTAGTTAGTTTTCTAATTTCTTTGGTCTGGGCAAAATTAACATTCTTGCCCCATCCTCTTGCCATCCTATCGCCGCCCAAAGGAAACTTTTTTCAAAATTTTCTAAATTTTTGGGTTTTCCTATCCATCGAACCGAAATATTACTTTAAAAATATTAAAGAAGGGTAAAACTTCCTCCTATAAGAACATTTTTGATGAAAACTTTGGAGCCGTTTTAAAGAAAATGACGTTTAAGCGTTACTGTAATGGCGAAATTTCAAACTCTTTTTCACTGAAACCTTTTGAATTTTCGAAAACTTCATTGGAAGTTATTTGAGGTACTTCCATTCTGAAATGCAATAAAGTATCCAACTAACTGAAAATGTACATAATAAATGCGCGAGAATAAAAAAAAATACATTTGTGTAATTTTTGAATACAGGATGGAATACAGCAAAATTAATTTTATATCATCTTAAACGATGCAATTAGCAGTATCCATACGAAATGTTTGAAAAAAAAAATTTGGAGCCTCTTTTGAGAATGATCAAAAATTCAGAGTTAACAGTGAAAACCGGATCTATATAACCTTTATAAGTGCAATTTACTCTCTTACAAGAAATTTAAAGGAAACATTTCGAGCTATTTTTGAGAAAATTTTGAAAATATTCCATGTGCTTCATGTAAAGTACCCTAAAGCCCGATATCCATGGTACAGTTTTCGTGCAGATTTTCATACAGTTTCTCTGCAGAAACTTTAAGATCCCAAACTAGAAGTACAAAAACCAAAAAATGGCGCGTACACGGTCTGCACGTTTTCTGCATGAATCGCCACAAGACGCCGCTAGGGTGTCTACCGGGTAACAACTGAATTGCGCCGTCCAAGTACTTTCAGTGGAGGTATTTCTGTGCCTGTGTTAGGCTGTGTAATCTTTATTAAGTATTAATTAACCATTGGGAGCATAGAGCAGAAAAATAGGAATGCAGGAATTGGGGAAAAGGCAGTTTATCACAATATATTACTTCAAACAATCGCACCTTGACACACCTAACCACAAAATCGACGTGGCCGATTACCGTGAGTGAACGATTCTGCCGCTAGAGGCGCTACAGTCAAACTGTATGCTTTCTACACGAAAAATTATGAGCATGTTCATAATTTTTCATGCAGAAAGCGTACAGTCTGGACTGCATTAGGAATCTGCACGAAAAATGTACCGTGCATATCGGCCTTAAAAAATCAATGAAAGTTTTTCAAAATTGCAGAGCTTCGACTCAGGCCAGATAAACAGGGGTGTTTTCAATTTGGAAAAAATCTCACATATGGTTTATGGCAGGGGTCCTCAAACTTTTTAAATGGGGAGCCAGTTCACTGTTCCTCAGGCCGTCGGAGGAACGGATTATATAGTGCGATTTTTCTAACTCTGCCTCTCAAGCCCCTTTGGCCGATCACACGGCATTTTGCGTCTTTCTCGGTCCTGCCGCTAGATGTCGCATGGTCGCAAACACTGCTTGATACGGTCGCGATCATGTGATACCTAGCGGCATGACTGAGAAAGACTCGAGGTACCGTGACATATTCCATCGTGAAGACAGGCCTAGAAAGGCAGAGTTCAGGCAATGACAGGCCTACCGATAACATACAGTCATAACGCGAGCAGATCCCAAACTTCCTCAGATTGCGCTAGCAAAATGTACAGCGTGGTAAAGAGGATAACGCAAATCATCGATATTGCTTTATTAAAAACAATTTTTAAAAAAACACCGATGTTTTGGCAACAAAATATCGATGTGAAGAAAACATCGAAAGCAAAATATCGATGTTTCTGGTGGAAAACAACGTTGTTTTAAATCCATCGGTTTTTTTGCCATCCCTAGACACCCTAACACATAATACAAAAATGTGCGGATTTTAAGAAAAAATTCTTTAAACCATAACAATCCGGCGGGCCGTATAAATGTCCTCGGCGGACTGCATGTGGCCCGCGGGGCGTAGTTTGAGGACCCCTGGTTTATGGTATGGTAATCTTACGTAGTGTTGTTCACATACACCAGACAGACGGAAAGAAAAACAAACACACAATTTTTCGGATTCAGGAGACCAAAAACGTGAATTTCTGTTGAAATCTCGAAATCGATAATAATTGAAATCGAATAATAATAATAATAATAATAATAATAATAATAATAAAAATAATAATAATAATATAGGTAGATTGGCGGTACCTGTAGCCGAATACAGTTTTGGACTAGTGGACTGGACTGAGCAAGAAATTCGCACCATGGATCGAAAAACCAGAAAAACTGCTAACAATGCATCATGTTTCCCACTCTCGAGCTGATATACATAGACTTTATGTGTCACGTAAGGAAGGAGGAAGAGGCCTCAGACAAATTGAGGCCTCCTTGCACAACGCAATAGTCGGGTTGGGGAAGTATGTAGTCAGCCATCAAGATGACCCTCTAATGAGGCAGGTCATGAAATCTGACCGAAGAATGGGAAAAAGAGGCATTGTTAGTGTAGCAAGAAGCATTGCGAAGAAAACTAGGCAAGACACGTCGAATAACACAGACACTGAACTTCTGATGCTGCTTAACATGAAGTGCGAGACACAAAAAATGTTAAAGAAATCGTGGAGAGACAAACCACTTCACGGACAATATTTGAAACGAATGGACAAGGTGCAGATCAATAAAGATCAATCATTTATGTGGCTTAAAAGGGGAAGAATGAAGCCAGAATCCGAAGCAGTTCTAGTAACTGCTCAAGATCAGGCGTTGAGAACACGACATTATGATAAAGCGGTTCTCAAAATTTCCCAAGATGATAAATGCCGCATTTGTCAAGAACACGTAGAAACCATTGATCATATTGTCTCAGCTTGTCCAATCCTAGCAAAGACCGAATACCTGAAAAGACATGATAGGGTGTGTAGCTACCTCCACTGGCAGATCTGTACCGCCCTCGAAGTTCCAAACACATGCCCCAAGTGGTACGAACACTCACCAAAACCGGTGACGTTTGTTGGATTGTGTACGATATTGTACGACCAACAAATTCAAACTGATCGCACGATAGCGGCAAATAAACCGGATATAGTTATCCGGGATTTGGCGAAAAAATCGTGTTTACTTATCGATGTTGCTGTACCTTGCGATCAAAACGTCGTTACCAAGGAGGCTGAGAAACGTCTTAAATACAAGAGTTTGGAAATCGAGATCAGCCGAATGTGGGGCGTAAAAGCACAGGTCGTCCCGATAGTTGTCGGAGCTCTGGGATTTGTTCCGCAAAATTTGAGTAAGGACCTGTCTAAACTCCCTGGTAATTCAAAAGGCTGGGAAGTGCAAGAAATCACTTTATTTGGAACAGCCCACATTCTGCGTAAAGTACTGTAGAGGCACTGATAGTCACCGAATCTGCTCCTTAGGTAGCTGGTTGCAACCTGGAGTAGATTGTATATTCAGCCGACTCATAACATCTTCAGTCGTGATATAATGGAAAAATAATAATAATAATAATAATAATAATAATAATAATAATAGTGGCAAGGCTCATTATTAAGATAATATTCTTGTGTTTATTTACTTCTTAACACAATACTGGAAAGTTCTGGTTCTCTCATTAATAAAAAGTAATCGGTATCGATCTGATTGTTCGTATCAAAGACATCTATCATCTATCATCTCATACTTTCTTGTATAATTTGTAACTGTTACGTAACTATAAAATACCAGTTAAAATGGAACCTGAACATTTTTGGCAGGGCAGGTGCATGAATCCCCTTTGGTTCCGCACCCTATGTTCAGAGCCACTAAGCTTTCTTCTACAGAGCCAGAGCCAAAGCCAAAGCACTTGTATAAAGGTTCGCTTTACATTTCAGGAAGAAAAAGTTTCAACGAATATCGGTTCGCCCTATTTTTATAAGCTTGCTTACTTTGATATATCCAAGGAAAATTTTAAAGAAGAAAATGGCAGTCATTGTCTGAAAATTTCGGGATTAATTTGGAGTTTCATGCCAAGTAGTACCTTGAATCCCAAAAAATAGCGAAAGGGCCGAGGCATCAGCCAAAACTATCGGGGAATATAGAATTCGGTGAATATCCTGTGAACAGTTTAGGCGCCAATATTGTTCACAGACTGACTACCAAAAACCAAATTGTTCGGTAACAAAGACCTTAAAATGTGGATTCGGACTACCCATCGTATATGAGAAAGTAATTTACTGCAGAATAGGAATAAGAATACTTCTATGCTAGTTTACTTCGTGACTTACGCTGCGGCATTTTAATGGTTGGTAGTATTATGAAACAACATTACATTTGTATTGTATAAAGTGTGTAAATCATATAATTGAAATAGAATTAATAAAAATATAAGACTTTAAGGAATTATTTAAGGAATACTATTATACCCTGCGTTTTTTTTCAGTGAATCCTTGAAAACTATCCTTAAAGAAAGGCATTTTGAAAATTAGGCAGGCGAGATACATGACAAAATGTCAAGCAAGTGAAATGTGTTGTGCTGTTGATCGAATTATGATGGATCGACGGAACGCGTTTCAACTTTCAAATTTTCAAACAATCCTGCTCTGTGACAGAAGTGGACGAAAACATAAATAGGAAAGATTTTGTCCCCCTCAAAGAACTTGTGTGTATATGTAAAACACTTCGACTCAAAATTTATTCTCTACCAGAACTAGGCAGTAAGAAGAGATGGTGTCGAAATATTTATTAAAGGAACGTATCCGACCATTGTGAAAGATGCAAACCCTTCTATCTCAGTGAACAGCCTCACTACTTGACGAATACTCACCAAGTGTTTCAGAAATAGATATCTGAAAATTTTGAAATTTAGTTCCTGAAGCATGAAAATCAAAGAACTTTATTGAAGGACTTTGTATGAGAGATAGATCCGATTAATGGAAAATACAGTTTTGAGTTGTGGACAAATTCTGCCCACACACCGCTTTGTGTATGTCAAACATTTTATTAAATAAACTCTATACATTAGGAATGTTCAGTGATAAATATAATGGTTTCAAGAATGTAAGACGCAAGATCACAAAAGTGAGTGGAAAATAAAAAGACATTAAAGTTAATTTAAAGCGTCCAAACGATTGTAATTTATTTCAAAGAGATTGGTGTCTTTTGAATAATCTCATAAAGTCTTATATAATCTGCTGGAGTATCTTCTGAATAAAATAT
The DNA here is from genome assembly GCA_031308135.1 of Acheta domesticus. Classification (NCBI taxonomy): domain Eukaryota; kingdom Metazoa; phylum Arthropoda; class Insecta; order Orthoptera; family Gryllidae; genus Acheta; species Acheta domesticus. The sequence goes on along the minus strand of JAHLJT010009436.1, from coordinate 88,951,576 downwards.
TGCTTTTATCCTTTCTCTTCTTATTTTTTAGCAGCTTGAATTTTATTAACTTACTTATGAATATTTTACTGTTCCTTACAATATTAACAAATATTACTAATAATTACTTATACGGCCATCAGAAAAATATCTGATAATGCTTTCTACTAGCTGTACTACTAAATTCCATATTAAATTAGACAACTTGAAAAAAATAGAGCAGGAAAAATATAAATAGAATTACCATGAAGGTACTTAATTTCTTAAGAGTATCAATTATAGCAGCAAAATTGTTTTATGATTCTACAAAATTTTATATTATAAGTAAGGTAGTGTGTACAAACGTTTAAGCCTTCTCAATATGTTAATTTACGTCTACGAAAATTGTACAATATCGGAATGACTTAATACAAATAACTCTTTAAAATAAATTCCTAGCTCAAAAAGCGTCAAAAAGGCTTAATGTTTCCTGGTGTTATTTTAAACAAGTATGGGTTTCCGTGCGATTTTAAGAACTACATCTCTGTTTAAAACGTGGGCAGCATGCATTTCCTGCCAGCCACCCTTCGTGACGTCATTCGAAGCAGGAGCAGGCCTTCTATTCTAGACGGCCTTGGTTCTAATGATCGAGCCCTCGATCCATTAGATTTTTTTTCAATTAACTAAATGATAACTTGACTCGGATTGTCTTTTCATTTTTCGGTTCCATAATTGCCTGTCATAATTCTCGTCATTGGAATACGTGTAGCATTATTCAACTGTTTTCGTTTTTCCCTCGAAACCACATCTTCTCGATCTAGATAAATTAGATAGAGTATATCGAGTTCCTTATCGAAGGCAATATCAAGCAATAACTAGTCAGTAAAAAATAAAGTAATTAACTCTATCACCTCATGCATTATGATCTTCATAAACCTTTGAATTCCATCTACAATTAGAACTATTCAGAATTTTTCTGTGATATAAGAGTGCCAATCCATAGTGGCCGAAATTGCTAAGTCAGTAGTGTCGTAGCGATCTCAGACCGAAGGATCGCGAGTTCGAGTCCCGCTTCGGGCATATTTCTGTTTGTCCTTTCACCCCCTGTCATCACCATGTCGTGCCATCTTCATAGTTACCATAACGTTAAACCCAATAGTGGTCGCTAATTACCTTAATGTTGATGCTACCTTAAATAACAAAAAAAATAGTGTTGGACATTAGTAAAGCGAATGTTCAAAATTGCTGCTCTTATCTGTTCTACCTCTATCCAACCAATATCTGCACATGCTTTTGGTTGTTTTGAAGTTGATGTCTAATCAGTGTTCAGTTAATCCATGAAGATACAGAGCAGAAACATTGAAGTAAGAACATAATAATTTATTTTTTTCTGATCCAAACCCAAGAATCGCTCCATCACGAAGCGAGGACGAATATCAACATCATAGAGTCAAACTATGGGACATTTTAGATTTAAATATTTTTTTAGTATATCAGACGTTTTTATTTAAATATTTTATTAACGCGTAGACTTCTTATTGAGTGTATAATTTACTAAATTGATCAATTATTAACATAATTTATATTACTAATTTCGAATATACACATGAATTGGCGGAAAACTAAGCAGTCCCTGGCCGTGTGAGAGGTATCAGTGGTTTTGCTTCGTATCCAGGAAGACTGGTTACACAAAATAATGAAACAATATCGATTCTGAGTGGAAAATGCCAATATTTGATCATCTTAATTTGAAACTTCTCATACGCGATTTCCGAGTAAATTCTTAACCTCAGTCTATCACTGTTTACGACACAGGTAACGTCATGCGTCGAGGAAGAATGATACTTCAGTTTTCACGTATGCCCGTTTTGAACAATCAATTTTGCTAATCCAGGGATTCATTTTCCACGTAATTGACAGCATAATTTTTGCTGTTGCATTAATACAGTGATATTTGGAAATCAGTAGAGAAGAAAATAAGTGTAGTTCAAATTTTACTCTAGAATTAGTATAGTAAAAAAAAGGTTATTTTCATCGAGAGTTAACATGAATGTAATATTATTTTTGCAAGAAATGATGAGATCAGTGGTTACCCAGGCTCAAGCACTGCAGAAATGTGTAAACACTCTTATTTGTAAAAAAACAACGAAAAACAAATTGTAGTAGAATTAGAGAGACTTGGAAAGAAAGCTCATGTTATTCGCCCCGCGGACTCTAGCTGCGCCGGGGCATTTTCTCTTCTTACGAAGTATCTTCGAACGGACGAAGAAGTAAAAATGTGCTAGTCTCATTTTCAGCGAACTCTCGGCATTTGCGAAAATTGCAAAAATTGTGTGTTGGAAAAATGTTCCGTTGACACAAATACGTTTTTAAGCGTCGGCTCAAGTCGACTCTGTCCGTTTGTTCTGCATTGTAGTGATATAGGTGATGGCGAGTTAGCAAAAAAGACCTGTTTTCGAGTCTCGGCGCGGAAAATATTTTTTGCTGCTTGAAAACACTTTTGCATGTTGATATATCAATGTCCAATATAGCGAAACAGTTATAAATAATGCAAGAAAGTACGTGCTGTTTTAGCTTCACTGGTTGTTTTCTCGCTCTTAAGAAGGTACTTGTTAAGAAGAGAAAGTTATGTAATCGTGCGCCGGAAAACGATGAATTTTCGACAGAATAGCTCTTATTGCCAGGCCCTGGTAACGAAAAAGTGGATAAATTCTACTGCTAAATTTAGAAAAAATCCTCTAACACGTAGTGCAGTCAGAATACAAGTTTTATGGCTCCTTGATACCGAAAAATCGACTGACGGCAAAACGTTCGTCCGTCTGTCTGGGAACAACGCTAGCGGTTAAATCGTTCAGCCGATTTTCTCCGAAACTGATATTCCCCAATCGATCTGGCTGATGTTGCTACTCCTTGAATTCGAAACCGATGTTTTAATTCGGAGAGTACTTTACATGATACCCGTGGGAAATTTTCAAAATAAGGCTTTTTTGAATTTCCTGAATTTCGATTAACGAGCGGTCAATGTGAAATTCTTCCGAATTCTTCTATTTGTAGGACGCACATGGAACCATTACAAGGATTTTTTTGTTCGCATATAAGCGGCCTCGGACCACGCGTACATACACACTACTTTTACCGGGGCTCAGAAACATTTCGTTGACAGAGCATGAAACATCATCAGGGGGATCAGGATTCAACTGAATCCCATTTTTATCTCCCAGAGTTGTTAGACCTGGGGTTATGGATGATGAAATGATGATGATAGTGAGGGGTGAAAGGTCACACTCAAATACACACATGTCCGAGGCGGGACTCGAACCCGCGACCATGCGGTCCGAGAACGCCACGACACTACTGCTTTAACAATCTCGCCCACGGGGCCAACTTTAGGCTTTATTTTATTACTTTATACATTATTTTTACGTCAAAATAGTATGTGAACGTTTTCTTAAATTCTGAAGTCGTAGGCTTCCGCGGACGGAGTCATGTGGATGATCGTGGCTGTCCGGGTGACGCCGCGACGAAGGCTGCGTTGCCGACGTTTCGACCATCTTATCGTCAGCTTGCCCTGAGGCCACGATAAGATGGTCAAAACGTCAGCAATACAGCCTTCGACACGGCGACACCCGGACAGCCAAGATCATTCTTAAATTCTGGTATCCCTTCGCTAACCCATAAACATGTTGAATTTGGGGAAATTTGCTTAGATGTGAAAACGTATGGAGAGTATTTAGCATTACATGTTCAGACAAGGAGTAAATTCAGATTAAAACGAGCATATTTGAAGAATATTACCATTCTATTCTCCAAATATGCTCGTTTTAATACGAATTAGACGTGAATATTACTATTCTATGTAACACCCTAGAAGGCAACACAAACGATGGTCGGACATCTTCAGGGAGGCAGTCGGCAACAAGGGTACAAGGCTGGCCCAAGATAGGTCGACGTGGAGGTCATACCTAACATGAATATCTTCCTGTTCCTGCAAAAATAGACAAAGAATAACAATGAAGTGAAAATTGTATAACCAAAAAGGTGAAAAAAAGTGTCAGAAACAGTGAAAAAAATAAGTGATTTACAAAAGTGTCAATATCAAACAAACGCATAACTATTGGTATCAATGTACAATCAGTTAAAGTAGCTACACAAATGAAAATTGTCAATAACAAGCATAGTCAAAATAGTGATGTAAGTCAGTTAACTAATGAAGTTGAACATAATGACAAGTGTATTACCAGACAGCGAACTATAGCTATATACAAGGCCACAAGTAGCTGACAACAAATCTTCCCTGAGAAATCAGGAGGTCTTAGCCCTACATGGGATTGTATAGGCGTATAATATTAACCATTCTTGAGTATTTAATAATTGCTATTATATATTTTTTGATCTATCTGCATTTGTTTGACGTTATCAGTGCTGTTAACATACGTATAGTACAGGAAAAGTTACCTAATGCTGTGCGAAAAAACGGCGAATTTTCGGCAGAAAACTCTTATTATAGGGCTCTGGTAACGAAAAAGCGATTAAATCCAATTGCTAACTGAAGAAAAAAATTCCCTAACACATGGCGCAGCCAGAATCCTTGTTTTGTGGGTCCTTGATACCGAAAAACCAATTGAAAGCAAAACGTCTGTCCGTCCGTCTGTCTGTGAACAACGCTAGTGACTAAACCGTTCATCCTATTTTCTTCAAAACTGATACTCCCCAATCAATCTGGCTGATCTCGTGGACCCTTGAATTTGAAACCGATATTTTAATTTTGGAGGGTACTTTATATGAAGGTCCCCGGACATTTTCAAAATTTTCTCAAAAACGGCTCCAATTTTTTTCTTTAATCTTCTTGTAAGAATAGAGTGAAATACACTTATTAAGGTGGCATACGTTCCATTTTCACGGATAACATAATTTTCGATATTTGCGAAAGTTTGAATTTTTTAAAAATTCCTCCAACTATAAAGTTGTAGATAGAGATTTTTCCTTCAAATAAAATTTGTTCTTCCTAGTGAGTTCTTTCTGTATTTCATGTTCATTTTTTGACAATTTTAGTAGTTTTCACGCAATATTGCGTGCAATATGTGCAATTATAAAAAAAATAAAAAAGACAAGATTTTTTCAAAGACAGCTCCAAATTTTCCTTTAAACTTAAGGTAGGGATAGTGATAAATATACTCTATTAGATGACGTAAACGCCATATTGTTCTATGCTTTTGTTTTTTCAAAAATGGCAAAATGTAATTTTTTTCTTGTTTCTCACATCGTTAATATTTACACTAGCAGCGATTTGTCAACATTACTATATTAATTAGTATATGTGCTTTAAATAATGTCACGTGAAGTGTCTCGAAGACTTAACCGTTTCCTGAGAAAAGTAGCTCAAAATTCCGCATTTCCAGAAACGCTTAAATGCCATTTTTCTCATAAAATTGTTTTTTATCCGTTCCAAATTTTTTCTTCAAACTTTTGAAACGGACAGTGCTAACTGCACTCTTTAATATGACGTAAAGTTCATTTGTTTTTTCAAATATTACCCAAATGTAATTTTTTTGAAAGATCTCTTACAACTTGAATATGCACATTACCAGCAATTTGTAAACATTATTATATTTGTGAGTGTATGTGCTTCAAATGACTTCAAATGAAGTTTTTTGAACATTCAAAAAGTTTTGTGATAAAGAGCTTCAAATTTCGAATTTTTGGCGTTAAACGCCATTTTCTTAAAAACAACTACAAATTTTTGAAAGAAAATTGCCATTTAGGACGAGGTTTTTTGTGTTCTTTAATATTCTAAAATTAATATTTCCATTCTACATTAGGAAAACGAAAAATTAAGAAAATGTCAGAAAAATGTACTGTGGGCGGCGCACAGTGTGTAATTTTGGCCATCTACGGGGCAGAAAGTCTAATAGCAAAAATTAAAGAATTGAACTGGATTAAATCATTTTATAATTTACTAAATTATTCAAAAAGCTAAAATATTACACATTTTATACAATACAACTCGCTAGAACTACATTTTAAGTATTTTAAATATGTTAAAATAGGATAAAATTGTACGTTCATTTTACAAAACAATCAATAGAGAAGTTTGATATGTATATATAATTGTGACACAATATTGCAATTTTTGCCATAAGAAATAATGAAATCGCACATTAGATAATATATAAAAATAATACGAGAGAAGTAAAGAACCATATGTTGAAACACAAACTGTACACATGAAAATTATGAACTTATTTAGATTCTCTGATGGTATCAGAAAAATATTCTTGATCATCGCTGGTGTTTGATCAATTTCTAGCAAATAAAACACTTATTCATTGATATTATTCTTTCTGTTTTGGAGGAACCCGTAAACTAGCTGTATATGGATCGGAAGTAATAAGCTATCTGTTCAGTATATTGTGTATTAGTGTCGATTCTGAAGGTCTTTTGAAAATACAAATGTTATTGGTCTGCAGTATGTAGTAGAAGATGGAACAGTTGTTTTTAAAATAACGTGTTTTGAATTGGCCGAATCGCAATGCATTTCCAAAGGAACAGAAATACTAAAAACATTTAATCACTGAAATGTTGGTGTGAAAAACCTTTGTTTTATATCGATTCTGTTCCATACCATCACAGCCCCATTCATGATTATGATAATATTGCATTTTTTGTCAATCGCAATTTCTCAGACACCTCTCGTGTTTGACATAATCCATGATTTGTGTGGTCAATAAGCTACTGCACACGTATTTCTGCTGAGATTTCTGTAATCATAGCTCCTTGTGTACAGCGTTTTGGATTCTTTCACTTTATAATAAGATGAGCAAAATTTATAATTTAATACTTTTGCTTACTGACGTAGTAGTTTGTCCTGGCGACTAGACATACAGATATGTAGCATTAAGGACGACAGGTATGTTCCTCGTCGACTAGACATACAGATATGTACCATTTAGGCGCTTGTTCCGGTGATAGCTCTGATTTCTGAAACAAGGACCTTCGAGCCTTCTTAATAACAGTTTCCTTATTTGGTTTTGTAGTGAATACTTCTATTACTATTGCTGTCGAATAACCTTTTCCCTTCTTTCCTTCGCTGCTTGAATGTGTAAGGTGTTTAACCTCGCTGCCTTTTAGTTCTCGGAGCACAACCAACAAAATCTTTGTTGGACGGCCAATTACAATAGTGGATGTTTCTGTTGATTCTGGTGTATTGTTGGAAATATTTTCACATATTATTTCGTCATCGAGCCATGAAAAAGTGAATGAAGAAAACGTTTTTTATGCCTCCCTATTTTCTCCTACTTAATACTAAGTGTCAAGCAAAATTTCTTTACTTTGTGTTTTTACACATTATAAATCACACTCAGAATTTGTTGCATTTTTCATTTCTTGCAAATATGTGCCAATAACGCATTTACCATTGCGTTTTTAGGTTTTGTGACCCATATTTTGCAGAGTGCCCTCGAGAAAACGAATGCGACATTTTGTAAAAATAGAAAAATTAATACATTCGCAACAATTCGCAACATTTTTTTCAATGTTTAGCTTCGCAAAAGTGCCTGCTTGAATACCAATCTGGTCCCAAGGTGGTTCTCCAGGGTTCTCTAAACTAAAACCCTTGATTATTTTTTCGAATTGTGTTTCCTATAAGATAAAGAGTACGTACCTTTCAAGAGGTCCTTACAAGTTGTTGTAAAAATGGATTTCAAAAACCAAGGGTACCAATGGAAAGACAAAACTATACAGATTGCATTTTTGAAATAGCTGGGACTTTGAATAGTCATCAGACAACAACGCACAGGACAAGCGAAAACGCTGCACTGAAATGAATGAATCCTAGCGTGCCGCACGGACGAGTTGATACATGTTCAAAAAGCATTTTCCTGTACTCGGCGAATTTCTAGTGAAATCTATACCGTTGCATGTGGTCTGAACATCCTTCTACTGAAATAAATAACAAATTACACGTTGGTCAAGTTGAAAAATTGACTTTCTGCCCCGTAGATGGCCAAAATTACCACACTGTGCGGCGGTAGATGGGTGCACGGAGAAGTGCCAATCAAATAGTTACCCAGACCCAAGGAAAATAGAAAACTAATACGGGAAAGTCTGTTGCATTCTGTAGCACCACCTAACATTTCTATAGTTAGCAACAGAATTTATTCCGTTTTCGTTACCAGGCCAGGTAATAAAGATTTTTAACATAACCTTTCTTTTCTTTAGTAAGGATTTTACCGACTTTCAACGTAATTTCCTGTTTCTTTATAATACCTTCGTAAGGCGAGAAAGTAAAAATCCTCTGCTTTCTAGAAGACTCCAATCCAAATGTCATACAACCGTCGAAGAGGAAAACTTGTGTTAGCTGCCGATATCCTACAATTATGAGAGTTTTATTTAACCCAGTTATTTTGAAACGACGCGGGTGACAGAGCCAACAATATAAAGAAAAGTTAGCGTTCCAGCCAAGCACTCGACGAGGCGACTGACGCTCCTCTGAGAAAATTAAAAAAGATGAAATTCATTACAAAGATTTTTTATTCTCGATTTTTTTAAAAAAAATTCAGTATATTGTGTCTAATTGAAATTCCCTCAGGTGTGCTGAATTTCTTTCTTCACACTTCGTTCTCAAGATGGTTTACCTTAAAATATATTGAAATTGACGAAACGTCGTCGTTAACATCGCGTCGCACCAATATTACCGTGATAGAGTTTAGCGTAAGCTACAAACAGTTAGCTCAATGCGAATTCCTATGCATCGTCGCCTCTCTTTTACTTATTTATTTTACGTCAAAAAACATTTAAAAATGTATGTGACGTGCAACGGGGAAAAGTGTATGCCCTGCACGTTCGTCTATCCTAACCATATACAAATTGAATTTGAATTCAGAAAAAAAATGATAGTTTTCTTTCAAGAATGGTGAACAAAATATTCGCTCCGATGTAATAAATGTATTTTCAAAGGCAAATCAGCTATATTTTTGGGTTTTTATCCTTCATCATGTCCTACGTTAAGTAATATACTTCTGCCATGACTACATGGCAGATATTTGAATAACTATATTTTCCACTAAACTCTAAACGACGTGCACAGATAATGAAGTATATTTATGTTCAGAAGCAAAGCAAGGGGCCATCTCAGTATTAGCTCAAAGGATCAGGGAAACGGACGAAAATCTGATCGGGGGAAGGGCATCGACCCAGAAGCTGAGATGCAATATTTATTATAGGTTGTTTAGAATTATACAGCTCAAATGGATAATATACATTTTTATATTGTTAAAATTAATTTCACAATAATAAATATTGTGTTTAATGTTGTTAAAATTAAATTTTAACACCTACGGGATTAATTCATCTTTGAGAATATGCTGAGCGATGAGTCTAATGGATACCTATTTTTTTATTCTAGTTAGGAGCTGGCTATGTCGAAATGGTTTTGCTTGCGTTATTGTGTTAATTTTGGAGAGTTGTGGATATGAGCGCAATATGTTGAATTTGGAGGGGTAATATTTAATTCTTTGTGGAGTTGAACGTTAGAGATGAACCAGGTGCTTGAGTGGCCAACGTGAGGAAAATGGTTTTGGATGGTCTATAATTTGTTGATATTCGTTTTAGAGGCGTTGATCCAGTTAGGGACAGGCATAAATCATTAGGGTTCTGTTATGGATGTTTTATAACGGGTGATAGCATTGTTAAAGAGAGTGTACTATTGGAGTTAGAAGTGGCTTCAGTTGGATTTTTTTATTTTGACTTGCTGTGCTTTTACTGTAATGTGTTTTTTTCCAAATTACGTTCGGTATCAAGATTCAGCCCTAGATATCCCACATATTGATTGTGTGGAGTCCATGGTATTGGGAGATTGTTTATTTGGAGTGGAGTTGGAGTTGAAAATGTTCTTAATGAGAATATCTTGGCGGTGATTTTGTAGGGTTGAGTTTGATTTGCATTTGATAAACCAGTCGTCAATTTTTATTTAGATGGGCTTGAATAGTTTGCAGATTAAGTAATTGATGAATGGTTGACATGAGAATGGCGGTATCGTCGGCGAATTGAGGGATGTGCGTGTGTGAAGTTGTGGGAATATCGGCTGTTGTATTTGTTGAATAGCGTGGATGATAGTGGTGAGCCTGAGGTAATCCAGCTGTGATTCTACGGGGTTTGGATGTATGTTTATCAACTGTGACTGTAAATGTTCTGTCTTGAAGGAAGCTATTGATGATTTAATTAGATAGTTGGGAGTACCTATTTCTTACGTTTGAATATTAATACAGCGTGCCACACTTTGTCAAAAAAGCTTTAGAAATGTCCAGGAAGATGACTATTGTATGAAGTTTTGTTTTGAAATGCAATGTGTATGTGATCCGTGATTCTTAACAAGTGCGAAGTTGATACTTTATTAGTGAAGCCAAATTGATGCATTGGGATTGTATGAGTTTTATTTAGATGGGAATTAATCTTTTAAGAATTAATTTTTCTAGTATTTTTGAAACGTGGAAAGAAAGGCTTATGGGTCTATAGTTGTCGGTGCTACTGAGATTCTTGGATGGCTTAGGAAATGGGTATTACATTAGAATTTTTACAGATTATGGGGAAATAACCAGTTCTAATTATTGAGTTGTAATGTTAGGTATAGATGCTATTGTGGGATTGGGTAAGCTTTTAAAATTCTTTTACTTATTTTGTCATGTCCAGGGGCGTTTTTAATAGTAAGTTCTTAATTAAATTGATAACTTGTTGGAGAGATGTAGTTGAGTTTTATGTGGCACATGTAGTTGGGGCTTGCTGCTGTTTGGAGATGTGTGTTTGCAAGGAGTGAGTTGGGGTCATATGGGAGGGAATGATTAAGTGAAGTGGTCGGCTAATGCTTCAGCCTTCTCACACGGAGCAAACGTCTTTCCTGTTGGGATTGTTAACGGGGGTATTATTAATTTCTTCTTTAAGATATTTTTCGTGAATTGCCACAGCGTATTGTTTTTTGTGTTTAAAGACAGTTAAATTATTGTATGTTCTCTGGTTATGTTGTTTTAAATTTTTTTTTTGCGATTTTGGTTAGGAAATTTAGTTTCTTAAGTTATGGATTTCTCGTGATGAACCAGTCTCTTGTTTTGTTTCTAGTGTAAATTATTGTATGTTTTTTGGTAGTTTTTCATTTAAATGTTTACTGGCATTAGGGTGAATATTATTATGAAGAGTATTGATAGTATTTATTATTAAATTGTTTAAGAAGGCTATAGATTGCTCCATTTCTATGGGAATTTTTTAGTTTTGAACTGAGGTGTTTGGTTTTGGATTATGCTTGTACATTTTTTCCAGGGAATGTTTTGTGTGACAGTGGGTGTAGAGGTGGAATACTTTGTTGGGTGAGATGATGATGGTTGGCAGATAATCTGAATCTAGTTCAAAAAAGGGAGCTGAAGTTGAAAAATTGTTTGGGTGTTAGAAATTGCTAAAGTATCTGGGTGTTTATTATGGTCTGGGGGGTAGTGGTGGGTTCTGATGGTATAATTAACTGAAGCTAATTATTTTGCTGAGTTGGTGTCCAGCAGTATTATATCTCTGCATCCCCAGATGTGCTTAGATAATCAGATCTGCAATAACAAGAGTGGGCGATTTCATCAGGAATAGCAAAGAAATATTAGTGTGCAGAAATTTAATTTTTGGAGGTTTGTATAAACTATTAGGATTATTAATCTGTTATTTAAAGGGAATTTAATGGCCACAGATTCGAGCCCCTGGGGTGTGTGGAAGGTAGATTTGAATATGGTATTGATTTTTCTATTAGTACACCACCTCCATTTGCATTTGATCTGTCGGTTTGACTACACTATAACTGCTATGTTAAAAGAAATATCCTATTTTTAAGTGCGTTTTTGTTATGAAGGTTAGATTTATTTTTTTATCTTTTAGAAAAATAGGTTAGTTCTAATTTCTTATTGTTGATACCGTTGGCATCCCATTGTGCAGATTTATATTGTTTTTATGGTAATGGTGTTGAATTATTGTTGTTCAAATAAGCTAAGAGAGATGCTTGTAAATTGCTGACTATTGTTGGATGATATTATTATAATATTAACTAAGAAGTAGGTTATTGAGTTAATAATGGAATGAATGAGTTATTAAAATTATTCATAATAGGACTGGTCTGGATTGGTTATTAGGGATTGGTTGTTTTGATTTGAATTTTGGGGGAGTTTGGAGTAAATGTGAAGTTTGGAATGTTGTTACAGTGGGGAGATCAGGAAGTTTTGTGAGGAGAGTCTTGGAAGGGCATTGTTCCTAATTATTATTGTTGCCTGAGTTTACATTGTTTGAGGAAGAGTCTATTTCTTTTTTATAATAGCAACATTCTGCAGATCTTAGGTCAGCTCTGTGTGTCCCTTGGCAATTTTTACAAATTGCGGGTAGTTTGTCTGGGAACAAATTAAGAATAGTGGTCTTTTGAGCAGAACATGCATGCAATTGAGTGTTACAACTATTTTTCGTGTGACCAAAGTCCAAGCAGCGCATATACTGAACTGGTCCTTTTGGCCGTCTTCTTCTTTCTGTTTTTACACTAATGTTGCTGATTTGATTAATTTGTAACACGTGTTCGATACTTTGGTTGCTGTTCAATTCTGCAGAGATTACTGGTATGGGTAAATTATTTTTATAAAGTATGACCATACTGATGATTGATGGGTATTTGGGTGGTAAGTCTTCAATTATTTCTCTTGTGTAATTGTTGGATGAATGTTTTTGAATAAGACAGATTTGTTTATTAGCTGGGTCCTTGTAGGTGTGGAACTGTCTCTTGGTTTCTACGAGGTATTTTATGGCTTTCGCTAGTGCGTCTTTCAGAGGTGAGGTCACCAGCCTGAAGGTTTCTGATCCTGGGAATTGGAGCGAGCTGATATCGGCACTTTGTGGGAATTTGAAAAGTGCCCATTCTGGATATTTGATGAGAATGGTGTATTTTGGCAGCTCGTGTGTGAACTGAGTTCTTGATGATATTGCTGAATCACTGGGTTACTGGCGGTAATGTCCATGGCACTCTCACTGCCATAAAGAGTTGCCATGGCTCCTGCAATGCTGTGACCTACGTCACAGCTGGCTGAGAGGGGTTCACCGTAACGTAGAACTGATATGTAACTGTATGGCGCACTGTATATTCGCTTATTAGCTTGATATTTCCCTGGGTGTATATTGAACTATTGTATTATACCTCACAAGATTTGCAGCACTCACAAAGATTGAACGTACTCTACAGGAGTTGCATCCTTGAAACAGTACATTCGAATTTTAATGGTAAACAATGTTTTTTGCATTTCACTGATCCAAACTGGGTAATGTAGAGTTATCACCTGTAACACTTCTCAGAAACAAAAAAATACTTTTATTTTAGAAACCAAACTCTTTTTACAGATGGATTGAAATCAAGACAGTTGTATGCTATTCTAACCTCCGGAAACAGGAAGAATGTGGCTACAGTAAGGCGTCCGCATCTCTGAAGAGATACAGCACTGCATAACGAGGAAATAACCCATTGTTTTGGCGGTGCATCCTTCCGTTAGTTGAGCTTCACGCTGCGTGCTAGGAAACGCTGTGGAGATGGCTCATGAAGGAAGTTTCCAGGGTCACGATGGCAAAAAAGCGAGAATGGCGTAAGATATATTACAAAATATTACGAAGCTTACTGCTCATATATATCCAGAGTAGGTCATAGATTTGTAGTAGTTTAAGAGTATTTAGAGAAACAGAATCTAAATATTTTGCACAGTGTAGAGGCAAGTACTGAAACCGGCCCTGTTTCCTATGCGAACTTCTTGATTTGCTGATCTGTAGAGTGCTGATGCATATGGAACAATACTAAAATTGTATTTCTTTGCGTGACTGCAGCCCAGTCAAGCGGCAATGTATTTCATCTTCACTTGTTGCCGGACAGTCGGCCATTGGTGCGAATAGTGAAAGGTAATTTGTTTTCAAGTGCGTATTCTCAGTTGCCTGATTTCAAAACTTTATCAGTAAATCTCCTAACCGTTACATTATTTGAAGGGGGACATTACAAGCTATTGATGTAGGGTAGTGTAATTCATTTTACTTGCCTTGGGAAAATGTTATTAGCATTTCAAACATAAAACACGCTGGTGCCTAACCCGAGCCCCCCAAAGGTTGCTAACGGCCCCAATTTTTCGTGTTGTAAAATAAAAACAATTAAAGTATTTGTCACTCATTAGGAGGCTAATAAAACGCAAAAGCCTACTCTGAAACCTATCGGTTGAGTGGAGGACAGGAAGAAGAAAGAGCTCGAGAGACAATTTCAGAATTTAATCCCAGAGAAATCGAAAAAATTATTTCTCGATTTAAGAGAATTCTGAAGTTAAACAAAAGCAAAAGAAAGATTATATCTCCGGCGAGTAATTGAACTCTGGCTCTTCCGAATGAAATTTTACTAGGGATTCCTGCCCTCCCATTAACAAGATACAGGTGCATGTTTTGCAGTGTAACATTTTCAAAGGACTGTAGAAGAACTGTGGGTAATGTGCCTAATATGATCACTCTGGGCTCATGTAGAATGTGCGGGGGGCGAGAAAGAGCTTTTAAATGTGATTTTTGTCTCACTTGAATATATCAACTATACGCAAGATGTTAAACGGGTATTTTTGTAAAATTATACCGAATTCAACCTAGTTATTTAATTTATTTTTACTGATTTCTTAAAGTGTTCGCCAGGGGCTCACAATACAAAATCTATTTTGAAAATACACAAAATGTAATGTTTGCGAAAAAATATTTTATTCCTAAACTACTTAGCCAACAATATAAAGTATAATATAACTAGGGTCTGGATGTATATGACATGTCATACAGTTTTATTTGCGTAATTTCCTTTGGAAAAGTGAGATAAGCATAATTTTATCTGCCATGACGAAAATTATGCAATTATCATGTGTCGTATAAAGTCATATTTTTGCTTTTTTTACCCTTTGGTAATTTTCAGTTAAATTTTCAGGTTTAAGATCATAATTTTTCGTGTTAAGGTAATATTTCTTCATGAATTTTCGTATTTTTGTCATATTTGTATCTTTTTGATTCCATTTTTGCATACTTGCTTGCAGTCGCCTCAAAAGAGATTTTTCCTATATATTTTAATTGTTATCTATTTCTTACACTTTTTGGTTTATATACTTGTCTGTCTTTCCTATAAGTACATATTTTTGTGAATTAGAAGGGTAAGCTGTATAGACGAGAAAAAGAAAGCGTAGAAAGCACAGGTGCGAAGGAAGTGTTAGTTTAGTTTTCTTAGGTTTTGTGCCAAAGTCAACCGCTTCTATAAAATGTATTTAATAACTTTCGCAAGTAGAACTGTCTTCACGGGACGCCAAATGAGAATGTGTGTGAATTGTGAATGTGCTTGGTTTTAAAAGTATATTTTCAATATAGCGGAAACAACGGAAAGATTTAGAAGGTTTCGAAAATGGAACCAGAAAGTATTAGTCATTTTTATTGTCATTTTTCATATTTTTAGGTCATAAATGCTTGCATATTTCTAACATTTTTAGGTCATAAAACTCCGGGCCCTAAATATAACATTTGTGTAACTAAGTAACGCATGCATATGTGTAATATATATATATGT